>JAUBOC010000011.1:16321662-16346795 GCA_032275365.1 Anablepsoides cearensis | reverse complement strand
GAAGAATTGAGGCAGTTCTGAAGGCAAAAGGGGGTCCAACCCATTACTAGCATGGTGTACCTAATAAAGTGGCCGGTAAGTGTATATAAAAGCAACAATCATTGTTGCTTTTTTGTTATTTTGCACTAGTAACTTTTTTCTTGAACAATTAGTAGAAGGTAATTGGAGGCATTATTTTATCATTTTGATTTTGTTACATTGTATAGGAAACAGTTTATTTGCCTAAAATCTTTGTCCTGTGTTTTTAAAATGGAGTATCTTGAAGTAACTCAATCCTTTGTCCACTGTGGAATTTTCCATCACATGAACGTTCACACACACACAGGAATGTACACACAAACAGACCCACACTTGGGATGTGGGAGGTTCTGTTGCTGGAGAGTGGACCCATAGGCCAGACCAGGATCAACCAGGGGTACACCATTGGCTCTCTGTACCTTTTAATTGGCCTACAAATAAGAATAAAACCTTTAAATTTGTTCAGCAAATTCCTTGTCTGAGTATTCCTTCCTGCCTGAACCATGAAAGTGACATCTCTTTCATCCAATCGTCTGAGAGACATCGGAGAAGACACGAGGGGAAAACAAGAACGAGACACTTCAAAAACACTAGAACACCTTGTCCTACGCTTTGCGTCATACTGAGGTTCTGGACTCGCAGCTATTGAGAAGCGTTTTCTTGCTGGAGAAGTGGATTTTGTTGAAGTTTAAAACGATTGGATCAGATTTACCCAATCGCTAACGTTTTGCCGTGACGTATACAGTGTGCCAGCTGGACCGTGAAGGAAGCTAAGCTAAGAAGCTAACAGGAAATTGTGTGCGCTGTAAACAACCATCTGCTACTGAGAGGAGAGAAGTACCAAGCCGAACAAGATGGCTGTAAATGAGAGCTGCAAGCTTTATGAGACAAATTAAATTGAATCTGGAAGCCTTGTCAACACAGACTGGATTCATTCACTTCCTCAAAGAGCACAGGAAATCAACATTCTGTTTGCTGATTGGCCCAGTTGAAATTCTACCAGTAAAAATCCATGTCAACAGACAGAGCAGAGACGGGACGTTAGAATCTAGTGGAGCTGCGTGGCCAGGCTATTAAAACACACATCAAACAAAAGGTCACATAATTATTCAAAGACCGTGACAAGTATTGGAATCTGTGATACTAACCCTATATTTACTTGGTGTCAGATCAATACCAGAATTCCTAGTATTGCCCACCCCTACATCCTGGTGATAACCCCAGAAAACCCAGCATTTGTCAGCTGAATCTGCAGCATCCCGCGAGTTCAACAGCAGGATGGTTTTTAGATACGCTGTGATTGGAGGTAAGTGGTGGTTCTGGACACTTATTCTGGTTTTTGCTATAAAATACAGACACAGGGGGTGGGGAGGAGTGGATCAAACGAGCAGATAAAGAGAACACAGAACATGTTGAGAGAGAGGACTGTTGGTGTCAGCGGTGTTGACTGATTCTTGAGTGGCTTTGAGCTGCTCTCGACAGCAGGTTGAAGCCGTCGTTAAGCCCTGGCGTTGCTCAGCTGCTCCATCAGACCACCGTTATCTCCTTAAAAAGAAGGTCTATCACCCCCAGCCTGGGTGGGGTGGGGGGGGGGGGAGTGGGGTGAAGGAGCTGCACTCAATCCTTCACCATTTCAAATTACTGTAACCCACCTGCCAGACACTTTCCAGCGCAGCCACAAGTGAGGCCGTGTTACCTTGTAAGGATTTGTTATCACTGAGGTATTGAAGTCGCTCATCCATATGATTTCAAACCTGTGTGTTCGAGCGCTGCGTGTGTGTGCGTGTGTGTGTGTAACTCCAGGCAAGCAAGTGGCTGTAGATGACTGTGTAGTCTTTTCTCCACTTTTCTATTTTGTCTTGAATCAATCCCCGGAGTGTAACAATACCTATTTCTCTCTGTATAATTGGACTGGATGACAGGCACATCTGAAGTCAGCCGATGAAAGCCTCTCCTGACAATGAAGTGTCTGGCCTGTGACATGACTTGAATGAGGAGGAGATACCGCTATCTCACACACACACACACACACACACACACACACACACACACACACACACACACACACACACACACATATACAACCATACTGTAAGTGTTTATGACAGAAAAGCAAAGCAAAAACTTTGCACTCATTTCAAACCCAAACAAGTTGAGTGAGTTTGATCTGGAGCAGCATTCTCCGAAGCAACACAGATAACGGATGAAATCATATGATTTGTGTCGTGATCTTCAGCTGGGTCCCCCAATAAATCTAATCCCCACCAGCAGGAAAAAAAAAAAAAAGTACATTGCAGGTGGAATTTATTGCTCTGCATACCAATCATTTGCCTGGAGTCTGTGTATTCTGCTTGCTCTGCATAACACTAGTTTGACAGACTGTAAGTTTGAATAGCTGCCAGTGAAACAAATTATTTTTCAGTTTCCACTCTATTCCGGCTTTGCCTATTTATAGCCGTCTGTGAGGGTGTGAGCATAATATTCCTGATTCATCTAAAAACCCCCACACAGTAGTGCGCAGGGGCTCTAACACAAATATATAAACACACGATAAGAGAATGTGAGCGAGCAGCTGTGATTATGTCTTTAAATCACTCGTAAAGGTGTTTGTGAAAGCAGAACTTTCACTCGATATGTCAGAAAGCAGAGATAGTCTCTCTCTTTGGCTATATTTAGTGTTTGCTTTGTCACCAAGGAAACCACCACTGGCCCAAACATCGCCACACTGATGGACACTTACATTAAGAGTCTTCCTGCCTCTCCCTCTCTCTGTTGAAGCCCCCCCTTTACTTTCCCCGACTCTTTCATCTCCCCTCCCTGTCATCACCTATCATGTGGCCAAGCAGGTAAACATCTCTGAGAAAGTCTTCCACCTTCACTACTTTTTTTATCTAAGTTCTGAATGTTGTGTGGAAAACAAAATAAAGCACAAGCTAAAAGTTTTTTTTAAGTCTATCCCAGATAAATTCAAACCACTGGTGGGACAATGTCTGCGGCATTAATCAATAATTTAACAAGGTCGAGAGTAAAATGTTCCTCTGTGGAGAGCGTTTATTTATCTCCCCCAAGTTGGTAATATTCATACTCCCTAATGGCACCTCTGCATCCCATCATAGAGCACGATAAAGGTCTTTGTACACCAGTGTACAGAACAGGTAGAGGAGGCTATAATAGCAACCATAAATCAATATGACACATCGTCTAAAAGTGATTGGTTTCCGTTTCGTCCTTTTCAACCTGAAGGTGGTTTTTCCAGAGGATGTTTCCTCACGTCTCAAGATTTTTATGTGATTCTAATTTGGCAATGATTGTTTTAGACAAAACTCTTTGAAAACAAACAAAAATATATTTTAAATTATTGGTTATGACAAAAAAAAATCTGCGAAATAAGTTCCAACATAAAAGTAAGAAATACTAACAAATTATAGCTGAGATGTTTAAGTTTAAACAAGCAGAACAACGGCTAAAATAAGTCAAATAGATGTATCAAAATGGTAGCTAAAATTAGCCAAATTGTGGCTAAAAGTGTAGCAAATCAAATGCCTAAGTTAAAAATAGCTCAATTATAGCTAAAAGAAACAGAATGACATCTAACAGATGTAGGAAGGTAGCCAAAACCAAAAACAGTAGAACTGTAGCTAAAAGAATCAAGAGCAGCTGAACGCTAAAAGTAGCCAAAAACTAGCTTAAAGCTAAAGGTAAAGCAGGAAAACAAATCAGCAAATCAGATATACTGAAGCTGATTTGAGTTTGAAGTTTTATAGCCTATGTTGTATTTTGAAAAGAAAAAACAAACGTTCAACAAAACAGTATCCCAGTCTATTTAAACGTTTTGATTTATGAAAGGTTAAAACTGAACAAGTTGTTTTCTAAAACAAAAGGAAACAACAGTGCTGACTCAGCATTTACAGTTTCATCACACTCTGCAATTAATATCTAATAAAATATTTGCAGCTGTGACTTTAACCCACATTTCAGGACATTTATAGGAAAAAAAAAATCAAACATCACAGTGAGAGTTTCAAACTGGTTCTGTTTTCTTTATTTTTTTGCTACCAAAGAGGTAAACATTCCTCATTTTTAAATTAATCTCATTCAAGACTTTCTGAATCTCTTCCTTTTTTATACATTTTTTTGCTTTTACTTCTCTAACTTTTTATTTGTCCAGTTCTTATACCCAACCATAACAGCTATATTTTAATAACTCTTTGAAAATGATCCTGTTTATGTTTTTTTTTTTCTGACAAACTGGGGTTTTATCTAGTTTCAATAGATATGTCTAAAAACTTCAATATAAGCTGTGTTCTTTGTTGAGTCGTCAGTTGAGTTTACGAGTCTTTTAATGTCTGGATGATTCATGGGTCAGAGTTAAGTGCAGTTAGCGAGAAAACAGAAAAGCATCTCCATGACTAAGAATGAGTAAAAAGGAGGCCAAACTTTAATAGACCTTCACGTAGCCTGAAGAACTATCGATCGAGATGACTTTAACAGATTACCTGAAAAATTAGCTGCTTGTGAGCAAACTTAAAAAAATTTTCCCCCAGTGCTGCTCGTAAGGTTTGGGGTCCTGATGGCAAATTATCCCACAACTTTAGTAAATCTATTGAGTGTTTCAGTTCTTGGTAGAATCATTCAGAGCTAAATCTTGTTGGGGTTAGGAACGATTGTTTAAGGGTCACTTCAGATTTCCCTGAAATCGCTTTAATGTTTCACAGTCTGAGTCATTCTGTGCCTTTTTGGTAAATTTACTGCTGCAAACTTTCAGCGAGGACAGACCTCTGCTGGTTCTCTCTACCATAAAAGACTGATTGTTGGAGGCGCTGCACCAGCATCATTCTCGCTGGTCCCTCCATTAATAACAATCATTGGCTCATTGCACATCGGTGTGCATAACCCTTCTTTCATTACTACTCTGTTTGGTGGGAACTCATATGAATTCTGTGGTTCTTTCTCATTTTACTTCCTATTAGATACAATAGGTTTGGTTTTTATCCAAACCTGTTGTTTAAGATAACCCTACATGGAAGGTTTATGGAAAACTCACACATATTCCTGACTCAAAAACATTCTATAAACAGACGTTTGCGTGTGTGCATGTTCTTATCATTTGATTAGACACCACTGGGGTTTGGTCAAATTTACCAGCATCTCTAGAACAATAAAAAACATCAATTTCACCAGATTTTAGTTCTTAAATATTCAATTATTTACTGAATGATTTAACCACATTTGCTTTTTGTGGCACTGTGAATGTTTTGAAGTTGGCTGTTGAGAAAAAAGGGAATAAATTGTGTTTTCTAAGTTGTGTTGAAACATGATCAAATGTGACAAACTTTCTGCTGACACTGAATGTGAAACATGAGGCGGTGAAAACTGAGATGAAAAGACAGTGATAAAAGACAAAGATAGTAAAGATAATGATGTAATTATTGTGATTCTGTTTTTAAATGACATGTTTTTATCATTTCAGCTTTGTCCATCGCGCCGTTCAATTTCTGCCAGGTCAAAGAGGAAACCCAGAAAGCCAAGTCTATTTTCAGGTTTTAAAAGGCCATTTTTATTAGCCTAATAATTTTATTTTTTTACAGAGTAGTAGACATTTTGCCTGTTTCCATATTCGATATATAATTAGACTCGTGCCTGAGACTATGTGGGAGCCCTGAACGGTAATGAAAAACAGGCATTGATGTTTAATGTCAGCCTTGTCTTTGTGTTCCTTCAACGCCTCTCTGACAGCGTCAAGGAAACATTTATTGCAGGACTCCGGTATTGATTGCATCAGACTGTAAAAGTGTCCAGCTAAAGGAAAATTAAGTCCTGTGTTATGTGTGTATTGGAGAGATTGTGTTTTTTTTTTTATTATTTTTTTTTTAATGGTGGGAGCAGTGGGAGTGATTTAATGAATTCTCCCACAGTTCAGTGTATCCATCATGATATGCCTCTCTGACACAGTGGTCAGCAGCAGCAGGTGGTGTGATGTGGCTGGAGTGTAAGTGGCTTTCACAATGTAGGATAGCCTGTCAGCCAGACACCCTTAGGGGAACAGCTTCACACCATGCAGAATGGCCTTTACACACACACACACACTTTTCATTCTGTTTCACTCTGCGCGAGTGTGTGCGTGTCCAAAGTTGACACAGAAGCTCATCTCTCTTGTTTTGTGAGTGTGTTTGTGTGTGTGTTAAAGCGAAAGAGGCAGAGGATGTTAGTGGGTGGGTGTAAATCTCAGTCGGGCAGCATGTTTCGATGGGTGTTTGGGGACTGGTTGAGGAGCTGGCTCACAGCAGCTCAGATTGATGAAGTGATGGTGATGGATGGAGGTAATAAAGGCCTGGATGTCCTGTCTTCTGCCAGTGATGAAGCCGGTATGAATCACCCGTCTGAGGATGCGGAACGTGGCGCTGCTCCTTTCCCCGAGCTTCGCCACCCAACTCTTGCCTTCCAGTCCCTCTGCTCCCCCCCCCCCCACACACACACACACACACATCTCTCTGCCCCCGTGACCTGCCATCATCACCAGACGGAATCTGCCTGAGCGCTGCCATCCACTGGATCCGTTTTGTGCTGATGCGTACTTAGAAAGGCCAGTTTATTCATTCCGAAACACAACATGCACTCAGTTCAAAGTATCTGCATGTGCTTCATTAATTTTGTGTCCAAACTTGTTGAGTGATTGCAAGACATGCAGGGCGGAGAGATGGAAAAAAAAAATCCAATCAACTCAACCAGCCACTCCTCGTGAACAGGGTCATTTGAATAAAGAGGGGCATCTGAAATTGCAGTGTTTGTGTCAACATAACAAGTTAATGATCTCAGATGATAATTGGTAGTTGGAGGCTGAGGCGGCCATGTTGTGGCCCGTGAGGTGCGGCGCCGAGGACCTCCTGTGATAAAAAGAAGCAGCACGAAGGGCTTTGAAAAGTGGCACGGTGCTGCAGGCAACACAATTCATCACCGCTCCATGAATATTCATCCGGCTCTCCGCTTCCTCCGGGGGCTGCTGAGAACACGTCTGTATTAAGTCCCTTCAATGTGCTGCGGTTTGAAGACACCTAAACCTTCTGGCCTCTCATTACCAGACTCGCGCTCTCGCTGCCCCGCGCTCAGCCGCCTGCCAGGGAGGGAAGCCACACTTCATTAAAATAAAAAAAAGGGGGAAACTCTCCTGTTCGGTGCACCTACAAGGCAGAGGCGAGGCCGTCTCAGCGGGCTCACAGGGGGTCAGAATTAGTGATCATGAAGGAGGTTTCTCCGTCAGGTGGTGGTGGGGGGGGGGGGATCTCGAAATCTCACAACCCTTTCCTCCACCTGCATCCCTACTGTCAGCAGCCCCACGGTTTTGACGGTCTCCCGACGCATCTTTTCAGCGCTTTATCAGACCTGCAGGCTTTTAAGTGCTGTCCCCAGATTACAGTTTAGGAAAAGGGTGCTTTGACTGACAGGCCTTGGCCTTGACGGTCCCTCGGGGGAAGGGGAGGGGGATTTGTGATGGCTGCACTGACTCGTACTTCTCTTACAATTTTCTCCAGGCAGGTTTCAGACTGTCAGGCTGAGGGAAAGCTCTCTCTCCCTCTCTGCATAATTCATTAGATCTCCCCTCTTTTTCACTCTTGGCTGCTGTGTGGCAGCCACTGTAGCTCCATTGTTTTGGAAGACAGAGTAATGGAGCTTGTCACAATATGTTAACATATTTTATTGTTCACAGCAACAGTTTGGAAACAAATTAACTTCTTCTGAAACGAGCTATATAAATGGGCCGTTGAAGCAAAACAGCTTAAAACCCTTGCCTTATTTTTCATAAACGGCTAACACCAGAAAGCGATTAATTACTGATGATTTCAGCTGCAATGTCAAGAACAACAACAACAAAAGGTTGGCTATTAGTTTGCAGTCCAGAACAGGCCAGAACAACAGAGGTTGTCACCACAAAATGCTGTTTCGCAGCCAATTACCACAGTGGTGCCTGCTGTCCTTTTGAAGCTTGTATACTGTCGATTGTCATGACCCGGCTGGCATTTACTTCCTGGAAATCTGCAATGGAAAATATCTCATTTTTGACATCCTCCTTTTACAAAAATATGACTAAACAAGCACATCCTTCAGCAAACAGCGTTGCAAGCTGAAGCCAGAGGGCAAATCCTGTCACTGAGGCTGTAAATAAAGCCAAGACTTTCCAAGAAAATGTGCCTGTGCAGTGTCATGTTGGCCTCCGCAACACCTTATCGTACATGTATATCCAAAAAACTCTGAAAACATGTTGTCATTTGTGATGTGTTTAGACACTTTGTCTTTAAAAGGAGGGGAAAAAATGGGTTTTCCATTCCCAGCTTCAGGTATATTACTCTCTTTGATCTGTTTTTGAGCTTTTGAGAGCTTTCTCTGAATATTACCTGTCAGCTCTTGCAGAGATTCATCTTTTTGATCAGGAGTTTGGTTTAATGTGACAAAAAGGTCATAATATAACCCCAGTACAAAGATGAACATTTTTTTTGTTAGAGAGAAGAACTGATAAATGAAATCAAAAGTGCCGGAGGGGGGAGTTCTACAAACACAGCCAAAATTTCCACAATCATTTGAAAGTAAAGTGATTTTCTTTTTTCCCCCCCAAGTTTATAGCCTTGTATTAGTATTCTGATCCAACACAAAGAAAGGGAAAAAAATGTCAAAAGTCATGAATTTCTTTTACCAGCTGAATTAAACATCCTCAGTTTGCTGTTGTTCAATGCCCACTGTGAATAAATGTGCTCGAGACGTTCTACAAACTATCTTTCAAAGCATTTAAGAGGAAAAATAATAATCAACTTGATTGTTTCGTGTCTCTGACAAACAGCAGAGTTTAATTCCAAGAGGACCTTCTTAAATGGTCCTTCAAACACAATTACCGTTGGCCTGTGAGGAGTACCTGCTCATCAGTTTCCACGAGAAATCTGCTAATTGTAACATCATCCCTCCATCCATCCATTATCTTTACCCACTTCTGCCTTTGCGGGTCTTTGGGATCGTAACATAATTACTATTAATACGACTAAATTATAACAGAGCATTGTTTTCATCTCATCAGGCAAAAACATTGAAGCAAAAACAATGAGAAAGAAATTAAACAAAGCAATCTGAGCGACCATCTCCTTAGATATCTGAGATCACAATATCAGCTGTTAACTCAGATCTTATGCAGAGGATCCAACTAACAGCAAGCGTGTTTAAACATTTTAAACCTTTTGAGAACTAATATTGCTTTTACCAATCGACTGAACAGACCCTCAGTCAGCTCAGAGCCTCCATTTAATCCGACATGGTGAGAGAAAACCACCGGAGACATTCAGTGAGACCGAGCCGACCACAACATTCAGCTCTGAGCTGCCCCCAAATATATCTGAACAATTCAATAAGACCAAACTTAAATTTTACAAATAAAAAGCAACTAAATGTGTTTTTGTAACTTATCTATTAAATGCTGCCATAATATTTAGGAGTATGTAGCCTGTTTCACTTTATATGGTAACAAAATGTATTAAACCTAAGGTATATATTATTGCCTTACATAAAGTTGTTTATATTCTCTTCTTGCATCAACATTGATTTTTAATAATAAAATTATCTTGACTGTAAGTATTGCTGCAAATTTGTGATGCCTGTTAGACTTAAATCATATATGCAGTGAGCTAATGAGGTTGTGAGTCCTGTTATTTCTTGTATTGTAAATGCATATGAATACCATCAAGACATTATAAATACATTATACAACATATTAAGACATAACACTTTAATATAGATAAGTTCAATTTAAAAAGATTTACTTCTTCAAACATAAAACAGTGGCATGTTTTATGTTAAACTCAATTGCTGATCTATTGGATGTATATTTATTACTTTTGCACCTATTTGTGTGCATAGTCTTTTTTTCTTCCTAAAATGCTTTGTGCAACACGGCTGTTAAAATATGTTAAAAAATAAATCTTATTCTCATGAACATGCATGGCTATATTTCTTTTATATTTTTATTTGTAGATATTGTGACTAAGTAGCCTAAAAGTGTAATTAACTCATCAAATTTAATTGTTACATTAAGAAAATGTAAAAAACAATAAACTTTTGGCATGAGTTTTGCATATAAATGCAATAGAGGAGTAGTTTAGGCTGATTTTATCGTATGGATCCTTTTATTTATACGTTTCTTTCTCTTCCATAAACATACTGGATATATTTTGTTCTGGAAAAATGTACATCTTTACAAAGTTACTTGCCTCCTGGTGATAAACACAAGTAAACAGTGCCACCTGCTGGGAAACTCAAACACATGCTGTGTTCTGACGTGTATAAAAAGGTACCTCCAGCTGTTCAACGATGCAGCAAACAGACATTTAATAAATAAATGAGAGGCGACAGGAATCAAGAAATTAAAAGGAGAAGTTTGGATCCTCTTTACTTTCTTCTTTATTACACATTAAATAGGAGTGGTGAGACTTATGGCAAAAAAATAGACTCATCTGAGATCAGATCACCGCTCTACAAAAGGCAGGTTGCAAAGTGGTCATTCATTCACCTCCCCAGACCTGGACCCATTCACACTCTAATCACATACACAGAGCGGAGTGAGGCTCCATTAAAGCAACATTCATTTAGACACACCGACGCAATGAAGCACAATTTACAAAATATGCACCTTTCAGTATCGCAACTATACAAAGGTTGTTAAAATATGATCCAGGTATAAATGATACATTTCAGAAATCAGCTGTTGGCACGCAATAAAAAGGAAGAGGAACATATCAAACGTCACAGTAAAACTACTTTTCAAACAGTTTTAACAGGAGGGTTCCATAATCAAACCTGCAGCAACAGCTAATTGTCTACTTCATAAAAAAAAACAGAAGAGGTAATAAATGGGGTCAAAACTCATTACTCCTAAAAGCAAAATATATCAAATCTTAATTTCTTTTGTGACAATAGCTCATCACCTCACAAATAAAACAGCCTTTTTAAAATTTCAAACAAAATAAACGTCTTGCCTCTTTTTAATGTTTAAATGCAGCACTCAACGTTAAGAAAAAAGGCATAAAAAAGGCAAAAAAAAAAAAAAGAAAAATCCCTCAGGCAACCAATCTGTAAATACAGTCATCAGGGTGATATAGGAGCTGAGTTATGAGGAGCAATTTCTAACTCAGATATTTATCTTAAAATACATTTTATGGCAATTTGTGCCTAATCCAAAAACAAAAGAATAGCCGCTCCAATTTACACAAATCGTTTGTTGCAAGGCGAGCCAGCAAGCTAGTTCCATTTTTGCACATTAGTCCTAAAGTGTTTTTCAAACATCTGCATGATAAAATAATCAAAACCTATATTTGGACAATATTTTGAACAACCTCTGAGCCTCCACACCAAGATTTCCTTACAGCCAACAACTCAAATACTTGCATTCTGCTCTCAGAATGACAACTCGCACCCAAACCCTCAAATTTTACATTTCACCAAACGTTTGCTTTCAACGTGAAGCCCCTCCTGTGGGAGTATGCTGATAGTTTTAGTAACACAAATGAAGTTATTTTCGCCATATTCATTCAAAACAATACAGTAGAGTCAAAACAAGGCTTTAAAATCTCTGCAACAAATAGTCAAAAGGTCTGAAAAATTATGATGGATCTTTTGAGTTTGTTATCAAAAAATATTTTCACAAAAAGCAAACATTGAATTCTGTATATAAACCTGAAAATTAGACAAGTCTGAGTTCCTCCTTGCTGGCTCTGTTAAATGTATCTACTGGAGGCAGTTTGTGATCCTCATATCATGAAGGACACAAAGCATGCCAAAAACAAACAAACAAAAAAGAAAAACAAAACAACCATTTAGTCATGAGAAATCAGTCCCCACACAATACAAAGCAATTAATTAATGGCTAACTAGGGTAATAAAACATTCTGAAAAGGAGTAGGAGTTTGCATGCATACTGATCAGTGACAAAACAAAGTCACACCTAAAGGTCAGGAACGGGGAAATGACACAGTGGCTGGGACATTTGGATCTCATCTGGCTGAACGTTGGGCCTTCAGATCGGTTTTGTCCGCATGAGCGGGATGAATATTCATTCTTTGGCATCCCATCTTTAAAAAGGGCATTAAAGAACATTTTGCAGGTTGTGGCATTTCAAGCAAAGGCGCATGAATAATAATTATTAATTTGTCAAAATTTATTACTGATGCCATTAACTCCAAATTAATTTTAAGTCTGGCTCATCCAGCTCTGAGACCAACACGTCAGCTTCTGGCACTACACTAAAAAAAAAAAAAGAAGCTTATTGGAGTCCAAATAAAAAAAAAAAAAGGGCAGAACAATTCGGGTCAGTTTTAGTATTCATTAAGAAGGATAATGACAAAAAGGCTAATAATTTAGTGTGATGTACAAAATGTATTACTTGAACTGTTCAACTTGTTTTATTTTACTCTGTCTTGAAAAGGGGGGTTATTCACATGAGTATACACTTTGTCTTGGACTTCTTTTTCTTCTTTTTGCCCTCCTTGCTCATCTTCTCCTTGTGCTTCCGGATTTCTCGGACTAATGTGTAAAAGGCATCATCAACGCCCTGGAAACAAAAACAAACAAAACATACGTATTTAGGTACAAGTTTTTCAATACAATAAGTATTTTTTTAATTTAGAGCAATAGTCTGGATCTTTTGAAGTGGGGTTTTCTTCAATGAACAGTAAGTATCATACCTGGTGTAGATAGCTCTTAAAACTGATCAGATTGATGAGCTAACTTGCAAATTATGGAGATCTTGGCCTTTCTGAAACTAGTAGTTTGCTCAAATTTGGTCAGAATTAAAATATTTTTCAAGCTGAGGTGGTTCAACAAGATTTCTACAACAGGTAAGATCTTAATTGTTCATAATGTTTCCACAGAACACATTTCAAAATATCAGAACTATTCCTTTAAATGTTTCACTTAAGACTCCAGAGAAAAAAAGAAAAAATTATCTACATGTATAACGTGTTTTCTTCAGTTACGTCACTAAAAAACCTTTAGGACAACTAAAATGTCTCAAAATGTTAGTGGGGTTCTAAAATTCCTAGTTTGTACAATCCTGTCAGTCAACATTTTAAAAAGAAACTGGGAAATAAAGTCGCTAAACAACTAAAGAATTTTGTCCTGAGCATCTCCAGAGTGCTGTTTGACACCTGGAAATTCAGATCTAAAAACCATGCCAATATAGGTTAAAAATTTGGTCCAAATTAGCCCTTTGTGGATTCAATCAAATACGGGTGTTGCAGCCAGGGTGGGTAGAAAGCGGACCGAGGCAGGTAAGATGTAGGCGAAGGTGGGCAACAATATAATTGTGCACACAGCCTGGTCAGCCTGGAAGTTTTTCAAGTCGTGCAAATAAAAAGTTTAAAAACAGCACAAACAGTGGCTGATTGGTTCACTGGTCATTTGGTCACAGAAACTCAGTGAATCTGCACCGAAATATTCCTATTCTCTAGTCTACTTGTCTCTACCAATCACAGGCCAGAAAAATACAACCATTAACAGCCAGACTGTGACACATGAATCCACTGAAGGCTACGAGGGACAATGCTGTATGATGCAAAATAAATATGCATTTCAGAGAATAAATACATCAGTGTCTAACACGGATGTAGCTGCAGTTACATAAGCCCTTTTTTCTCTTCTTTTGTAAAACAAATAGCTCAAAAACTTGTCAGTTTGATTTTTTAAAACATCTAAAAGAACGAAAAGTTGATGCCCAAATTTACTGAGGTGAACAGTTTTGGAAATATGCATCAATTAGACAAGTGGTAGAAATTTTAATGAGCGGCAAGAGTGACAGTTGAGATTTTATGTATAATGTTTTTATGTAGAACAAAAAAAATTATCATCTTGACCAGGACTCCCTAGAAGAGAAGATAGTTCATCTCAACAGGACCTTCCTGTTATAAATATAAACCTAAAATATGTGTCTCCATTAAAGAAATTGAGAAGATGAGTCTTTTCTTTAAATCAACAAAGTAAAAACAGGCTTAATGGCAATGCAGCTAGTCCTGTGTTGATGCCACACTGTCTCCACTGTACAAGTCCTTCATTGGTAAAGTGAAAATAATCTGCAAAAAGCTGTTGAGGAAACAACGTGATGCAAATTCAGTTACAAAGATATACACATATTTGTTGTTGAAAACACATTTCAGCATGATTTAAACCCACATTTACAAAAACATCCTTTGAATCACACATGATGATTAACCAGCCCAGAACCCTGACCCAAACTCGTGTTAATTTCAGCCTGTTTGGTCACTTTCACACCGATGGTTCAGTCTTAATTTGGTTATGGTTAACCCTCAACTTTGATCATAAGAATGTATTTTAATACAGAAGTACAGTAAAAGTTAATTTACAAACCCTGAATAAAAACCATTTGATAAGAGTTTTAGCCATCCACCATCATGAGGAAAGGGAGATGTAAGAAGTGATGTCTGAAAGCCCCCCCCAGCCGAGGTCAATCAAAGTTGTTCAGACTCAAATAAATTCAGTGTGAAAATGGCCTCGGATCATAATCAAAGACACTCAGAAACACTGAAAGAAGAAGAAAACATTTCAGCCTCATGTTAGAGCCTCACCACAGCCCTTGTAGAAACCAGCAGGTTAGCTATGAGAACATTTAAAAAGCTCCAGCTCCCACTGGTCGTCGTCTTCCACAGCTTTTTCCAGATGCCCCACTAACAACACAAACAGAGCTGGTGGATGCGCGGCAGCGTACACTTACCCCTCTCACATCACAACACACTTTTTAAGCTTGACACAGCCTGGAGTCTTTTCTTCCTTGCTGATCTTACTGAGCCGGTACTGCCTGATCTCCCGTACCAGATTGTAAAAGGCATCTTCCACTCTCTGCAGTATAAGACACAACTTTCCTCAATGCTGTATGGGTGCATGTGTTATAGTCTACAGATACACAAAGAGCTTAAGAGTAGTTCATTTCAAGATGAGTCGCCTTGTAATGTGTAGCGTCCGCTATTTGGATTGGTACTCACTGAGAGCATTCAGTTAAAAAAATAAATAAAAAGACTAAACATTCACTTTGCAGGCTTGGAAAGTATCTAAGAGTTTCCTCTTAAAAAGAGAACTTTTCCTCAAATTACACCTCAGTACACAGTATTACCATCTGCAATGGCTTATCATCCTATTCGTGCATGTGGTTTAGACCTTTTAAGGCTTCTCATAGATTAACCTTCATTTCTCAGATTAGAGATGCAACTTCTTATATTAGAAAACCTGATCTGAGGACCTGTTTGCAGCACACACCAAAGGAGGTTGGTGTTTGAAGATTTCCATCTGTAGATCACAGGTTCTCTGCAGTTTGCCTGTTCTATGTGACTCGCCCACTCCATCATTACATCAGTATTTTTTTTTCCAAGAGACTCCCTACTGTTTTCTATTTTTTGTTTAAATTGTGTCTTTTTTTCTCTACTCTTCAGCCTCTGTGGCTTGTTTCTCTGTCAAAAACTGCTATGGTAATGCATAGGGGTGCACCAATAAATCAGCCGGCCGATTTATTAAATTTTGGGAGATCGGACGATTTTTAGATAAGATCGGTGGAAGAGATTGGCTTTTCTACCTCCACAAAAGTCTCAAAATCAGCCAATCTCCTCTTTTTCTCTGCTGTGAGCACTACCTAATATCCTTTAAAACAAGTTTATACTGTTTCAAGGGTATTTAACATAATTCAGTAAAATAACATTTGAACATTTAAGTTGTATTGTGATTTTATAATATCTGACAGTGTCAGCTATTTAAAAAATCTGTATCGGCAGGTCAGACTTTTCAAAGATCGGAGATCGGCAAGAAAACTGGAATCAGTGCACCCCTAGTAATGCAACTATACTGCTTAGTGGTTTCATTTGTTTCACAGGGACGGTTACTACTGTTGCAAATTATGCTTAGGCTGGAGGAATATAGAAAATGAGGACAAAATCCAGAAAAAAAAATGCTACAATTTTAGCACTGAAGCAACAGGAGTGTTTTGTAGAGCTAAAATAAATCACTAAAATAGCAAGAAGCATCTGATCTTTATGAGAACAGCAAGAAGAAGCTGCTTTCTGATCATGAGGGAAGCTGCATCTATGCAGAAACATGGAACATTTTTTTGGATTGTGTTTGACTGAAAATGTGTCAGAAGGAAATTTAATCCAATGTTTGTATACTCTAAAAGTAATCACAAGTTGTTAAACTTTCACGTTTTCATCACTGAAGGCTTAAACGTATTTTCAGAAAAGCACAAAGGTTTTAGCTCTACATACCTGTCAGAGACATCTGTGCTTTGTAAGAATAAAAACAACAGTTACGAAACCGTCACGACGGCCCCGACACTTCATCAAGAAAACCTATTCAAGTAAGGTCTTCAAATAAAATTACTAAACCAGTTTTTGTAACGCAATAAACCCTTTCCAAGCCTGCAACAAGTGAATAACTGTGAAATATCACTTCGACTGAGCCCACTACATGAGGAGTGAATATATTTGCAGTATAATTTGTGTGAGGTGAAATAGAAGTGAAAAAAATTTCCATACAGGTCCACAGAAATGATCTGAAAAACGACAACTTGTTTCCAATGAAAGTGACAGTTGCCCGATGGACAGTTTAGCACCACATGGACAGGAATTACCGGTCCACTCCGGCAGGAATAGGTGGACAAAGCTGCAAGAAATTAGTCACTGTGGCGTTAATTTCCCCACACCAGAAAGAACCGTGATTCACCTCCCACAGGTAAGAAACGAGGAATAATGTGTTTATAGATCAGCCTATCAGTCAGTTTCTGAAGGCCATGCCCACAACACACCACAGGAGGCGACACCACAGCAAATCTTCCAACACCCAGTCACAGTGACCAGTAAGCAGAATCATTAACCCGCAAAGTAATTACCGACAGTTTGTCCTTTCATGCAAGCACCTTGACACAAATTAACTGATTTGGTGATAATTTATTGTGTGGGACCCTTTGCAGGTGGGCCTAATGATGATGTAATTTCACACACCATGACAAAGTAGCATGCAATGATCACTTTATCCCCCATAAATAAAAAAAATTCAATTAACCAAAGAGGATTTAATGAAGCTCAACACATTAGCTGGTAAATTTCCCAGCAACATTATTACAAAAAAGACCATTAGAGATAGCAGAAGTGACAAATCAACAGGACCACATTACATAATCACATTTCTTGCCAAATGCATTAATCCCTCCAAAGGACATCTGTTGAAATTACACAGATCTGAATTTCTTTGGAGGGGAAAAAAAAACTAATATGTAATCAAGATGAATTTGAGCAGCAGTACAAATGAAGCGGTGGGTGGACACTCACCTGTCTCGTTTTGGCTGAGGTCTCGATA
This sequence comes from Anablepsoides cearensis, assembly GCA_032275365.1. Taxonomy (NCBI): domain Eukaryota; kingdom Metazoa; phylum Chordata; class Actinopteri; order Cyprinodontiformes; family Rivulidae; genus Anablepsoides; species Anablepsoides cearensis. The sequence goes on along the minus strand of JAUBOC010000011.1, from coordinate 16,329,398 downwards.
AAGGGAATGTTGTAGCTGCGTGCTAAGTCCTGAGCCTGCTTTGTGTCCACCGTCCGGGTCGGCAGGTCACACTTATTCCCTACCAACACCATGGGGACATCCTCAGAGTCCTTCACCCGTTTAATTTGTTCTCTGGTTGATCAAAAACAAGAGAAAATTTTATTTAATGTCAACTTCAGCAGTTAGGTAATGGACTTTTCTACACCAAGTCGAAAAGAGACCCTAAAAACTGACATATTTCAGAGGCACACAACAAGCAGTGTGTATGTGAAGCTTTTGTTTCATGTAAAAATTTATATTAACAAACTTAATTATCAGAAAAGTAGCAAAGAAGCATTGATGGAAAAAGAGAAACAAATGAGACATTCCCTACAGCAGAATTTTAGCTTTAAGTGTAAAACACTTTCAATAAAACTTCAACGGGTTAAAAAAAACGAACCTTTTTGCCGTTAGCTGCAGCTTTACCTGTCATTTAAAAAGTCTGCAGACTGGTCTCCTCACTCACCTATAGTGGTGAATGTCTTCAAAGGACTTGGTGTTGTTGATGGCAAAGACACAGAGAAACCCCTCTCCTGTCCTCATGTACTGATCCCTCATGGCGCTGTACTCCTCCTGACCTGCTGTGTCCAGGATGTCCAGCAGACATGTCTCCCCATCGATAACGACCTGCTTTCTGTAGGAGTCCTGCAACGGAAAATGTAAAAAAAAAAACAATTAAAAGCCTGAGAGAAAGGGTCAAAAATACCATTATTAATTTTAAAAGAATCACAACGTAGAATATAATATGGTTTATTACACTTAAAATTTGTTTTACAAATTAGATAGAAGTGTTTTGTTTTGTCATTGTTCTAACAGGACAGTATTAATTATTACAATCCTGGTTACAAAAGATGCTACAGGACACCACTTATATTATTGCCCCTCTCCAGCTGCAGAGGGGCACTCTCTATTCTGGCAGAGCTCATATTACAATGAGGTTCCAGTCAGTGTCAAAGTACCCTGGTTCTTCATTGCACTGATGGTTACATTCAATGGATCCAACAGAAATAATTATGAACTCATCCAATGAGCAGCCATACCTTCAGATGCTATCTTGTGTCCAAGTAATCTATGGTAGAGCTCTAACCTGCCACAATGTTTTAATAATTGATTGAAATCATGATGAGACTGTTCACACTCCACGGAATGGCACTCTGAGAAAACTGGGCAGGTAGCCAGGCATGAAAAGTCTTTATAAACCCGTTTGGTGTCTTTTTTTTTTTGTTTTACTTAAAACTAGTAGAGCCTGTTGTGAGCTCCAGCTTACAAGAGTTTATCTGGCCCAGTTCACACATCGTTTTAAAATAAAACCGCTGTATTTCTGTTGCGTTTCGGCCTTCAGCGCACACGACAACCACAGTTGTTTTCTCGGACACCGATGCTTTTTGAACCCAGGTCTCAGTGGAGGTTGGCGTCATTTCAAGGAAAGCAGAAACTTATGTGACATCAGGCGGCTGCAGTCAATGTTTTTTCTGCACTTGCACGAGTAGATGATGAACAACAGTAACAAAGCAGCAGGGAGCTACTCGCCCTATTCAATATGTAGAAGCTAACCTACACCTTCCTCAGCCCAAACAAACATTTGTGTATTCACCCTTTTTTTTTTTTAGATCTAACCATTTTCATTCTCAAGGCTGAAATGTCTGTGAGCATGCACGCGTCATTGAAGAACAAAAATCAGATTGTTAGACTTAGCATGGAAGCTACAGTGGATTCAACAAGCACAGCACAATTGTGTAAACATGTAACTTTTTTTACAATCAACATTAGAAAAGCTATAACGGTTCCAGAGATGTAAACAGGGCCTCAGTGAGGGATTTTTGGCATCCCATATCTCGACACATAAGCAAAACATCAGAGACAGTTGTAAAGCTGATTGAATGTGCCTAAACTCTAAAATTCTCTTTACCTCAATCGTCGGGTCGTATTCATCCACAAAATGATTCTGGATGAGCTGAATAGTAAGCGCGCTCTTGCCGACACCACCAGCTCCCACCACAACCAGCTTATATTCTGTCATGATTCACCTGAAACACACAACAGAAGATTCATTAAATGCTTTCAACTTGAAACATATTTGCTCCCTCCAGTTTTCGTAACATCTTTCCTGAAATCAAGTTTAAGTAATTGGCGAGTCTTTTTGAGGTGAATTTTAAAGCTTTTTCAGCATCTTTCATTCAGTGGTGGTTAAATAATGTTTCTGAACTGTGACTATAAACTGAGAATAAATTTAGTTTATCATATAAAATCAGATGTTAGCTTGCTATAAAGAACTAAACCATGTTGTGAGATTATTTATAGGGTACAAAATAAAAAGCTTCAACTAACAGCTTCAAGAAGTTTTAGAAAAATTAAAATAAACATGATAATTTATAAACATTATAAGATGAAAATTTACTTAAAAAGCAATAAATCCTTCATTAAAAATGTGGAAGATATAAAAGCATGTATCCACTTTTCAATTAAATGCAAATAATTATCCTAAACAAATTACAGTACAGTTAAAAGCAAAAATTTGAAAGTTATGCAAAGAATGTAGTTATTTCAGGCAATATTTTTTTATTTATTTATAAACATAACCCCAAATGAATTATTTTCAAAAACATCCAGGAATTTCCAAGCATGGTTTCTGTTTCCAGGTCCAGTTAGTTATTTCTGTCTGATAAAGCGTGAAAAATGTGTGCTCAGGCTTGGCAGACAGACAATTAAAAATACTGCTGAATCGTTGGAAAATTTGATTTTACACTGCTGAGGGTTTTTTAGTAATCAACAAGAAGCACAAGAAAGAAAAAAAATCCAAACATAACAAATGCAATCAGATTAAAAGTTGAATAATAAAGAAAATGCACCTCAATTAAGGAAATTTTAAAGTGAAAATTGGAAAAACCCTTTTCACACAGACACCACAGACTAAATTTAGAAATCATTCAGTTGTGAACTAGCGCACACACAAGTCATTCTGAAGAATACAGAAGCACTTTGAGTCCATTTTTTTAAAATAGTACAGGCTCAGGAGCAGAATTTAACCACAGGCATAAATCTATAAGATTACATTAAATCTCCAAAATTGACAACCAGCTGGGAAGCGCTCCGCTGTCTGGCTGTTTTGTGGATCAACATCCATCAATAGAGGCAGCTGGCCTTTTCAGAAGTTGCACTGCAAAGCCACTAAATATTGATTTCATGTTTAAAAACAGGCAAAACTATGTGCTGTAGTGGGCAATTGTTTTTAAAAAAGTAACATTTTTCTTGCAGCTAAATGTAAGAAAAGACAACCTAACAAACCATTGCAAAGATGCATGTCTGCCACACAGTTTTATGAACTTTATATCTGTAGATGATTTTAAAAAATGGGTAACTAAATGGACTATGCAGATGATGCATTCAGGAACAAGCAGTCTCTTTGTCTTGTTATTTCTCTCATGTCTTGAGCAGCAGAGAGGGAGATTTAAATTAACATTTTAGCATTTTCAGTGTGGTTTACCATTCTTTGGTCCCAAACAGGTGCAGCTGTGGATTTAAAGTGGAAAGCTGACTCCTAAAAATCGTACCAGCACAAAGGTGCAACTTCTTTTCATTCAAAACATCACTAACTTCATTGGAAAATTACTCAATAGCTCAGCGCAGTCCGATCAGGGACTAATGGAGATTGATTAGCAGCCATATAAACAAAATGCTACTTTGAAACAGTTTGCTACCTACAGTATGCGAGGCTTTTCAATGAAAGCCAATTGTTCAAGCAGATGGGGACACCTAGGGTAGACTTGAAAATGAAAGTTGAAAGGAATTTGATTTAAATCCTGCGCCCTGAATGGTCGGGAGAAAGCCTCGGAACACCGGGCGGCTCTGCTGTTAGCTAGCTTAGCATTGTTGGAGGTCGCCCCGCAAGCGAAAAGTAAACTCACAGCAGCCCACCCCTGTACATTATCCTGTTGTGTTTAACAAAAATGTAAGCCGATAACGCTGGATTGTGTGCACCGTGTGCCTGAACACAGACGCCATCATTCATTCAAAGAGAAATGAAAGCCGCAAATCGACAAGCTAGCAAAGGTCTGCAATGCAGGGCCAGACGGTAGGTTAACAACTGGGCGTAGTTTGTTCTAAAAATAAAAATAAATACTTTAGCTGTTACGCTTAAACTTTTAAAACCAGACACGGTGGCCTACATTTATCACTGGTGGGAAACAAAATGTTGCAATAAACACGAATAAAGGGGCCCACATATGAAAGTGTCGAGTTTGTTTTACCTTTAAGCGAGTGGAGTTCCGCGTCTGAAGAAAGAGTCAAACAGATCCTCTCGCTTCACACGATCTCTGCATTTCCTACTTCTCGCCGAAATGCCCGCATTCGAGTCGGTCTATAAACGTCGTTTCGGGAGCGAACGGGAACATGCAAGGAAGAGGGAGGGGGGAAACAAAGTCAAGAAATTAATCGATTGAACTTTCCATCGGATCCAGCGTCCCCCGGCCTAGTTTCTGCTGCTTCTGCCGCCGCCGCCGCTGCTCAGTGTGGCCTCTGTTGATCCGATGGGCGGATACCAGGGCGCACTTTACCCAGAAGGCCTAGCAGGGGATTTCAACCGGTCTGGGTCAAATCACTCAACCGCGAGTGTCGCAATATGAGCCCGTATATGCTCCTTTATGTTCATTACTACTTTACACGTGTTTTTTGGCCTAATTTTCAGCTCATATTGCCTCTTTTAAATGCGCCTTTGCGACAGCAGTAGTATAGCCTTTCTGTTTATTAAACACAAACAGAAACTAACCAGAACGTCTTCTTATATTTAATTCACCTCACATATTATTGTATGATATTGTAGGACATATAAAGTCGGTTTCATGGCCTCCAGCACTCTCTGCTTGCTGCAGAGTCAACAAAGCCTAGGGGGCGACTCCAGTATATATAGGTTCTAAATATAACTGGAATGTGCTGGAGAAACGTCATTCCCAGGCAGGGAAATGATTTGGCAATCCCTCGTCAGCTTTCCTGCGCGTTCACTGGGGCTGCGGCTGCGCAACACAAACGCATAAAACGTGCGTCCAGGATTTGCAGCAAGACGTCTGATCCAGAGTCAAAGTAAAGGCTTTCTATAAAAAAAGTAAAGTAACTGTGAGTGAACTATATTTTAATCAAGAAAGTGTTTGTGAGTTTGTTTATTTTCCTGACAGATGAGGTCAGGACTATAAGGTCTGCAGATGACTTTGGTCTCTTAGAATAAATTAAACATAATAAATAACTACTAAGAACACATACAAGTTTAATCTTGGATAGAATGAATCACAAAAGTTTTTTATAAACACTAAACTATACATAAAATAAAAAGTTATTGTAAGAAGTATGTGAATGTGAGAAAAATGGCTTCTCGAGAATAAAATGATAACATTTGTAATGTATGTATTATCAGATAATATAAATGTTGCTAATTATGCAATGTATTGTATTATGTTTCATGTGTTTATTTATAAAATGCATGATTTTTTAAATACATTTTTAATGCTGTTTTGTTATTTATGTAGTTTATAAAGCAGAGAGTCTTTCAATAAAAATGTCCATTTTAAATGTAAAACTTGTTTCCTTATCCATATGTTGATAATGCATGTAAAAAAAAATCAAATGAGGTCTGTTTTACATGAAGTAATAAGCTGATGAGTGTATATTAGGATACAAAGGTTAGGCACTGAGTTAGAAAAATGCTAATCTCTGTTTCTGAAATATTGATCCCAAGATTATGTGGATTAAAGTTGTTAATTTATAGTCAGTAAACATGACAGCAATTAAAATATCTAACAAGAAATTCTAAAATTTATAATGCATACAGTTTTTTTTATAATAGATAAACTCAAAGTTGCCATTTTTATAGTAAGTAATATAACATTTTGTGGAGACCAGATTGCAAGAGAAACTGATAACTTTAACAATGACTGTGTTTCATTTAGGCAGAGTGAGTCACTGAACTAGCTCACTGAAACATTTTGATCCAAAGAGCCATCATTAAAGTTATTACCTGCCATTGTGCTTTTCAGTTTTGAGATGTAAAATCCTCGCTCCTGACACGCAGGTCTTCGGAGTTACAAAGAAACGATGCTTATTAAAATAATTGCTTCACTGCGCTGCAATTAAACAAGAGACTATTGATGAAGGAATACCAAGAATACCAAAGTTTAGTGTCTGAGAGCTCTGGTAGTTCTCTGCCCAGCTGGCGCCTGAGAGGAGAAAATATTGGATGAAAGTTTCAGTTTTGGTTTTATCACAAAAAAGAAAGTATTTTCTGTCACAAGAGGGCAGTACGATTCTGTTTACATCTTTCATCTGCAGCTCAATAAATGTGGTTTTATTCAGCTACATTTGCACAGAGCTCTGTTCAGTCTATTGCAATAAAAATATCAGTGTTTTATTTGTATTTTATCTTTTATATTATACTGAGATTATTTTGTTTCCACTGCATTGTAATTTAAATCATATTCATCTACTTATCCTAGATAGCAAAAGATTTTCATTCAATGTTGAATTATGGTCAGAAAAGTGGATTTTTGGTTAAGGTCAACGACTGATGGCAGATCAACTATCAAACAATCATCCAATTCTAACTATTAACCAATGTTGAAAAGATGTTATTGCAGGGTTGTATTCTAATGAATGAAATGCCATCGTCTAATCAATGTTGAATCAATACTGTTATAATATCAGTTATGGTTGAAAACCTCATGTTGTTTCAACAAGTAAGTCACCAACCACTTTTTGTCTAATTTCAACATTGATTCAGTATCATGCCTAACCATATTTCAGTGTTGATTCGCTATCTGGGATAAGTTGAGGAATTGCTCATTATTCGTGGGTGACACATTACTGGAGAGAAGTTGTTAGTTTTTTGTTTCTATTTTAGATATTTTCTTACATAAATGCTTTTTAAGTATTGATTTTACATAATATTATCAAAAAATGTTTATTTATTCATGCATTTTCTTCTTTCTGGATCGCGAGGAGCTGGCTGCAGCTGTCATTGTGCAAGAGGCGGGTTACACCCTGAACAGGTCACGAGTCCATAGAAAATGTAATGTATTATATTCGGACAATAAATTCATGCATTCTGCACTGCCAAGATAAGGTTAAAAACCTGGACGCTTGATTTGAGGCACATTTTGATGTTCAACACAGACACACACAGACACATGATAAAGACTTAGGAAATATAGAAACATTCATCAAGCAGAGCAGAATAGCAGCACAGTGGAAAAAAATACTGTTGCCTAACGTTTTTTATGTCGTGTTGCACCTCCATAGATTACTGTTGAATTATTTGATAGTTTAAACTTTATATTTTTGTTCTGTGTATTTTTGCTGTAATTCCGCTATCAAAAAGATGGCTTAAGAAAAAACAGATTTATCAGTTTTGTTGAGAACATGAATACTTTTTAAGGTTTCAAAAAGTGTGTGACCCAGTAGTGATGATTTTGTTAGGATAACTTTGAAAGATTTGAAAGATTACTTAGATTTGTTTTAAACTTGTTACAATTTCCTGAATTTTGGATTTTATTTAAAGGGCACCTATTATGCAAAATTCACTTTTTTCATGTTTTTAAACTTACTTTTGGGTCTGCACTGCTTCTAGAAGCAGTCCAAACACCAAAAAAATACACCCAGCCATTGTTTGGCAATAATTACATGTATTTTTAGGTATCTGGAAACAGTTTAGTTCC
>JAUBOC010000011.1:16309352-16319498 GCA_032275365.1 Anablepsoides cearensis | reverse complement strand
GAGGCAGTTCTGAAGGCAAAAGGGGGTCCAACCCATTACTAGCATGGTGTACCTAATAAAGTGGCCGGTGAGTGTATGTTGAAACTTTTTGGTCTGATATGTTTGACTGGTTATTTCCCAAAATTCCTTGTCTCCAAACGTTCTCTGAAAATATATATAATTTATGGACTTGTGGACAATAACAACAGTGACTTTTTCATCAACACTCATATCATTCCATCCATAAAGCTAAATATCTTAAGGTTAAACCAAATTTATATTGTTTTCACAATGACTTTATTTTGTACTGCAATTTTCTTAAAATGATTCATAAACATGCCCATAATCTATGCTCTTTAATTGAAGAGTATTAACATCTAAACCGTAGCCTTTTCTGTTTATTTTTTATTTTATTTTTTTTTTTTAATTGACTGTCATGCTGCAGCCATTCATTTGTTTGTGTGTAGACTAATGTGGATTAGCTGTGGCGGTCATCTTGACGTGATTTACTTCATAAATTAATTAGTCGCCTTCCTAGATGATTACATTCATCAAAATTTAATTAAAAATACATTATCGCCCTTTCTTTGGTGACGGGCGATAGTTAATTCAGGAGAAAACTTATTAATATTGTTGTGTTAAGATGCCCTGCTGAATGTAAAAAGTTAAAGACATCCTCCTCCATCAGCGCGTGCGTTGCAGCTTTAAACAGTCCATAATGCCTTGCGGTGTCCCAGTTCCAGGCAGGCGGTGGAGCAGCCAGGAGTAAACGAACCGGGGGAGGAGGCGATGAGAAGAGAAGGGGAGAGCAGAGGGGGCATTTTTTTCCGCAGCTTTCTGCTCACACCGCAGTCAGGACAAACACAAACTTTCAGACAGCAGCTCTAAACGTCACCTAGCTTGTTTGTCGGAACCGCTCGTGGCCTACTGCTATCATTTCTAAACGCGTTTTTTTTTTGTCTTGACGCAGTTCGCGGCTGGAAGTGATTTATCGAGCAAACCGAAAAGAAGGACACAGTTTTTTTTTTGCGGAATTCACGCTTCTTACCTGTGTTTTTCTTCTGTAACTTCCATCCTGAGAGGAAAGAACTGCATAGGGTCCTGTTCAAACCATAGGTAAATGACTGTCTTTTTTTTGTTTGTTTTGTTTATTTTTTAGCAGCTGTGGTTGTTGTAGGATGAAGCAGAAATAACGGGAAACATTTTGGTGGGATAGTTCTGCTGTTCGGAACCAACTACCTCCTCTTTATTCTTTAACGCCATTAGTCTCCTCCAGCCTTCATACAAAATTACTGAGAGTTCCCATATAGATATGTCATCCCGTTTGATCTCAAAATATCATGCTTTATAAATATTTTCAATTTAAGTGCAACTTAGGCTTATTTCATGTTTTTGTTGGATGTTAAAATGTTGTTCAACAGGCCAAAATGTTGCTTTTGCTCTTATTTTTAACCCTGCTTCTCCCATTTCTTACAGCATCATCTGCAAATGTGTCCCACTTTTTTTATCCTAAAAATCATAATGCATCATTTCTGTGAACCCGCTCATCAAGTAGTTCAGGGTTAGTCCAATATGTGGATCCAAAAGATTTTTTTTTTTCACAGCTCCACTGACCTACAATTGCAGTGCTGCAGGATCCACCTGTGGAGCTGTTGCACTCAGACTTTAGGTTTTATGTTCCCAAAGAGATTTCCTTGACTTCAGAAGTATGTGATTTGGTGGTCTGCGCTGCATTCATTATGGACAGTGTGGCACTGCTTGTGTCAAAGCTTTAAGTTTGCTCAAATGCAAGAGAGTAAGTCGGCACCAGATGATGTTTGACAAACCACAGTAACATGTATAAATTGGCCAGATGCCTCTCGTTGCCCCACTGTGCTGCTTGCAGTGCCTCTGCTCTGCTCCAGGAGCCTGCTGCTGCTTCAAAGCTGGCCAGTGAGCAGGGAATATGGCAAGGGAACAAAGGCGGCATTATTGCTGGCTGAACGTGCCGTCCAGATGTTGGAGATCCAGCCAGCGTTGACCTACCAAGTGGGGGGATGGCTTGCTTCGGCTCCTAATAGTTTAATATCTGCCATGCCGACTGAGGGGAGAAGTCTGTAGCTCCAGGGCGGGGGCCTCTGAAGAGCTCAGCTGTGGGAGTTGTGTGTAGCGTGACTGGATGTGAGTTTAATCCCAAACACCCCAGTCTTTTAAAGAACTTACTCTCTTTAGAGTGCTTTTTGTGGTTGCTTTGGCTCTTGAGATCAGCGGCTTCAAACTTTTCAGATTTTTAGATCCCATAAAATGAAAGTGGCAAAGACTCGTGATCATATCTTTTGCTCTTTAAAGTAAACAAGCATTGACAATAAGCCATTTAAAGAAGAATATCAGCTAATGAACTGTCTTTTTTTTAAATCACTTAAGGATAAATATGCTATTGACAGTCATTTATTATTTAAAGTTAATTTGATTTCTGTAGATCTTCTTAAAACTCCTCCTCTGATGTTTTGTGACCAACAGTGGAGTCTTCACCCCAACTTTGTGAACCACTGCTTTAGATCAGGAACAGCACATTTCATTCACCAAAACAAATTCAGATTTCAACACATTTAAGTAATTTTGTAAAGGTTTAGTCCAGCTAAGGCACATCATCACCTTTTTATTTAGTTATCTCCATTCCAAACATTTGACTTAAATCTAGAAAAAGATGTAAAAATCACTGATGCTATTGAAAAAAAAAAAAGTTTCATTTTTCTAAAAAAAGTCATGTGGTTGCAAATTTAATCCATTCTAATAGTTTTAGAGTTCAAACCATATTTCTAATCATACACCTTAAAATACCTAAGATTTAATGTGTTCTGTTAAAGTGTCATTTTCTCTCAGTAGTTCGCTTCCAGGATCACTGAGCAGAAACGGACCCATAACTTTCTTATCTGTCAGTCACGGCCAGTTGCTTTCTCACAGCGCAGGAATGCATCTCCTGGTTGTTATCAGTTCCCACTCTGCAGGATCAAGGCCTTCTTCTGGTCTTTACCATGCTCTGTAATGTTTACACTTGCAGAGGGCATTGTGTATACACTGGGCTGGCATGAAGGGAACTTTGCGATCCCAGTTAGCCATGCAGAATGCTTAACTGTCAACATGTCGTGCAATAATCGCAAATTGTTGCCATTCTTTGCTGATTTAGGCCTAAAGATTAGAGGTGTTTGTGTAGTCGTCACACCCCAGGAGCATTCGAGAGAACCGAAAACGATTTCTGCAGTTTGTTCCAACCCAGCCACCACCAGTGCCTCCACAATAAAACCAGTGTCTGACTCTTGTTGCTCGCAGAGATTCTATTTCACAACAGATCTGTTGCCAATTACAGCACAGTATAAATTGCTTGTAATTATATGCTACTCTACAGGGTGCACAGTTTGGTAATTAACAAGCAAGAGGATTTAAGCTCTAGACTCATCTTGTTTAAGTTTGTAAGAAACATGTTTTTCTATTTAATGAAGTTAGAGTTTTAGAAGTCAGGAACCTTTTTATTAAGCTGTTATAATGTACAGTAAATTCTTAAAATTCTGAGTATTCTAGGTAGATTTTTGTACAGCTCTGATCTGCCAATTCAGATTTCAGCCCATTTAGATTTATTTCAAACAGCTAATAGTTAAAGCAGTGTTAAAAACACCTCATCAACACTGCAACACTTTCACATTTCTCCTACGGGGCTAACGCTTCACCAAAACTATAAATGAGGTGTATTGGGATGTGCCTGTTCGCCCACCCCTTATTGTTGTGACACTGAACTGCAAGCTTGTAGCTTTTATTCAGCTGTCCAAATGCTGTCCCGCTGAATGCAGGTGCAGTAAATAACGGTGTTTTACCAACGTGTGCTGGATTGTATCAATAGATTTATTTATACAACGCGTTTAAAAAAAGGTGTTGTGAACCATAGCAACAAATTACAGTAGTTTTAAAAAAATAAACAAAATAACACTATTAAATAGAAGAAAAAAAGTCAATTATCTTATTCCTATTGTATTAAAAGCCAGTGAGTAGGGATGTCCCGATCCGATATCGGTGGCCGATAAGGCCATTTTTTGAAAATCGGGTAGTATCGGATTTAGTCATGGTATCGGGCTGATCCACTTTTCAGCATCATCATGCTTTACAACTGCTGTTAAGAAGTCAAGACACACACAAGTATGCAACCATGTCTACAGTGTGGGAACACTTTTCAATGGAAAACAATGATGCTGAAACTGCATCTTGCTAAATCTGCAAACTGGATGTTTCTCGTGGTGGAACAGCAGGGCTTGCTTTAATACTAGTACCAACCCTGTCACTTGGAAAGAAATAAAGGTATCGGATCGGTATCGGAAAGACTAATCATTAAAAAAATCGGATAGTATCGGGAGCCAAAAAATCTGGATTGGGACATCCCTACCAGTGAGTACAAATCTGTTTAAAAAAACAACAACTTATAAACACCAAGGGTTGAGGCCTGTTTGTTGAGACGCAGCTGATTCCACAGTTTAGGAGCTACTCACTTTCAATACATTGTTTATGTTCCGTAAGTGCCATTCTACACCTGAGTAGGCAGGAAAAGGCGAGCTCAAATGTAAACACTGTACGAAACAGGCAGAGCAATTAATGATTTTGTCGCCCTGATTGCACAACTTCAGAATAGAGCCACACATGCCACCATGTGCAGCGCATCCATATTTACTTCTCTGCAAACACGGCGTGCTGCAACATCACGTCGTCTTCTGTGCCACTCGCTTCAGGAAGGTGGATTGTTCACACAGTGTGATGACAGTCTTATTTAAATTATAATACGACCACATTTGTAAAAATGGAATTAAGTAGGGATACACAATAACTTACTTTAAGAACCGATAACTTTCTCCTTTTAACGGCTGATACCCGATAATAACCGATAGCATGCCAGGAGATAAGACTAGTCAAAAATGAGTAAGATCATAAAATAAATAAACAAGAGCAAAACCAAATTACAATGTAAATTATACTATTTGAAATAAACACATAGTAAACAAACATTTCTTAAAATATGTCAAACTAAACAATTTCTCAAATGGCCATCTTTTTAAATAGGCACATTAATTTTAAAAACACCTTTAACACTGATCTCAGATTTAAACAAAGGAGAAAGTCATGATTTTGAAGGCTAGCTAGCTTGTTGTTTTTAGCATTTCAGCAGATGGGCTCTGTGCTGCGTTCAAGAGATAATGGATATCACAGTTCTCAAGTTGGGAGTAGTTGTTCTGACCTTTTTTATGTTTATAATTATAAAGTTTGTGTATAACATACATGGTTAATTGGTAAAATAATATTAATAATTATTAAAATGACTGGCTGTTTTTCAGCACGGAGTATTCTAATTATTTTTTTGGTGAGAAAGTACGACGCAACTTGAGTCGGCCCGAAACACACATTCTCACTGCTGCGCTGGCAAACATGAACATATGTTATTGGTTCTGTTATGACATCGGCCCGATAACTATCGTGCATCCCTAGAATTAAGATCTGCATTATGTCTGCAGTCTTCTTCACTCTGTAAAACCATCCATACTGAAGACATTCTTTGCTAACATGGATTAATATTTATTTGCAATAGTATGTTCACAAAAAGGAAAAAAAAATCAGGATTTATGAGTGCGTGTTCAGCTGATCTCTGGTCGAGTCAGTTAATTTAAAAATAGTTTGATTCCAGTCATAAGCTCATTGATTGCATTCCTAATAAATTCCTTCAGAATTACAATCCTCACATTACTCTTGTTTGCCTGTTTAAGTACTTTTACGGTGAACAATAGTGAGCAGAAACTTAAATAGCATGTGTTTGTGAGGCTGTAAAGGTGGAACAATAAAGGTTTCCTGTGAGATCATTTCTCCTCAGGCTTTCTGTTGTATTTTAACCTAATGAATGCCCATTTTGTGTTGCTCACATCCACACGTGTTCCATAAAACACAGAACAATGCATGACCAGTTTTTTTTTTTATTTTTGATTCTTGAAAATCCACTAAATGCACTGCAAAGGTAAATACTCCAAGTATTTTTGTACTGTTTGTTTCTAATGTATGTTGCTTCTCTTTAAACACCCACATGAGCATATGGTTGAAAGCTCACACCCGCAGCCAGTTGAAGCCTTTTCTCTGCCAGCTTGCTCCTCCTGTAAGTCTGGAGAGTTGTCATCAGCAGCCGGGGAGGCAGGCTGTTCACTTCTGCTCACAAACACACCTCGACGCTCGAGAGAGGAATGCACAAAATTCGAAACAAATGTGTGCCGACACTGAAATCTGTTGGATTTAGCTTTCAGTCAAGTTTATCATCTCAGCTGAGCTTAAATAGAACTTGCAGAAAAGCACATGCCAATCGGCCTCACGAAATGCCTTTCTGGCAAAAAGGCGAGCTGCACAAATCAGGAGGTGGGCATCCCCCCAGGCTGTGGCTTTGACAGGCCAGCGAAATGTAGAGCTCAGGCTGGTACTCTGCTCTGCACCGCTGTGTCTGCATCATCAATTAGGTTTAGGTTAAAGTTAACAATTACAGTCAAAGAAATAACATTTGAGTCATCTAACACTAGAATAAAATGCACAAACTTGTGTTGCCAAAGTGCTTCATTACTTTCCACCCTCAATTTATCTGATTTCCTTTTCCCTGGCTGATCCACTGTGCCCACTTTGCCTCAGGACTCAAACACGTTTACTGTTTTAACAGCACCTTTTACAAGGGGTTGAACAAAATGATGACAGCGTTTTGGGTTACGGTACAAAAAAAAACCTTGCAGTATGCTTGTCTGTGCAGATTTTTCCAGTTTCTTTCCATCCTTCAGTGCTTTACTACCATTTAAGGGCTGTCTGAAAGTGGGATAAAAGCACTTTCTAAGGAATAGAGTGAGCAGGGAACCGATAAAGGTGACACTCTTGTACCTACAAATGCACAGCCATAACCTTATTTTCCCACTGGACTTCTGCGCTCTGAGCAATCATTTGAATGAAACTAGTCAAGGTTTTCTTCTGTTTATTTGACGGCTGTTAAAAAAAAAAAAAAAAAAAAGTAGCTCTGCTGGGGAACTTTTTGGGCTTTTGCCTGGAAAAACAAGAAATTTGTAGCAATCACCTTCAACATATGGTGTGTATTTTTAGTTCTTTTTACAAGTAAACATTTAAAATAATTATTCTAGCGCCATCTGTTTGCATTTTCCTGCCGCTGGTGCCTCGCAGTGCTGCTTGGAGTCTCGACTACATTCAGAGAAGTCCTTGGAAAGGACGTACTGGACGTGTGGATGACTTTGCCAGTGTGTATCGGGAATACCTGAGCTGGGGGGGTGTAACTGCTGGGGGGGGCAAACAAAAGGACCTTTTGACACAAGCAGTGAAGGTTAGATTCACAAAGAGCGATACTGATCGGTCATTTCGTCTGACTTGGTTGACTGTCCTTGAGGAGTATTTTGAAGAATCCCTTCCATTCATCAAGATCAGACTTTCATTTGTGTTCAGTTATTCTTTATTTTCTTTTTAATTCAGATAACACAATTAACTTACACAATTGTTAGCTGATTGTATAAATCCTTTCATATGACCCAACAATGAGCTCTTGATTTGTCAACATGCTGTGGAAATGCATTTTTTGAGAGCTGCTCGTCGGTCACGAATGTTTTTCTGGAACCACTTCTTGTTTATGCTGTTTTCTTACACAATGGAGGGTGATATATTATCTGTGCAGGATGGAGACAAAATTGTACATTATGTAAGAAAATAAGGGAAAAAAACAACTGTCATAAACAGAATTGTCTCTCTCCTTTGTGTTGGAAATCTTCTGGCTCTTTTCATATTTTCATTCTTTCGTTGTTTCTGTTCTTTTATTGGAACTGTGGTAATCTTTCTGTTGTCACTTGTTCTGTGTACAAAAGCAGGAACTGAGCTTAAGATTGTCAGCTGGCAGATTTTTCCTGCCCCTCCAACAGTTGCAGTAAAGAAACAGAAATGTTACTGAATGGTGAAACTGACCCTCTCTTGTCAATAGGACTATAGTTTTGACTTTATATTACTACCTGTCGCTTGTGTCTCCTGGTGTTTTGTATGTATTCATTCTTTATAAATGAACCACCAGCTCTAACAAGCACAGGAACCTTCTAACTTCGGCCTTGATTACATCCTGCCTAACCGCTTCCTGTTTTTCCTTTCTGTTTCCTCCTCAGTGAATTAACCAGAGGGGTTTCAGCTAACCTGCATCCATCCAGCCTTGAATAATGTTGGGGCCAACACACCATAACCGGCCCCCTCACTTCTGACCCAACATGGAGCTCAAGGTCTGGGTGGATGGCGTCCAGAGGGTCGTGTGTGGGGTCACCGAGGCAACCACCTGCCAGGAAGTGGTGATTGCTTTGGCGCAGGCCATCGGTAATTATTCCAGTTTTTTAACCGCTACAGAAAACACACCTGAGACCCAACCTGTCCTCTAACCTTTGCAGGACTCATGCTGTGGCTTGTTTTTATAAGCCAGCATGAGTTTCTGTGGTCTTAATGAGGTAAATGAAACATACTCTGGTTAAAAATTACATCAGTGAAGCAGCTCCTTTTTTCAAGAAATATTTATTTCATAGTTTCAGGTTGGGAAGTGAACTAGCCTCCAAACATTTGCTTCTTTAGAAGTTTTGTAGTTTTTAAGTCTTTTAAGTACATTTTTTATGACATAGATTTTTCTTTTCCCTTCCAAAGGGAAACTGGGACTGGTGTGGAAGGCTGAACAAACGGCCAATTCTGCCAAAATTAAAACTTACAATTGGCTATAAATATGATTATTCATTAGATGATAAGAATAGAATTTGCAGCTGGACATAAAATTCTGAACCATGTGAATGATTAGCTGTTTTTCTTTTTTTCCTTCAGCAAAATAAATCTAGTCTTTGTTTGAACTTCTAAACTTAAGTCATGCACACCTGAGGTAGATGGAGGGACACCTGCAGGGGATTGTCAGTGACAGAAGATATGTTTTTAAATTTGTTGCCTTTTCTTGTGTGGAAAGTTTTCTCCTAGTTTCTTTCTTCTCAGAGACCCTTAGTTCAACAGAGTTCTCCAAACACTGTGATAAACTCCCCATCAGGGAACAGCTTTACATTTTCTGCTGTTTTGAGCTGTCACTAGTTTTGGCATATTTCTGTTCTCCACAAACTATTCTCACTATTTTGTCACTGAATTCAGTAAACAAACACTCAGATGTTATCTTGATTTTAAAAAAACTCTGTGTTCTGTGTCTTTGTTTTGTTTTTTTCTGTGTCTTGATAAGATGATAACTTATAAATTAAGAACTGTCTATTCTAATTTGCACACAGGAAGCACCTGACAAATGTTATAGAGTGGTCTTCAAAATAAAAGCTAGTTTCAAATAACAGATTTTAGATCTATGTACAGAATGACTTATTTTTTTCTGATTATTATTTTTTTTTTATGTCTTTCTGCGGGTATAATCTGATCTCTAAACCAGCACACCCCAAAGAGTTTACTAGACTGGCAGCATCATTCACAAACGTACATTTTACTTGCAGTATTTTGGCCATGGTAAACTGGTACTTATTCACTTTTCATCTCGTTTTTGTCAAAAGTCATGTACCTGACTAATGCAGGTTCCAGACACTGATCAATAATTTGCTTCATAAACTCCAGGCTTCACTTTCAGTTAATTTTCTTTGTTTTGTTAAAGTTGATTTAATTTTATGTTCAGAACTGTTGTTTAGATGTTTGTTTTTTGTCATAATTGCATTCAGATTAGATTTGGACATTTAAAATTTATGACCTAAAATAAATCAAGGAGAAGCAACACAACCCTAGTGTAGCAGCTGCTAAAGTATTTCTAAAGGCAAATGTGACTCATTTGGATAGAAACTAGTCCATAAAAAGGTTGATAGTTTGATTGGTTCATTGCTTGTTGAAGTATCCTTGGACAACCCCACATTGACCCTGAAACCTGGATCAGTGTGGGCATGTTACTGACAAAATTGTAAAGGCTATGATGTGAGTGAAGGGATGAACAAAGTCTGTAAAATCAACTTGAATCATCAGCAAGAGAAGAAACATGTCAAATCCTTTCTAAATATATTTTAAATAGGGATGCTCCGATCAGGTTTTATCCTGCCGATCACCGATACCGATCACCTATGAGTGCCGATCACCGATACCGAT
>JAUBOC010000011.1:16296131-16309252 GCA_032275365.1 Anablepsoides cearensis | reverse complement strand
GCCTCTGTTGGTGATCGGCTATGGGAGGCAATTATCGGAAACGCCGATCACATACTTTTTCATGAAAATCGGCCGATCGATCGGAACATCCCTAATTTTAAAAGATACAAATGAACTCTTATCGTTGCTGATTGAATATAAAAGTAAATATGTGAATCAGCAAGAACAAATGCTGACTCATATATAAAGCTGAAGCTTTGTGGTAATAAGAAATAATCATATGAAAGTCAGATGAACAACCAGTAGAAAACCAGACATACTTCCACCTGGAGTCCCTCAAATGAAGTGGTTATGGGTGTTTCAGATCATTTTGCCAGAGTTGGTTATAATTTCACACACCCCTTTTTAAAAATCTTGAAAGATGCCTCCTGTGCTGCTCTGTCCTCCTTTTGGCTGCTTGGTTAAATATGAAATGCTGTGTGCCATGCAGCAGAATCTGACTGATGTCTGCTCACAGATCTCTTGGATGTTTACTGATCCTCGGCTCTTTTAGCAGAATATTTCCTGCCGTTTATTCCTGGCCCACATATTTGAATCTTGCTAAAAACAGAAAAGGTTGCAATCACAGTTTGAGCCCTGATTGTTGATCAGTAAGAAGAGAATTCCACCTCTTGTAGTTAGTGAACAGTTTTCTGTATGCGTTGGCCAAATGATCGTGTGACTATGATTTGTGCATCACACCACAGACGCAGGAAAAAAAAAACTCTCATCAAACACACTGCTACACATTTACCAACCCACAGCTCTAATCACAGTTTAAGTCTCTCTAAAATGTCAAGCTGTAATTTTTAAACAGAAAAGAGGTCCTGGTGAAGTAAACAACTGTCGTCTCTCCTGCCTACACTTTAAGCTCCTGCTGGGATACAGTGGATCAGAATCTGGGGCTATATCAGTACTTTCTTGGTTCTGAGCCCCCACTTTCTCATATGGCTGCTTTAGGAATGGGGGCACTTGAGCATAATGTATTGACATCACTTCCCACTAAGCGCAGGGGAGGAGGAGGGAAAGTCTGACTCATCCCTCCGTCGGCTGCCAAACTGTGAAAGCAGCACTTCTTTCAGAGCTCCTCATCTACTGTTTCTTATTTAACACAGACACCATCCTAAGTGATTCAGCATCAATATTGATCTTCTGCTTCGACGTTTAAGACTCGCTGCTGTCTATACACCTCTAACAGTCTTATTCATAGAACTTCCTTCTCAAAGCATAAATAAATGTGTTACAATAAAGGTTTATTTGGATTTAAAAGGGACATATTGTGCAAAATGCACTTTTTTTAGACATTTAATGCCTTTTGTTGTATACTCTGTGTCTCTAGGGGTGCAGAAAAGTTGAAGTCTCTTCTGGTGCTGCATAGATATCTTTATATTTAAAGAGACAGCCTCAAAATGAATGAGATGCACCTAAGAAAATAGGTGAAAGAGGGGCTTGTGGAGCTACAATAAGAAGGAATTTATACCAAAGCATTGCAATTCCACTTTATGTAGACCCCAACTGAATGAT
Organism: Anablepsoides cearensis; assembly: GCA_032275365.1. Lineage (NCBI taxonomy): Eukaryota > Metazoa > Chordata > Actinopteri > Cyprinodontiformes > Rivulidae > Anablepsoides > Anablepsoides cearensis. The sequence continues at coordinate 16,307,749 of JAUBOC010000011.1, read as the reverse complement.
TTAAATGTGAAAAAGGATTTAAACGCATGATGTCTTCTTTTTAAAACATGACTGTTTTAGGGAAAATAACATTTTTTTTTTTCTCTTGTGGCCAAAATTGGTTTAAGCTTCTTAACTCATTTTACAATCCTTGCAGTATGGTATTCTCTACAATCATCAATCTAAATGTTTTCGTTTTAAATGAAATGAATATATTTTTTCAAAGGAAATGAACAAATAAATGTATGTATTTTTTTAACGTACAGGTCGTACAGGGAGATACACACTAGTAGAGAAATGGCGAGACACTGAGCGTCACCTGGCCCCCCACGAGAGCCCCGTGGCTTCTCTGAACACCTGGGGTCAGTACGCCGGTGACGTCCAGCTGATCCTCCACCGCACAGGCCCCTCGCTGACTGAGCGGCCCCCCTCAGAAGGCCCCCCGCTCAGGGGTCCCGAGCGTGGGCTCCATCGACAAAGTCTCCCTCCTCTCGCGAAGCTCCGGCACCCAGTAGACGGCTCCCTGCACCGCCGTGAGCCACGTCGCAAGTCGCTCACCTTCACTGGCGCACCCAGAGGCCTGCGGGAGATCCTGGGGGGAGGTCGGCCCTCGGAGGCGGAGTGCAAGCGGAAACTCCTCCTGGGAAACGGTGGCGGTCACCACCATGCGGGGCCCACCATCGGGACAGCCTCCCCGGGCCTGTGGGCCTGTCGCTTGGAGGATCTGATCAGACTGGTCAGCCTGCAGAGAGAGACTCTGAATGTGCTGGAGAAAAAGCTGGAGGCCTACGAGGCGGAGCTCCAAGGGTGGTCTGAGGGACGGGGGCTGCGAGGAAGTGGGTGCACTGCGGACTTGGGTGCGGGGTTGATAGAGGAGATCCTGAGGTTAGAAAAGCACCTGAGGAAGAATGAGGTGGAAATGGAGGAGGAAGAGTTTTGGGCCACTGAGCTGCAGATTGAGCTGGAGAGTGAGAGACAGCTAGAGGAAAGGCTGCTGGAGCTGCAGGGACGTCTGCAGAGCTGCGAGGGGGACATCGAAGAGAAGCTGGCAATAGTGCAGGTGGGCTTCCACTAAATATACTTAATTAATCAATCTAAGAGGAATATTTAAATCTTTCTGATGATGCAACTTGAAATTTGTAAGTGATTTCTTTTATTTCAACTTTTTTATTCTCTCCTCCCCATCAGGGAGTGGAATCGGGTCTGCAGGAGGAGAAGCTGCAGAGAGAACGTCAGGAGAACCAGTGGGTCAGCGAGGCCGAGGCTCGGGCTCAGCTCCTCAGGGTCAAAGCAGAGTTAAAAGCCCAGGAGAGGCAGGCGATCCAGCTGGAGAGCAGCTGCAGGGCTGTGGACAGATCGCTGGGACAGAGCAGTAAGAAACTGCAGGTGGGATTTCTCTGATCTTATGTTATTTTTACTGAATAATAATGACCCTTGATGCTCTGATAACCGAGACCATTAATCAGCTGGGATGTAATTAAACTAAACCCATCTGCTTCTGAATTACTGCACAAACCTTTGTCTGTGTGTCGGCCTGTTTACTGGTCTTACAGTATGTGCTGTTCAAAAGACTTAATGCAACACAGATTTCTTTAGATTTTGCTTCCAAGTAGTAAAACTTTCTTATTCTTTTTGGTATTAAGCATATATTCAGTCTTTTTGAAGCTCATTTAAAACATCTTTTCAACATCAAAAGCCTGAGCGTTGGCTGATTTTTACTTTTTATATCATTTTCAGGGAACATGAATCATGTGTGTGTGAACACTACAAGCTGCTAGCAAAAGACACCAACTTTTTTACATAGTTAAGTTTAAAATTTCTACAGAAATAAAGCAAAACAAATATAATTTTGTTTGATACGTGATTTGGGTAACAGAAATATTCTAAACATCAAAACAGAACTCTTGCTTTATTCTGAAGAATCTGCTTTGTTTCTGCTGTTTTGTTGAAGGATATGCAACAGGATCTGGAGCAGCTGACCAAAGAGCTGAGGCAGGTTAACCTGCAACAGTTCATCAAGCAGACCGGCACCAAGGTCACCGTGCTGCCAGCAGAACCCACCGAGGAGGACAGCACCAGCAGCAGTCATGGTATGAGGAACGAGAAACCGTTTCTGTTCATTAAATCAGTTTGTTTCCTCTGTGAGGCTAAACATCAGGATCTTAGCATCTCTAAATGATGAGGAGGACAGATTTCTACTGTAGGCAGGAAGGTGAATGAAGTGTAGCTGATCAGACTCAAAATAGATCAGGTTTTAGGCCTGGGCTTCTTTGAAGGAATGCTTATCGCCAGGCAGGATTTTATTAGAGGGCGTCGACACTTTAAGCTCTCTTCCCCACCATGCTTATGTAAGTTTACAAAATTTACATAAAGTCACAGACGGACTGGGAGCAGTTTGTGAAAACAACACACAGCAACCTCTACTGATGCTGTGACATCACCTACTTCTTCTATTCAAGCTGGCACAATTTATTCTTTGTGTCTTCCTCTAGCTTCCTAAAATCATTGTGGTCACCGGACGCTGCTTTATGTGTAAATTTATGTAGTGTAACAAAACCAACTATTGGTGAATCAAAAAAAACCTAAATACTTATCACCCTCCACTTCTTATGCCAGAGCTTTAGACTAAAATCATGTGTTAAAGGACAAAACTGGAGCCGCTTTAGCAAATCTTCAAAATCACTTGATTCACAATCTGCTAATGTCAAAGTTGACTGAGTTGTAGCCATTTTTGTTGTTTATCTATTGAGACCATCTTGTATTATTCATTAATTTTCTGAAAGTTTTATTATAAACCTTAAGTAGTTCATGAGATATTTTGCTAACAGACAAACGGGGTTGACTCCAAACAGTTAATGGAGCACACAGACGCTGACAGAAACACTATCTGCCTTCTCCTTTCTGCAGCTGCTGATAATTATGGTATGTCAGAGTTCAGGCTGTTTGAAAATGAATCAGGTTCTTTGATTAAAACAATAAGCCTAACATAGAATAAAATCACAGTTCAGTTTGTGTCGTTCCTTCCCTCTGTGCGTCACGGCAGCCGCTCTGTCCATCAAGATGCTCATTGTTCTGTGGCCTCGTTTCTCCTCAGCCTGCTGAGAGTAAATGACTCAGTTCTGTTTGTGTCACTTGGTGATTCAGTGAAACGAGGAGGAAATGGCTGGAATAAGAAGTACATGCAGCACAGATTTTTTTTTTCTTTTTTCTTTCTGTTTTCCTGCCGGTTTCCAGCTCCGTGCCTACAGCTGCCTGAGAAAAGCTCCGTCATTTTGTCTTTCAGCCGTCCGTCACGCTGTCCCTCTGACATGCTCAGTTTCTGTGATGGTCTCTTCTGAGCGCAGCTTTGTCATCCTACAAAACACCAACAGAGTTCATTTTCAGAATGAGGCAGCAAAGGCTGTGCATGGATAAGAACCGACTGCTTCTTATCTACTTTATGCAGCACTGGAAACCATTTTAAAACTATTGTTTTTACCGTTAATATTTGGGCGAGCTAGAAAACACGTAAACACTCAGAGGTGATGCAGTGTTTATTAGTTCTTGTGTTTTTGCATTTATTTAAATCTAAACAGTTGGAATCTTCACAACGTGAAGAAATCTGAAGCTGGTTTTATACTCGACACAATTTTTTTGTTGCATCAGGCGTCTTAGAAGCAGTTCATGGTAATGGTTTCCAATTATGTGAAGCAATAGCTGCATGATTACCCTTTAGTAACCTTCCAGTTTATGTGTGGAGATGAGGAAAGGTCTTTGTGCCTCACCATAAAATTCACTTCATTGGCTTTTTTTTTTTTTTTTGTCTTTGTTTTGTTTGGGTTTTTTCTTTTTCTTTTGCAAAGCTCAGTTTTGCCCCCTGGTGGCTGAATGGAAGAAGTACATCAGATAACTTTAAACAAGGCTGTGTGTAACATTGTTTTTATGCAGTATGTGTACCTTTTTATGCAATAATGAGGCTTAAATTTTTCTGATCTGTTTTTATGGTATTTTTCTCTGTCGTTTGCACAGCTGTTTCACTCATTTCAAAGATATTTATTTTAGTCTAACATTGACAGAAAATCAAGTTTTCTTTCCTCCCCTTGTTGACTTGTCAGATTTGGTTCAGCTGACCGGCTCATTGAAGCGTCCCGGGTCGTCCCATCCGGTGTCCGGCCATCTGCGCGTCCTCCACAGCCCTCTCAGCTCTGGCCTGAACCCAGAGGGGATCTACGTTTGAGCCCCAGGACTGATGTGTGAGTCTGCTTGTAAAGTGCAGGACGCCTCTACTATGCATTCTGTGTGAGGACGCCGTGAAGAAACAATCTCTGAAAAGAACTAACTAAGCACTTGGTGGAAATAATAATAAAAAGAAAATAGAGACCGCCTCAAATTCTGAGGTTCACAGAACTCTCCTAAACACCCAGCTGTTGTGGACCGACTTCATCAACACTTGATGTAGTTTTACTTCAACACCTGCTGAATGATTTGCATTCTCCTCTCTTTAGCATCTTGATTAAAAACTTGCCTTTCAGACAGTATTTTTAAGAATCTTGGTAAATGTTTCTGCATTATCTCTCCAGCATTAATGGATGTTTTTTATATAGAAGTGAAGGATCCACTTTGTGTCTGTAGTAGAACTGTGAACAATCTTTTTTTTTTTTTTTCTGTGCTCTGTTCATCCAAACTATGCACAAAATGCTTCATATTTTTACGACTGATGAATGTTTCAGTCCTGTATTTACCAAAACGATTGCTTACTGTAAATGTTCAACACTTTTTAGCTTTATGTAGGGAGTTTATTTTATTACAAAAAGAAGGGTGCGTAGACAGTTAAAAATGCAGTCACTCATTCCTGCAGTAAACACTGCAAATTAAAACAGTGTTAATGTCGTCTGAAAGCTAAAGGTAGTGTGTTTAATGAGCTACAAGATCTATTTTTTTTCTGAATGTATCGTGCTTGTTTCTCCTAATGATCGCGTGGCCAAAGATTTGTAGGTCTTGTTGCATGCTTGTGTCGGCCGTATGAGAATGTGCAGAGATCCCCCGGTCTGTTCAATCAGTCAGATGATCTACAAATGATGGCATGTCAAATGGATAGTTACAGCTACAGCGTGACTCACTGATGTAAATGTGTGTCAGCATGCATTCACACTTAGAAAGGTTTGCCTCACCTCTTATACTGTAGATAACTCTGTGTGTGTGTGTGTGTGTGTGTGTGTGTGTGTGTGTGTGTGTGTGTGTGTGTGTGTGTGTGTGTGTGTGTGAGAGTCAGAATAGCCAAGTTCTAAAGCCTCCTTTTTAGGTTGTAGTTCAGCTGCTAAACACATCAAAGTGCCTTAATTTCATTCCACAAACGGTGCGTTCAAATACTATACAGTTAAAAAAAGATTTAGTGAACTTGAAGAAATAATACTCTCGAAAACATCGATATCTTCAGCATGACCCGAAGAAACCATTTTTTTTTTCTGTCAGTGTTTTCTAGAAATGTCGAAGGAGAAACTTTTACTGCTCTGAACTTTGCCACTGTCTTGTTACTATAAAACCTACAGACTATGAAATGTACTAAAACTGAAGTCGATTTGTTTCTTGTTCTGCATCACGTGTGTACTGTAATCTGGATCAGAACTGTCACGTAGTTGTGGTCACTGTTTACATCCTCATTTCTTCTAGAAAACTCTTAAGATGTCAACTTTAAATAACCTGATTTTTATATATATACATAAATATTCTATTTTTTTTCTTGCCTTAATCAACTGCAAGTTGTTGACTTGTGTGAGTGTGTGGCTGTAACAGGCTGCTGATGTGATGTGGATTGCATGGTTCAATAAACCATCTGATAAAATCAGCTGTCTCGTGACTGATGCTTGGTGGAACGAGGTGTTCGGTGTTTGCACCAGCAGAGGGAGACACTTACCCACTGATGAGGAACCAGGAGCAGGATTCTCTTAGGAAGACACATTTCTTACAGTAGTACTTTATAAATACTGCCACTGTTTTGTTTCATACTTAGAACAAGTGTACAAAATATTAAAATTTCATCACAGCGTTATTAGGAATTCATCTGTTTCTATAATCTATTATACATCCATGTTCTGCAATCAAATAATATATTTGACAAGTTCTATGGCTTCTCTGTGCTTGTGAGCAAACAAAGAGAATAAAATGTATGTATTTGCAACCGATATAATCACAATCCTCAATAATTGTACAGAAACTGTAGGCCTATATCAGGATATTCTATTATTTGGCAACCATATTTTAATTCCTGTCCTTTTGCATTTTGATCTCATTTCAACAAGCTCCATGCCTAACTTTATTATATTTGTGGTAATTCAGCTTCTCTGTAGTCGGGTCACATAGAGTCAACCGGTCCAGGAGAGAAACCCAAACCTCTGCCCTCCAAGGCAACATTCTCCAGCTCCTCCTGGGGGACCCCAAGTTCCCAGAGCAGAGAGGTTATATAATCCATCCATCCTGCCCCGGGGCCTCTTCCCAATATACCATTCAGTGAAAACCTCTAATGGGAGGCGTCCCAATCAGATCCCTGCATCCCCTCATCTGACTCCTGGTGGTGCAGAGGAGCAGCGGCTCTGAGCTCCTCCTGGATGACAGAGCTCCTCAGCTCATTTCAGTTGTTCATTCATGTTAGAAGGTCCCCTTGATACTTGTACTCAGTATCTGATCATTCATGAAGGTTTAAGAAACCTAATTTTTATTTTATGCAAAAAAGATCTTAAGGTTTCCTGAACCTTTTAGCACTTTTGTTTTAGTGTCTGCTGGTGTAAAGTCTCAGTCAGCCAGGAAATCCAAAAAAAAAATGTTTAAAAAACAAACTGGAGTTAGCTTCTGAAGTTAAAAACATTTGGCCTCTCACCTGAGGAACTTTCTTTATTCAAAACTGGAGAAGGTTGTGTTCCAAGTTTCTGAACTGTATGAGAAGCTGAGTTATGTCATTTGCATTTAGATGCAGATTAAACTACACACCTTCACAGAGGAGAGTCATTAGATTCTGTTTCTGGACAAGCAAAGTAGACGTTTAAGAAGCAGAAAAAAGTAGATGAAATGTGTTGGTATACTACAGTATGTTTGTATTCTAATAAAAATAATCATCCTTTCTTTTTCTTTACCTACTTTCCGTTCAGTTCAGGGTGAGCTGGTGTTTATCTCCTGCAGTGAGAGGTGAGTGCACCCTGGACAGGGCAAAATATAATGAAAATAAAAATGTCTGATTGTAATCCCTCTCAAATCTCATGACAAGTTGGAAGGAAATCCTTTTGTTTTCCCGTCTGACTGTAACCTTTCTTCTCTGGCCTTTTTATCACATGACTTTAGTTAAAAAACTTATTGTTCATTCTTCTGTCAGCTGATTGGTAAAACACCTCCCATCCACCCAACCTTCAGCATTGTTCTCTGAAGTCTCTGCTTCTTTGACTTCTTTTTTTTTAATTCTAAGTGTAAAACAAAAACAACACCTGCAAAGTTGAGTTTTTGATATTTATTTTACAACTCATCAGCAATAATTTAAAACAGCATAAAGCATCAACGAAAGGTGCAACAGTTGCTCAGTTAAATCTTTAAAAAGAGAGAGAGAGAGAGAAAACTTCATAGACATCTACAACACAGACAGACATATTTACTAAATGGTATTTTTTGAAAAAAAGAAAAAAAAAACTTTGTACAAACATACATGCCACTTTGATAAGAGATGTGAGGCAAAACCAGCTGACTTAAACTACAAAAAGCATTTTAATGTTTGTCAAATACCATAAGGTTTGTGCCTGTTTATGTGTGAAAGTTAAAAAAGTTACATTTTGGAGGTAATCCGTTACAAAAAGAAAAAAAAAAGAGAGAGAGGCCAAAATAAAGTTCTTCACGTGGCGTTAATGAAACATTTCTTTCCCAGTTTGGTCAGTTTTTCATGTCTGATGTGAAAATGGGGTTTAGAAAAATTTTGATTTAAGCAGCATGGTGTAAAACTGGGAGGATTCTGCTGCATGAAATCATCACAAAACAAACTCAGAGCTTGGGTGAAACGGAATATCAGGATATAACTGTGACTAACTTTTATAATGACAAACTGTGGGAGGGGAGGAAAAAAAAGCAGAAAAAAGTGCACTTAACGCCTCATCCTATAGAAACTTTTAACAGCTGGGGGAAATGCAGGTACATTCAATATCAAAGATCTCTAAGGTGCTATCCTACAATGTTTCCTGGAGGTTCAGGAGGGTCCAGAAGTGGTTCCATCAGAGAAACCCTTCCAGTTCTGAAGGTCTTCTCTCAACACAAACAAAAAGTAACTGGGTAAAAGGACATTACACCTCATGATAAATGATTGTTAACTTTTTATTCATGGTGTGCATGTTGGGAAGAGGGGACCAATCAGTTCTTTTCAGGGGCAGTAATGTGTCCCTCTGAACCAGCCTGCCTCCATGCACAGTTTGAGTGAGGTAATAAGGGTTCTCCTCTGGGCCCATTTAGACCCGTTTAATGAATGAGACTACCTCCGGGCTAATATTTACAGTCAATCTGCCAGCTTCTTACAGACACAGGTCAGTTAATGAGGATTACCGCACTGCTGTTGGGACGCAAAGGGTTTTTTTTCCTTCTGTTTTTGGCACCAATGCTGCCATGTCAAAACATTTTATCAAAGAGGATTTAAAAAAACTCACTCCAGCACAACACAGCTGTGAAGTGTCAATCATTGGTCATTCAGATTGTTTGTGCAAAAGGCACGCGCAGTCACAATGTTTGTACATGACACACTTGTTTTTTTGTTTTTCCTGTTGAGCTCCTTTTGTTTGGATGTAAACAGACTGATTAGCTGGTCTGACAGGCGCTAAACTGCTCCTCATGTGGACTATTCTTCATCTCCGGGGACGCGTCGCCTACGTCACCCTCTCCGTCGTCGCTGACGGGACTTTCCTCGAGCTCCTCAGCTGAGCCTATGTCAGCCTCTCGCGGCGCGCAGCTGCTTCCGGAGTCCTTGGACTGAGGCGAGGCGCCAAGGTGCGCCGACAGGCCGGGGAAGGCGGCGGCAGCGGCCGCGTGCGCCGGGTACAGCCAGGGGAACGGGGAGGCCAGAGCCGCCGCCGCCGCGGGGTACATGTACTTCTCCAAGTTGTTTTTGTCGAAAAAAGGCATATAAGGCGCCGCGGCTGATGGGTTGATGAAGTAGAAAGGCATGCAGATTGGAGTCTGCTGTCCAACAGAGTTTATTCCCATCAGAGAGTTCATAAACGCCACGTCTGGTCTGGTTTGCTCCGCGCCTCCGTTCCCAGACCAGCACATCTTGGTCTTTTTGGCCGCCCTGTCGTCTCCAAACTCCTGCTTCACCTTCACCGCTTTCCCTCCTGGAGCTTTACGCGCGCACTCCTTCTCCTTCCCGTCGCTCTTCTCAGCCTCCCCACCGTACCCGCTGTCTGTGTCCGTGTCGTTCTCGTTCAGCTCCCCGACCTGGGTCCTCTGGATCACCGGGACGCAGTTGGCCTGGCCGTCGGGCTTCTGCGCGTCCTGTGCGTCCCCGGTGGCGGGCAGCTGGTGCTGCGGCAGCGGCGGCGGCGGTGGTGCGTCGGGCTGAAACTGCGCCAGCGCCTTGTGGAGGTGGCTGATCAGCTGCGTACACCTCTGCTCCCTCGCGGCCCAGTTCTCGAACTGACTCAGGTACTGCAGAACCTCCTTGGCGCAAGTCTGGAACCCGGAGTGGAACGCGTCCAGGTCCGCGTGCACCGGGGATTTTATGGAGCGGTCTCCTTTGAAACAGACAATCATTAATGCTTAACATGTTGCATAAATTCTCTTATCATCTAAGTTTAAGGTGGAAAACGTTACATTAAACACAACCAGACCTCACCATTCTGTAAAGCAACGATCTTCTGGTGCTGCTGCTCAGTGACAGCAGTCAGTGCGTTTAAATGTTTCAGTGTTAACTCCAGGACTACAGCTTTCTCCAAGTGTCCCAGCGTCTGTGGAGGGAGGGAAAGCAGATTTATCTGGCTGCTGCTGCTGTTTCACATTATTATCTGATCAAAAACAAAACTTGTTAATGAGATCTCACCGACAGCTTCAGGTGTTCTGGCAACAAATCCTTCAGCTGTCCGATACATTCGTTAATCCTGTCTCTCCTCTTCTTCTCTATCAGCCGGTGCGGTAACTTGTATGCGTCCTGGTGGCGCCAAAGAAATACAAGCATTATAGCAGAAATGTGGCAGGAAAGTTTGGAAAAAGTTAGATTCTTACAGGATTAAAGCAAACATTAACTGCGCGCACCTTCCCACCGTCCTCCCGCTTTATCCCTCGTTTAGATTTGCACATGTAGAGCGGAGGGAAATCCACCCTGAAGACAAACAAGAGAGACAGAGATGATCAACCCGGCTGTCAGGACGGGTTCAGGAGTTGCACCAAAGCCACTCTTACCCCAAGAAGTCCGCGTGCTCCATGAAATGTCTGTCCTGTAAGTGCGGGATTCTTTCATCCATCACTTCGTCTCCGCCGAGCCGCTTCTGAGCGTCTTTTCTCTGAGTGGAGGGATGTTTGCTGTTCCTGTGGCCCCGCGCACACACATACACACACTCTCTCTCTTACACACACACACTGAAGGAGGCTGAGGGAAACGGTGGAGAAGAGTGTGTGTCCTCCAGCGGAGCTGTGATTCACTCTGGTGTCGGTGGAAGCCCGAGCTGCCACTTTGCGAAGCTGTCGGCTGTGTTTTGTTAGAGCGCACGCGCGCCTCTGGTCGGGGAGCAGCTTCCGTCTCACGTGTAGGCTGCACCAGCACAAAGTCCAGTAATTAGACCTTGTGTGTGTGTAGGGGTGTGTGTGTGCTCTAACAGCCGCTGTTCCTATAGCGATGGAGCCGTCAGCAGCTGACTGCTGAAGCGCGGTTATGCTGCAGGTGCGCACACACAGAAACACGTACTGTACTGATTTATGAGCAGCTGAGTGGGCTGTTCCCAGGGGCGCCACCAAGGGGGGGGGGGGCCCAGCCCTAAATTTGCTTAACCCCCCCACCCCCACCCCTCTCACCCCATTTTTCTTAGCTAGACAGTCTTATCCTCTGAAACAGACAAACACAGAAATGACCGCTGCTCTGCGTGTGATTTGTGGTGGCCATCTTGTAAAGTGTTACAAACATCCTTCTTTACTGTTCAGATACACATTATTAATGCCTTGTGTGTTCTGTGCCATCATAAGAGTTGGGCAAAAAATCCTTATTTTACTCTAATGAACTTCCATCTATGCATTACGCTCGTTCCAAGTCAGACTGTGGGCTGCAGCTTGAGCTGGGAGGTTCACACATTTCTTTCCACAGCCACATCTTCCAGCACTTCTAGGAGAACTCCAATGCATTCCCAGGCCAGCTGAGAGGCATATTTCCTCTAGCATGTCTTCACTGGGGTCTACTATCAACATGTACAAAAACACTCTCGAGAAAGGCATCCAGGAGTTGGTTCCACTTGAATCTGGACCAATAAAAAAGTGCTGAAACAGATTAAACTAGTTTAAAGAATTACTCCAGTTTCTGAAAAAAGCAATAGAATTATGCATTAGAGTGGTGTTTTATATATACAGTGGGGAGAACAAGAATTTGTTGATTTTTCAGGTTTTCCCACTTGCAAAGCATGTAGAAGACTGTAATTTTTATCATAGGTACTCTTCAACTG
>JAUBOC010000011.1:16241916-16259654 GCA_032275365.1 Anablepsoides cearensis | reverse complement strand
CCCCCCCCCCCCCCCCCCCCCCCCCCCCCCCCCCCCCCGCGCGGCGATGAGGACAGATTTTCCAGAATCAAAAGGTGGAAATGCTGGATTGTAGAAGTGTGCGGAGCCCACCTGTATCTGCGTGTTTCCCCCCTGCAGGAGGGCGATCCCCAGCAGGATGCTCTCCTCGAAAACCTGGTCGTTCTTGGTGTTGACGATGAGATCGATGACCAGCTCTGTCGCACCGACGCTGTCCAGGAGGCACTGGATCTCCACCACGTTGCTCCCCGGCTTATCAGAGTCCAGCACGGCAGAACCTTCAACAAAAATAAATCAAGATTTAAAATACACGTGCTCAAAAAACGCTTTGACTGCACAGGCTGACAATTCTGTTCTGATCCATAATGTTTCAAACACTATAAAATACTTTCTTTTTTTATAATCCTTTAAAATTAACTATTAATCTGGATAGTCTGGACTTTATAGGTTCGTGCAAAGGTTTATGTAACAATTGCAAGAAATTACTTATGATTTAATTAATCTGAATCATGATCCTGTACATGAAAGGGCTCAGTAAAATGTTGTCAGGTAGCCGTTCTCTCTGCCTAAAATTTTATTTACATTCAACAAAAAGTTAAAAGTCTGATTCATCACACCAAAATTACACAGAACCCAGTATAATTTCGTCTTTTCTGGACTGTTCTACTCTGCAGACAAAGCTGGAGATAAATTAACGAGATTTCCTGCATCCTAACTTGAACAATTTGATCAAATTTTAGAAAATAAAGTTTGAAGACCTTTAAAGTGTCTGTGACATCGATTTTTTTTGTAATAAATATGAATGCATTTTTGGAAAGATAACATTGATAACGTATTGCAAAAAATATTTCACACGGCTGAGATGAACAGTTGTTGAGATATTCACATGTGAAGGAACAGGAAGTGATGTCAGAGGGGAATGTCTGGATGTGAACAGAGCGCTGCTACAATGACTGACAGATGAGAGTTTAGATTATTTTTGAATCACTATCAGATTAAGAAGAGTCAGAGTTCAAATAATATTATTTCAATAAAAAAAACAGAGTTTCTTTTCTTAATGAATTTCCCTTTGATGTCACTTCCTGTTTCACTTTGGCTAAGCTCAGTTCAAAAACAAACATGGCAGTTGTGACAAGATGAGTAAAATCATGTATAATGCCAAGTTTTTTTTAAAACATAAAGATGTTTTCATTTACTTTTTTTATATGTGGGATATGCATGTCACAGACACTTAAATATATTCTTTTTTTGTTCTCACATCAATGGTTAATCTGTTAATAAATACCAATTTTACAAGGAAAATTGTAAATGACTGCCAACTACCACACAGGTTAAAATAGTTAAAATAAATACAGGCAGATCAGCAGTGGCAACAAACAGAAAATAACAAGAAGTTCCACAATTTTGATATTTTGGTGTCAATACTCAGATTTGTTCAGTTAAGTATGCAGTGTTTTGTTTACATTAAGTGCACACCTGCGTTTCAGAATTATATACATAGAAGTAAACGTTTAAAGTGCACCATCTGATAAAGTTCAGAATAACTTTCAGTTTAAGAAAACAAACTGGTGAACACAGAAGAGGAACAATCATGGTTTGATCCTGTGTTGCATCCAGAAGAACGTCAAAACCTTTTATTGATAAAAAAGGAATAATAGATTTAAATGAATCAGATTTTCAAAATAAACGCTGCTCTAAAACTGAAAGGCGGGGTAAAAGATGTCCTCTGCAGCAGAATACTAATCCTATTTAAATGAGTGAATGCTGCAGGTTTTATTGTTCTGCAAACAGAACTTCAAACAGCACTGCCTCTATGACCAGAAGCCTTTTTGAAGAAATCTGAGAACTGAACTAAAAAAAAAAAAAACTGTTATATAAAGTGTTTATAAGATGTGACAAAGAGCTGTTATTGTGAGCAGCTGATCATGCTCAGAGCTCAGACTCTGTTTTTGTTTTACAAAACCAAAAGATACATTTTAGAATCATAATGAACAGAAGCTTCTTTAGACATTTCGAACAGGAAGCCTCAATATTTGCAGGTCTTAGAAAACACATTTACTGTAAAAGATCAACTTTAACCAGGTTTAAACCCAACCAGCTTTTCCTCAACAGCACAACAGCTGTCATATCAGCAGCTTTTGCTTCCTCGGCTGTTATTTCAGTGTCTGCCGGGTTTATTTGGGGTTTTTTCAGTACCTCCTGATGACGGCTTGACAAAGACTCCAGATGAACTGTTTCCACCACCAAGCTCCGACTTGGAGAGAAGCTTTTGATTTCCAAAGTAGCGAGTGAGAAGTATCTTTCTTAGCTCGTGTTCCTGTGGAGACAGAAATCAGATTATTGAATCTATGGAGCCGTCTCACCAGGTTCGAGCGCCGAGTCTGGATTTTCACAGTTTTAACTTCTGCCAGCTATTAGGGTGAAATGAATCAAAAGCAAGTCTTAAAGTAGCTTTGTTGCGAGTTGTATTCTCCTCACATAGAGGGCTGAGAACGTTTCATCTCCATTCACCTAATGGCAATTATTCCATGAAACGGTTCTGCTGCGATGGGAATGATGGATTGTGGGATGAAAACACTTATCAAGAAAGAAATTGCCACTTGAGAGCACAGCAGTAACAACATTACTCAATAACTTGATCATAACAGAGAATTTATAAGCGGCTCGGTGAAAACACAGACAACCTTTAAAAAATAAGCTGAAAGGATGAGGCTAATTTTAAAGGTTTATAGATGGTATAATCCTAAAAACAAGAACTTTGTAAATGTTTATTCTGCCTAATCTGAACGAGAGCTTGATAGTTGAGATTATGAGCCGACAGTCACAGTCAGTGAACTCCCAGATGAAGATGAAGATGAAGGTTACGATCTGTGTTCACAGGAAACAATTGACTGCATTATTTAGAGTTTCGCTTTTATTGTGGCCAAATGTTTCTTCTCAGAGGGCATTTGATTTTCTCCAGTCTGTTAGAAACATTTCTCTCTGTCAGCTGCGACGTTTGATGCTGATGAGCGGAAACAGAACTAAAACAGATTTGTGCAGATCATCTGAAGTTAGAGGCTGTGTGACCAGGGTTCAAGAGACGGACAGACAGAGATGAACAGAGAGACAGACGACAGATGATCATACATTTGGTCCGAGCAGGTTTCTGAGGCGGCAGAAAAGATGAATGAAAGGATGAACAAATGAACAGTTTGATGAAGGAGTGAAGCAAAAACGATGGCAATGGAGACACCTATGGTTACCATGGTAAGACTTACAACTTTTTAAAATCTTTCTAAATGAGAACATGATAAACTCCCCACAACCCTGAACCGGAACAGGTGGGTACACATAATGGAGGCATTCAGGTTTAAAATTATTGTTTTATCAGAATAAAGTTACATTCCGATCACAGACGACCCCTCATCAGCTTAAAATCAGGTAGGCCATTAAAGGTATTGTTCCAGTCTTTTAAAGTACGAGTTTGTAAAGAGTTTAGGAACAATTAACATCTTACTTAAAAGCAATTCCTTAAAAAAGGGATCCACGATTAGTTGTAACATTAGACTTTATTTGATAAATGTTATTTTAACTGTAAATAAAGACTGTAAAAATACTGTAGGCTGTTTAGTTTTTTTAATTTTTAAAAATATATTACCTGGACTGAGCCATTTTATTTACATGCAGGGCATTCTGGGTAAATGATGACGTGGATAGGTCCTCGGTGTGAGCGAGCTATATCCACCCTGAAGGTTAATCTTGGACAATATCTGATGATTAGCTCTTTTAGCAACAGAGCTGCTTCATGAAGGAAGAATCTCAGCTTAGCCTGTTAGCTTTAGCATTAGCGCCAAAACACTATGGCGGTTAGGCATATATACTGCCTTATATGTGGCACTGAGCTTATATGTATTAGCTCAGTGCTAGACATTCTCCTCTCATCACTGAGGTCCACATGACAGAGAGGGGAACACAAAAATGACTCAGCCTGCAACTGAAAATATGGATGGAGGACCTCAGTTTAGCTTGTTAGTTTGTTGCGCTAGCACCGAGCTAACAGGCTAAGCTGAGGTTCTTCCTTCATGAAGCAGCTCTGTTGTCCTCCATCCAGATTTTCAGCTGCAGGCTGAGTGGTTTCTACCTTCTCCTCTCTGTCGACTCTCTCTGGTTTCATTTAAAAGAGCCGATCATCAGATATTGTCCAAGATTAACCTTCAGGGTGGATATAGCTGCTAGAAGCCTCACACCGAGGACCTAGTTGATGTCATCATTTACCCAGAATGCTTTGCATGTAAATAAAATGGCCGTGTTAAAATATATTTTTTAAAATTTAAAAAACTGAACAGCCTACAGTATTTTTACGGTCTTTATTTTACAGTCGAAATATATGTTTATCAAATAAAGTCTAATGTTACAACTAATCGTGGATCCCTTTAACCTGCAAACTAGCGAACTGTTAGCTTAATCTAGTCAGAAGTAAACGTCTCCAACCAGTTCAAGAAGCCATCTACAACATGTAAGATATCAGCTGTTCATACCCTCTTCACAGAACCCCATTCCAAAAATATCTGAACTTTAAAGTACTCAGTCATTGATATTTTTGATTAATCATCATTTCATTTATGTCCTTTGTCAAATTGCAGCTCATAAAGCAAATATTTAGCTGATGTGCACATTCTGATTGTGAATTATTAAAGCAGACAGCTAATGTGCCGATTAATATTCAGTTTGACGTGACTCATCTGTGCGTCTGTTGGTGCATTTTGTACAGTCGCTCCTCAACAAGCACAGCTGCAACCAAAAGCCTCAACTTTACAATCCACCACGAACGGATGTATTCTGAAAAAAAAAACACACGTGAAACTTGCTCCCCGTCCGTGTTTCGACAGATTAGGAGGCAAATTCTGTCTCCCGTGTCAAACAATGAGGTCGCTCGGCTGAAAAACCCTAAAGTGCACGGAGGAAGAAAGACGTGGAGGAGCATGTGCAGCCGATGCTCCCCGTGTCAGTAAACACTCGATCTCATCTGCAGTCAGCAGAGACACTTGTCTGCCTGCACTGTCTGGCTGAGCCGCCTCACAAACACACACACATATACACACACACACACACTTTAAAACTGAAGGTGATGATCCATAGAGCCACGCAGCAACACACCGATATTCATCGCTTCACATCCGATTACAAGTTCTTTAATTACAAACTGCAGCAACGTTTTGCTTGAATTTGAGACTCTCAAACAGCAGTTCAAGAAAACCCTCCAGCAGTAGAGGGGTGAGAGGGGTGAGAGGGGGGGTGGGGGGTGATTTCTCCCCTGCTTGCCTTCCCTCTGCAGTCGTAGCCAGCAGACTGCATCGCCCAGAGAGAGAAGAGTCAGCCCAGCCTGACTCATCTGCTCGCTGCTGCATTGGCGAGGAAAAACTCCAGTCAGGTGATGTAAGAGCAAAAGAGAAAGAAGGGTAGAAATGAGAGTTAGAAGTTCTGACAGAACTAAGGAGAAGGAAAGAGGAGGGTGGGCAAACACGACCCAACGGCGAGCAGACAGTCGTGATGCTTTAAAATGTGCACTGGCACGCCACACTGCGGCTCTGGTGTCCAAGCTGAGGATGAGCTGCCGATCCCCACCGCCGGCATCTTTTACACCCCTCTTTTTTTTTCTTTTTTTTCCCTCCCTCCCTCCCTCAAACCTTTCACGGCTCTGCTCGCTTCCAATCTCCAACTCTGAAGAGAAGCACACACACACACACGAAAAAAAGCAAAGACACTGCCGATTCTGTGCTTCTCTGGGTGGTCTTAAAACTCTTGCAGGTAGCAGAGGGCAGCACCAAAACTGTTCGGTTCAAATGAAGTTAAAAAAAAAAGCTTTCTGAACAAGTTAAAGCTGTTTGGGGCAGGGAGGGGCATTGATTTCTGCTATCTGAACAAGTCTGTGTTGAGCTCCAGCAGACTGCTATACGCCATCTTTTCCTCCCAAAGCTTATCTGGAGCATCAGGAAACAACATCACTTCACTTTCCTTAAGATGAAGATGAAGTCTTATCTCTAACTGCTGACATCATGCCTGGACCACCGGTTTAAGCAGGGGACGTCGAGCCTTATTGATGTCATTGATGTTGCGTGTTAAAAGGCAAAAAGTTGGAAATAGGTTTTTGCACCAGACTAGAACAGAAAAGCTGTTGTGTGCAGCACAGACACACGCTCTTATTAGGCAGCCTCAGTTTAAAATCACGTGTTGAAGTCGAGGCTCATGGGCCAAATGTGGTCCATTAGTGATTCCTGTCTGGCCTGCCAAAATACCTCTCCCCCCAAAAATCATTTTTATTACTTAATTTATTATGAAAATAGTTTTCATATCAATGGTAAACTTTAAATTTAGGATTAAATGCAAAAAAAATAAGCATTTAAATGTCAAAGATACTTATTGTTTGAAATTAAGTTGCTTTAAAGCCAACATAGACTATAAACTCCTATAATATATGTAAAATTATGCATGGGAATTCCGTCAGGAAGTAGGAAAGTTTAGAATTCAAGATGGCAGCTACTCGCCACAACTCAGTGAGTAAAACTTTTTTTTAATCCTGTTTCTGTATTATTTATTTCACATTTACTCAGTCGTACATGTAGCACTTTTCAGTGTTTATAAGAGAACATGTTAAAACTCTGTTTCTATGCAGGAAATACCAGGTAGCGCTCAGTCACTGTTTGTTAGCGGTGCTCAGTCTTAGCAATGTGACGAGGACGCTTTGTTTAGTTGAAGTTAAATGAAACAGCAAAGTTAATTACAACCATAACACTCAGTGAAAAGGAGTTTGACCCTGGTTTAAATGAACAAATCTGACATAAAGAATTTGTCTTTTTGAGAATAATGTATAAAAAAGAATAAAAACACTTTGGTAATTATTATCATTTTACTCTGTTTTGTTGATTATTAACCACAGATTTGTGTTTTGTGAGTCATGCAAGATATTAAATCATTATGTTTTGGTGAACTGTTTCTACTTAATTCCCACTTTATTTTTACCCTTTGGGAAGTTTTGAAATGCTGAAGCTCTGCTGTGTTGAACATGGGGGCCAGAAGCACAAATAAAATGTGTATCTGATGAAATTCTGCGAGAGAAGCAAACATCACGAGCTGCGAGTTTTACAAGTTTTTACAGCTGCTCGTCCCACGGCCCATGAAATGATTTTACACAACAAGTGAGGACATCGGCAAAACAAATTAAGCTCACATGTGAGAGCAATTGATGATTCGGGCAAATGCAGGAACTGCAGCATAAGCAAGCTGGTGGACAACTATGAAGTGTTCTTTAACTTTGGTAATCAATGATTGAGTTTATTGGATGAGTTTTAATAGCTTTAATTACAGGGTTTTTATTCCTTTCACCATTAGTAAACGTTTAATTGAAATAAACTAAAATCTGGAGGCTTTTTCACATGCAGTATGAAGTCCTCCTTAAAAAACCCAACCAGACCAGACAAACATGTGCTCATGCCCTATCACCATGGAGACCAAAGCATAAGGCTCCCCTAAGAAACTCTTGACTGATGAATTAAAGGAGACGAAGGCAAGAATAAGGAGGGAGCAACCCTTCAACCCTAATAAGACAGTAAAACTTCCCAGCATCACTTCATTGGCAGCAAAGCTCCAGAACGTGTCAAATCCCAAACCCTGGTCTGTCGGAGCCACTACCACCCAGGGGTCTACCGGGACCACCATCCCTGCTGATCGTTAACCCCGACAGGCCGGGTTCAGACTGGACCATCCGTGCACGCGTGTCCGAGCGAGGCTTCCTGTCTGCATGTGATGCACTCAGCTAAAAGAGTGCGATAATCTGTAAATCTGCTTTGCCTTTAGGCAGGTGGTGTGAAACCTGGAGACCGACGGACGGACAGACGGACGGGCGGCGTGTGAATGACAGAGACAAGTGTGAAGAGAGGGGGGGGGGGGGGATAATGTGCGAGTGGTGTTTAGGTTACGTAAGTGGCTTTTTTCAGTCTACTGTAAACAGGACGTGCACTGTACAAAGACTTAACATCTAATAATGAACCCGTTTTTAAAATTCTCCTGAATTGCTTTAAACTGTTAAAGCAGGAAAAAACAAAAACTAATCCTATTAACAATATTGTTTTAAACAAAAGGTATTAAAACTACAAAACGTAACCAGAAAACGGCACTGACCAACATTGTTTTTATAAGAAACACTTTATTTTAAATGCTAACATTTGAACCCGTTTTTTTCTCCCAACTACCAAATTTAAGTCATTTTTAGATCCATTCAGGTCGGCTTCACAGCTGAGAAGCTAACCATAGGAACCTTTAGGTTTCTGCCACACTGCAGGCTTATAAAATATGGAGCAACAAAAACAGTTGCAGCATTTGTTTCAGTCAACGAGGTTGACAGTCTTTTCAGTGATCGGGTCATACTTTGTTTTTTTTTTTTTTTTTTGTTTTGACACAAAACTTAAAAACAACTGTTGCAAAAGAAATCAGACCCTTTTGGTCGAGTATCAACAAAAATCTGGATAAAGATTTAAAACAGAAATAAAACAGTGTCGACCTTTAAGTTGCAAGATATTTAAATAAAAGCTTTCATTATGCAATTGTTGTAATTTTATCCCTGTCCCCACCCATAAAAACAAAACAACCACCAAAACAAACAAACAAAAAAAAAAAAGATCCAGATCCTGAACATCTTCAGGGTAAGGTTAGGAGATTTTCCTTTTTTTATGTTGTCCAACCAGCTCTCCTGCCATGATCTGGGCAAACACAGGTCAGGTTCTGGGTGGGATTAAACCGGAGCGAGACAGAGAGCACACGCTGGTCATGCAGACAGAATGCGATAGACTGGGACTGAGCAGAGAGGAAGCAGAGGAGGAGAGAGCGGACAGAAAGAGGGGAGGGAGGGAGGGAAGGTGGGGGGGAGGTAGAACGTGATGGTCCACGTGACTCCGCCTCAGTCACTGCAGGCTGTTACGTAAGCGCACCCCCTGCCCCGTCTCCTCATGGACCGAGCAGACTCTGCTTCTCTCCAATCCCTTACCCGGCAGACGCTGCCCGCTTTCTCTTTTTTTTTCTCCCTCCCTCCCTCCTCCTTCCACTCACATGGCTCCTCACATGGCTCTTTCCCTTTCTCTGACTCTCCTCCACCCACTCATTGTACCCCAGGGGAGCCACCAACCTCTGCTGCCTAAGCTGTCACTCTGTCTCTCTCCTTCTGTTTTTGTCTGACTGCCTCTCCCTCTCTCATTATTTCCATCAATCGTCTTCTCTCTCTCTCTCCCTCCCTCCCTCTCTCTCTGGCCCGTGCAGCGAGGCTGCAGCTCCACACTCAGGGCTGAAGGGAAACGACAAAGAGGAGGCCACAAATACTCACTGGAGCACTCTCACAAACACCTACACAGACTGACATTTCACATGTTGTTACTGCACCGTCTGGCTTTTAAAAAGTAAAAGATTTTCACCTTGAATTTTTTTAATCTATCTTTAAAAACGTGAATCATTTTGCTTTTGGACAGAAAAAAAATAAAAACTTACCTGACTGAAAAAACAACTTTGGGATGGACTGATGAAACAATAGACTGCATCACTTTTTCTCTACCTGTTTTAGCACAATGAAACCTTGCACAGTGTTTTTTAGAGGGGCTGAAATGTCGACTAGAAGCAGAATTTCTGCATCATTTTTGACTTCTTACACCTTAAAGCTCAAACACTCTTTGCAGATGACTTAACTCTCTCTTCTGGTGCACATATGCGTTCAGAAAATACACAAAAGTTCCCTTTACCAACTCTTTCTCATCCATTTTTCAGGCCTCTAGCTGCGAAGAGGTGAAGCAGGACACAGGGTCCTGTAGCCGCCCCTCCACCGCTGCAGTATTGATTTGTTTGTTCAGTGCTTGCCGCCCCCCCTCCCTCCTCTTCACCCCCCCACCACATTCTGCTCCTCCCTTCACTTCCTCCTTTCTTTTCTCCTTCTCACTGCACGAGTGTCCTCAAGTGCCTCCCTGCCTTATGTAACACAGACGAACCCACAGCATACTGATGAGGGGAGTCTGGGCTCCGGGCCGAAAAACCTGCAAGGAAAAACAAGAACTCCGCTGCTGCACTGCTGATGGGAGGACAGCGCTGCTGGCAGATGAACGCGGGCCCTAAATCCGCTGCAAACTTTCGAATACTTTCACATAATTAAAGTGTTCTTAAGCCGCAACGATTTTCTGCCAGCATGAAAAAAAAAAAAAGAAAGAAGTTTGCAAAAATGAAATAAAACATTTTTAAAAAGACGGGGGTCAAGTACTCACAGATTCCTGAAAAGATTGCTTCTTGTCCAGCATCTCCCTGAGGGTCTGCAGGATCTTTATGCACAGCTTCTCCTCTTTTTCTATCAGCTTCTTGGTGTGTTTGATTAGTCTGGCAGAGGGACAAACAGAAGTGCTGTATCATTTATAGCCATTTCCTACCAGCTCAGCAACGAGCTCATAAAACAAAGCAATGCATTATTGACCACCACGGATGAGATGTGCTACGGTGCAGCAGCAGAAATCGCTGTAAGCCTGCTGGTTTAATACTCTGTTAAATTAGCTTTTTATAAAATAAGTTCAACAAAGCACAACTGCGCCACTTGCAGTTTTAAATAATTGTCGTTGTTCAGTTTCTGTCGTTTCCGGAGCCTCTGCAGCTTTTAACCAGCACTAATATATTTCATAGGAGTAAAGAAATTGTGAGCGTTTCCTGATTCAATTGAGTCTTCACGAGCTGGAGAATTGGGTTTGGACAGCTTCTCACTTTGACATGAAGGCTCCGCCGTCGCAGCGTAAGCGCGCCGCCTCTGGGAACAGCAGCTCGGGGCTGTGAAGAACGTCCACCAGCACAGAGAACTCTGCCCTGACCCTCGGAGTGAACTGCTCCTCCAGAAAAGACACGACCCCCTTTATCACAGAGACAGAAAGCAAAACACAATCATGCAGACGAATACGCTCAAAGTCTCCATGAAGTCATCACCTGCTGACCTTCTGTTCACGTTATTTAGAAGTTATTGAGAAAACCATTGAAAACTTTACTTCTAACCTTTTGAACAGTTAATATCTTACCTGTTGTAGATAGCTTGTTAAACAACTGGGTTTGGAAGAATAATTTAATTCTGAGCTAACAGCTTGTCTGAGGTGGACTAAAGTGTTTCTGTTAAACATATTTTATAATCCTTCACATCACTGTCAGTTTTGCATTACAGAGCTATTCATATATTATTCTCCTGTTATTAAGAAGCACAAGCAGTGGCACCAGCTAGCTGTAGCATTTCCTGTGCAGCCTAGGACTCTTCCACCATTAATATACTATTTCTGCCAGAATAAATGTGTAAAACAAAAATAAAGAAGGATATAACAATGAATAAAAAGGTCTTTTATAGTTTAAATATGACATTTTGATGTTTTTGACATGTTTTTTAAATAAAAAGGCTATCTACAGCAGTTAAGACATTAACTCTTCATAATATATCAACATAACCCCCCTTCTGAAGATTAGTTAACATTTTAAAACATTTAAACATTAAAAAAATGCCTTCGATGACAGTCAAAAACTACACTGCATGCTTTAAACTTCCAGACTTGTTTACAAAACACACCTGCAGCTTCTCGATGATGATCATGTAGTCGTGGCTGGGAGTGAACTCCCTACGAGGCCGAGTACGAGCGAACTTCCAGTCCTTGACAGCTCGCTTCACCATGTTGCTGTGGACTTTGAGAGACAGAGTGTTGACCTGGCTGTCCAGGTCGACGGGGATGGCTATGGATCGAGTCTTAGCTGAGGAAAGAACATGGAAAATTACACATCAGTGTAAATCTAAATCCTGCTTGAACAGTAAACACAATATGAACACAAAACCCCGGTCCTGGCTTCACTCCATTGGCTTCCTGTTAGTTTCTGAATTGATTTTAGGATTCTGCTGCTTGCTTTTATAGTTTTAAAGGTCTCATCATACTTATGTGATCTCCAGTAGGAGCACTCCGGTCTGACAACCCTTTTCTTTTAGATGAAGATCCAAACTAAAATAAGGAGGTGATCAGGATAAATCTGTGGAATAATTTAACTTTTCATATCAAACCGCTGACACTACAGTTAAATCTATGCTCTGGACCTTTTTGCCTGGCAATGGATTCAGGCAGAGCTCGAGATCCAAATAGAGATGATGGTTTTAAATCTATGCATGTTTTGGGTTTACCTTTTCAAAATAAAATTAGAAAAATCAACAAGTGGAAAACTGATGTTTTTTTTTTTTAATTGCTGAAGCAAAGACAGTCATTATATTTCGTTGTGCACCACTTTCAGGCAGAACCAGAAATTCTGTCTTGAACTCCGGATGCGTTACACAAGAGCTGATGATCTTACTGTGGACAAAATCACTTTAATATTCTAAGTTCTGCAGGTCAGGTGCTGCCATTGCCAAGATCTTCAGGAATAGTTTCTGTTTTTAAGCAGACATCTTTCAGCCTTTGTCGACTTCCATCATTTCCTGTATCGCTACACATTAAAACAATCATATTGGATTTAGATAACTGAAGCAAAAATTGAAAAAAAAAATCTGTGAAATTTTTTATTTATTTAATTTTTCCATTTAAAACAGAAAAAACAACACAGTTTTGTTTTTGCAACTTTATTTTGAAATGGAAAAACCAAAGATCGAACCATACATGGATTGTTTTATGGTGTATTTTTGTGGTTTATTTTAATATTACTTATATTTCTTTGCTTTTATTGTTATTTTATCTCTTTGTCTGACCAAATTGTAAAGCACTTTTATTATAATTTTGTGGTTATGGGCTTTAGAAATAAAACCGACATAAACTTCAGCAGATACAGCAGAAAAATAATGTGTATTTTAATATCCCTTCAACTAAAAAATAAGAAAAGAGTAAAATTGCTTTTATTGGAAAAGGTACTGGAAATCTGATCACAAACAGAAGAATTTGCTTTTGAGTGTGAGTTTAGAAATGCAGCTGATGAAATTTCTTCTGCAATGAGATGTTAAATAAATGCAACTATAAGCACTGATACTGGAGCTAAACTCATTTTTATTAATTTGCATGTACCGTTTTTTTTAATAAAATAGTGAATTTTGTGAAGTTATACCGTGAGAGGACACCTGAAGGCATGTGATATAAAACATATCATCATGATAACGGGGCAGCGTGTTGTCATGCAAACATACAACATCTGTAGACCTGACCTTTTATTCAGCCTACACTGGCGGCCTACGTAGGGTGTGGTCTACATCAGCTTCAATCCCTGAACTGGCACTTTAAATATATACTTTAAATGTTTTCAGAAGTGTGAGTTCAGCAGAACCGGACAGCCGTGCATCGTGACTCACCTACATCAGCCAGCGTTTTGATACAGTTTTCAACGTTGGCCTTCTGAGCCGTGTTGAGCCAGTTGCAGTTGTAAACTCTGAAAGCTGACTGGAGCAGCTTGATAAAGAGAGACTGGTTTGTCTGTGAAAAGGAGAATAAAAAGCACGACTATTACTTAAAGGGCTTAAGTGCAGAGAAAAATAGCAGTTTTTAAAAAAAAAAAAAGCCTGGTGAGATCACACAAACATCGTCAACACACACCTCAGGCTGTATGTTTGACTGCTTTTAAATAATTTTGCAATAAAACAGTAAAAAGGGTTTTAGAATCGGCTCTTCAGAGATGAAAAACACTACCTGCAGGTTGGAGTGGTTTACAGAGAAAGGTGAGCTGAAGAAACCCTTCATAATGGCCATCATTGTTTCCGTCACGTACCTCTCCAGGGCAAAATCAGCGTGAGCCCTATCGGTGGTGGTGTTGCACACCTTAAATATAAAAACAAAAACGTTCTCCATGAGCTTATTTTCATCTCAAACGCTGACATATTTCCACTTCGTGCTAGGTTATGTGAGCAGATTAGGCTTTTAAAGAAAGTCTTGGTGAACCCTGACATGTACACGGCCTCATTAAAGACAAAAAAATAAGGGGTTCATGTTTGACCTTTTAATATATGAGCGACTTACACTGGACATGTCAACCAAGAAGTTGTCAAAAAGCCTCCATATATGGGGGGAGGTATAGATCTCTTTCATTTCCACCTCTGTGTCCACATAGCAGTGATTCACAAAGTTCACATACGCCGTTTTCACCTGAAGGGAGGAAGAAGTAGAGCATCTACTGCAACATAGCTAAAAATAAAACGTGTTCTATGATCTGACTGCAGTGGGATATCAGGCCTCTACCTCGGGGATGCAGTTCAAGTCGGTGACGACTTTGACGATGTCGTCCAGCGGCAGCAGAGAGTTGCATTTCAGCTCGGTGTAGACGTTCTTGCCCTCGGTGCAAGCGGCGAGAAGGTCCACGAGCGCGTTGTGGTAGGCCAGCGCCCCGTCCTTGTTCGCCCGCTCCTCCTCAGAGCCCATCATCTCCACCAGCTTGGAGAAGGAGGAGCGGTCGTTGTAGAACACCAGCACGTCCTCGCCGGCGTTCACCAGCTGGACCGGTCGCACAAAAATATCGTTGATGTGGTTACCTTATTTCTGCAGTGGTGTCGCCAAAGCGTTCTTACCTCAGTCATTACTTTGTCCTGACATTTCTTCACGTACTTCCCGTCACTTTTCACGATCGTGAGCAAAAACTTGAGGCACTGGACGTGCTTCCCCTGCGTGGCGATGCTGTGGACGAGGTGATGGACCACACGGTCGCTGATCTCGTTGCACAGCTGGTAGTTGTCCATGAAGATGTGACGCATCGTCTCCATCGTCTCCAGGAGCTGCTTTTAAAAAAAAAAAAAAAAAAAAAAAACAGTCATGATCATTTTGGAGGATGATGACAATCTTTGGCGGATGCAATGTGTGCGATCTGAACGAACCCCGGAGGAAAGAAAGAAATTCAGGTGTTTGTGTAGGAGAACTTGATTCTGAGGGTTGCCTTTGCAGAAGTTTTGCAGGAAGTAGTTCGCCAGGCTCATGATTTCCTCCATCTTCTTGTCACTCTGTGAGGAAAAGCACGAAAAACAGACGCTTTTACAGAATTAGAAGGTACGGGTTGAAAAATGCACACACCGCTTTTTTTTAATTTATTTTTTATTTTTTATTACAAGTTCATAATTTGTTTAATGAATCTGACATGTTTTTCGCAGAATTACTGCTTTTAATCAAATTAGAAATCTAATTAAATTCCATAAATACTAAGATGGAGGAATACTTTTGCAATATGTCTTAAAAAGGATAAGTCGCTCTGAGCTGGTTCTGGATCGTGTTCCTCACCTGCTCATACTGGATCTTCAGCAGCTCCAGCACCACCGTATGGGCTCCCATGTTTTTCAACAACCTCTGATTCTGCTCTGTTCGAGCCTTCTTACCAGTGTTAGACTGCTTACACAACTTAGTGAGGCGCAGGAGGATCTAAAAAAAAAAAAAAAAAAAAAAAAAGAGAAAAACATTTTTTTATAGAAGAAACCTGTAGGAAAACTCAACAATGTGAAGACAAGTCACTAACCTCTTTAACTATGTTATAGTTGTTTGCCTTGTTACTGTCAATCTGAGGTTTAACTTCTCCATCCTGAACAGGGCTCAGAACAGCCTCCTGGATTTAAAATAAATAAATAAATAAATAAAAACATTGAGATTAGATCAACTTTTTGAAGTTGAAGTGCAACAATCTCTAAATGCTGTCTGTAACTACCAGACAGTAAAATGCAATGAGACGTATAACTAAACCGGGTTATATTAAAACCTGATTGATCATAACAAAAAGTAAAAATATAATGTATAATTACTCAAAGCCTTAGTGCTCGGTGTTGTAAAATGTCAGTACAGTACCTCCATGGTGGGCTCTTTGCCCTGTGTGCCCTCCATGTCTTCGCTGACATAGCCGCCACTTTTCTCCACCCACAGCTCTGATTTCTCCACAGTCAGACGCAGCTGGTCCAAGTCGGCCTTGATCTGCTTGTAGTTCTCCACGTCGCTCGCCGATACAAGAAGCTGGACCTAAAAATACCCGACGTACAAAAAAAAGACACCGAGTAATAAAGACAATCTGCTGTTGTTTCATTTAGAGAACTCTCCTAAACCCAAACATGAACCGGAGCAACAATCATTTATGTCTGGATGAAATGTTGGGTTCTGCACATGAGTACCTGTTTAAAGGCCTGCAGCACCTCGGCTCTCTGACTGAAATGTTTGAAGATGAGCTGAAGCGATCCGGACACCAGCGGCGGGTAATCTTGCATGATGAGATGAATGAGAACCCTCAGAAACGTGCGGCCGCCTTCATCATCCAACTCAACCGTGGCTAAATTAGAGCTAAAAACACATGTGAGGTGCAAATATTTTAAATTTGGTGTTTTTTGGAGGGAAAAAAACAACAACTTCTGAGCGCATCGTTTCCTACCTTCCTGCAAACATGCTCTCTGCCTTTGCTGCAATCTCATCGATGTCTGGCTCCGTAGCTAAAATTCAATAATAATCACATTTAAAATTTTTAAATCCAAAACAGTTTGGATTTGATTAAAAATAAAAACTCACAAGTAACTGTAGGCATTTCAGACAAAGACATGGAGTTGTCAGGCATCGTCTTTTCCCCAAACTCTTTCTTGTAGATGGACAACAAGTAGGTGGTCCTGTAGTCCAGCCTCACGAACAGGATGAACTGACCCGAGACACAAAAAAAGTGAACCGCCATGAATCAAACAGCAACATTTAACTGGCGAGGGGGCGGGGTTACGGAGCCGCACCTGCAGGATCTCGATGATCTTCAGCTTGGTGTCCATCACCATCACGTCCTCGCTGTCCGGCAGGAAGTGTCCTTTTCCGTAACGCAGGGACGGGGACGTGTCTGGCAGGCTGTGAGGCACGCCCCGACTCATCACCATCTGAGTCATCATCTCGCCAACGCCGTGAATGGTTCGCAGGACGTTGTTGCCTGGAGGGGGCGCTCATGTTGAGTTTTTGAATATTATAAATGGATTGAAAGAAACATTATATTCAAAACTGCACTTTTAATGAAACGAAGCTTTTTGAAAACACACAATAGTTGCACATAAGTTTTTTTTTAAGTGGTCGTAGCACTGACCGGCCTCTGGACTCTTGCTAAGTTTGTTCATGAAGTTGAACGGAGGCTGGACGATGTCGAGGATGGCCAGCAGGGTGCGTGTGAGGCGCAGCAGCTCGCTGAAGCTGTAGAAACCAAAGTAAACCATCTGTCGAGCCAGGTTCACCACCTGACAGAGAGACAAGAGCCCAGGCCGTCAGGGTGGCTACGTTTCAGTTAGCTTGTTGTTTAGTTGAGTTCATGCAACTGAACAAACAAGACTTGTAAAATAATGACAGTTCAAATATTTGTGACGGGGTGATCGTGTCACATGTGCACGAGGCACAGACCGTAACAAAACATTCCTCCATCCCGCAGAGCTCATTTACCTCCAGCGTCAGCTCATTTTTATCTTTCTCCCCGAATGGAAAAGGCTGGCTGACGACGTCTCGGAGATATTCTTCCACAAACTCCATGGTGGTGGCAAACTTCTTCTTCATCTCCTCCCGCAAGCTGTTCGTGGAGTCGTACTCGAACCTGTGGAATCCAAAGCGGACACTCGGTGAGCAGAGGATCTCAACCAGAGGGCAGATTATAAATTTTTTTATTAAAGGGATTCCTGATTATTTGTAACATTAAACTTTATTTAATAAACATTTATTTTAACTGTAAAATAAAGACTGTAAAAATACTGTAGGCTGTTT
>JAUBOC010000011.1:16215838-16228156 GCA_032275365.1 Anablepsoides cearensis | reverse complement strand
CATGACTAAATCCGATACAACCCGATTTTCAAAAAAATGGCCGTATCGGCCACCGATACCGATACTGAGTATCGGATCGGGACATCCCTAATCTTCGCAGCACTGGGAGAGACTAAATAAAACTTTTCTGCACTCCTAGACAATCCAATTACACAACAAAATGTATTTAATGGCTAAAAAAGATGTTTTAAAAAAAGTTTTAATAAGAGCCATTAGTTTGAGGGATATTTTAATATCAAACATGCATACCAGGGTTGCCAGATAGAAATGTGAAACTGTTGCTTTAAAACTTGAATGTTTTGACCCAAGCTATCATATAGTGAGGGAGAGTGCTCTTTGTCGGCCAGTGGAGGGGTTTAAGATGAGGTGTGTGTTGTGACTGGTGAACATGCACACAGGGGAGGAAGGGGTGGGGGTGGGGGTCGTGTGTTTGGTAAGAATTTTCTGTTGAGGTGTAAAAAAATGTGACCCTTTTTTTCAGAAATTCCAAAATTATTACAATTGACCTTTTTAAAATCTATCCATCACATGTTGTATAGACCCTAAAACTAGAATATAAATATGCTGATTATTGAATATCTGGCAACGCTGACACACACGGGTTTGTGCAACGAGCCAAAAAAAAAAAAAAAAAGCTGAATTTGAATGAAAAGTCATCAAATTTCATCTCCACCCTTTTGCACAACAAACACATCCATTCATCTCGTCCACGGAAGGAGAAACTGAACGCGACCCACAATTCTTCAGTTTCACACAAAGCTGGCAGCTGAGCGCGAGCGGGCCGAGCCGCTTCCGGTTCGCTGCCACGGCGCTCGATCGGCGTCAAGCCCTCGGACTCGCTCTGATTTCCTTAAGCCGCGTATCAGAATCACATCTGCACGAGAAGCGGCCGAGCCCAGCAGGAAACACTGTCAAGTGTTAAAGTAGCCAAACAGGAAGTTGCGTGGGAAAAGTGCCTCGCGCTCATAAATGAATAACTGTGCTGAGAGAGAGGGACCCGCTCTGTAACCAAGTTAAACATGAACCACAGATAAGTCCACCACACGGGCTAATAATAGCTGTTTGCTTACAATGACAGAACAAACAGGCTGAGTTTCCTCTGTGAGGCGTTTGATAAAAACTGAGAAATGACTAAACTGTGAGGAAGATTTTAGCATCGGGGCCTCTTAGAGCAAGTTTCAACTTGCTGAAAAAAAAAAACACTCGTCACATCCCACACTTAAAGGCAGGAAGCAGTAATGAAACTAAAAATGATCTGGGATGTGTTTATAACGGATGTTAGCACTCAGAATATGTGTTTGGGATCAGTCATTGCTTCCACCACAGCAAATGTTGGCTCAATATCTATAAAAGTGACTAAATTACAGGCGTTTTATGAGTTTTAAGCTCCGCTGGCTGTGGCAGCCATCTTGAATTGAGCTAAAAACTTAGTCAGTTGTAGATGTACGCTTCATGATTAGGTTAATTAAAGTCAGTTCAGTGATTCACCAAATATTTGGTGAACAAACACGCAAACAAAAGCAGAATCCACAAGAATGCATGTGGACTCAAAGTTGACCCTAGGTGTAGATGAGAATGCAAGGGCATAACTTTAGGTCTACCATTGGGGGGGTTATGGTTGAAAACCCTGCATGTCATTTTCAGAAATTATGCTTAAACCTACATATATGACATTGTACACTTTTAAATCAAGTCAACGTTACCTAAAGACAACAGAATAGTTGCATTTGCCTACTTAACCAGTGAATTTCCATTGTTTTTGAGCAAATTATGACAGTTTATAAGGGGGGTTATATTGACTGGATCAAACCCCCCTGCAAATTACGCCTGTGTGAAAATGTAAATGGTTGTTTGTCTCAATGTGTCTCTGTGACGGACACCTGTCCACGGTGTTCCCTGGCTTTTAAACCTATTTAAACACTACCTTTAGGAGTATTTAATGTCTGCAGTTTTGAATTTTGTAATGTCTGAGTGCTGCTGCCGTTCTTGGCCAGGTCTCTCTTGAAAAAGAGATTTTTAATCTCAATGAGTTCTACCTGGTTAAATAAAGATTAAATAAAAAAAACTGTAACTGCTGGACATATAGGCAGTGACCTGACCTGAAAAAGTAGGTAAATATTATATCGACAGTGGTGGGAAACACTAATCTAAAAATTAGTTCCACTAGCCCTAAAACACCAACTCAAATATTCAGGTCCCCTAATTCTAAAGCACTAATGTACTGAAAGTTTTAGCAAAAGCTAATTCTAAAGCACAAAAATAAACCAATCTACCCATGAACATTCTTTAACAGACAACATGACTCACATATGGCCATGTTGCTCTCTAAGACTTTATCATTGACGTTCCACAGCTGTATTTTGATTCATATATTGTCACCTGGTAGATAAGTGACCAACAAAATGTGTGACAGTTTTCACCTTCAGCTGTTAACATTAACGTTAATCAATAACATTTATAGACCTCAGTTAGTGCTTCTAAATTTAGCAAGTGTTAATCCGCTAATAAATTTTAAAATGAGCCAAAGCCCCAAAGCACTAATCAGGAAATTAGTTCCCCTATTAGTGCTTTGGTGCTTCAGGGGAACTGTGTCCACCACTGTATATGGATAAATAAATATCTGTCTACAGTGTACTACTAGCTTTAGAAGCTAACGCCAGTCAAGATGGCCGCCACAAACGACTCATCTTAGAAAGAACAAAAACTGCCACAATTCAGTCACTGTTAAAGATATTGTGGTAAAATTTGGTGCAGTTGCAGCTGAGAGACATTTACAACACAAATGACAGCTGCTCATTTTGTAAGATCAAAACTTTAGCACCGATTCTAAGAATTGACCGTTATGTTCGCAAAACATCAAGATGTTAAGTTTATCTGCCTTTTATTAAAGTTCTTTATGCACAAACCAAACAAATCCAAACAAAGCAAAATAATAATAATAAAATAAAATGTAAAAAACACAACATGACCGATCTGCTGAACTTAAAACTCGTTGGAAACTAAAAAAAAGGTAAATAGTTCAGATCTTCACGGAGCTCGAACTGTAGTATGTTGTGTTGTAACGAGTAGAAGCTGAAATATTTAATGTGATCCTGAGCAAACATGGGCTCGGCCGGCCCCGGTGCAGCTCAGGTCACAGTGTTCTCAGTCGGGCTCCTGCAGGGTTTTTTAGTTTTAGATACTGGACTTCTTGATAAAAAATAAATAAAAATACAGGACTCGAGCCAAACTACGTAAGAACTCCCGGTAAGATAACTTCACTGCTTCGCTCCACAACAATAGGAAGGTGTGAACAATCGCTGCTCTACACTTTGTGTTTTTCTTTAACTGTGCAGCGCCCGCTCACGCTGCAGCTGCTTACATTTGCATGATCACAAGCCTTGTTGCAAATAAGGGAGGTTTTCAGTTAACGGGTTTAACCAGGTCCACACACACACGCTGCGAATCAGGGAACATTGTTTCATGCAAACAAGCGGCGAGTAAAAATATAACAAACGTTCACAAACATCTGTGACGGACTCTGTCCAGCTGTGGGGAAACTGATGAGTAAGGTGCATGAGCGAGAGCACACACACTGGTTTCTGCTGGACGGTCCAGCCTTCCTGCTGAGTCAGAGGCCACAGAGCGGCTGAAACCCACACAGTGAAGCGCGCCACTCATGAGGAACTTTAACCAACTGACAGAGTTTAGACTGACAGAGTTTAGACTGACAGAGTTTAGACAGGTAATTATGTTTACCTCACCTGCCTGAGTGAGTTCATGACTTTTTAAGACTTTAAAGAAAAGGAAAAAAACTAAAACTATTCCAAAGGGCAACTTATATTACTCACCGGTAAAGTGACTTTTTGAATGTTACAAAACTAAATTTAACACAATGTGTATTCTTTCAACAAAAGCTGGGTCTATTTTATTTTTGATATGAGCTTAATTCTCATCTGCAACCAATTAAAACAATAATTTTATTCATTATTGAAGTGGTTTGCCAGTTTTTTAGAATTGAGCTTTTCAGTCATTTTATTTAACAAGAACAACATGATAAAGAACCTTATTTCATGTCTTAAAGTGAGTTTTCTTAACTATTATGAACAATAAATATCTTACTTGTTGCAGATGGCTTTTTGAACGCCTTTACTTTTGAGAAACGGACTTTAATTTTGATTTAATTTACAAGCGAACGATGAGGCCGAGCAGAAATTAAGTGAAAACCATAGATTTTCTGCTGCAGTTCGGCTGTTCTTGTTCACAACAACCGCAGTCGTTCTTTCTAAAACTGATGGGTTCTCAAGGGCTCAGAGTGGAGGTTGTTTGGGAAACCCCTCCCCCCCCCCCATAAAGTTGTGAAACTGCTTTGTTGGTTTTTCGGCGCAACAGCTGATAGTAAAATTCTGTTTGTGCTGGTCAACACTTCAACATGTAGAAGAAACTCAGCCTGGTGTTGCCAGATAATTTGATAATTACCTCTTTTTAGCCACCGTTCTTTTATGTGCACATGCACACCTCATTTTACAACCTCCGCCGTGCGAGAAAGCACACCTCACTCAGCACATAATGCGTGGGTCAAAATACAACATTCTCAAAGCCACTGAGTGATAATTCTTCATTTCTTATCTGGTAACCCTGCCCAGAATGAAAACCTCAGCGAATCAATGCAAACACTTTTTCTTTCCCCCATGTTGATTTGCTTCAATAAACACTGAAAAATAATAATGTTTTTATGTGGATTAAATGGATTATGTTTGCATAAACTGGGCCTAAAAGCAAAACAGGCAGCTGCCCCATTAAATCAACTTACAACAGGTAAGATATTTATTAATCAGAACTTGTTTGTACAAAAGATCTGAATTATTGAAAGTGTTTAACCTGTTTTTATGTATTTTTAGCCTGGGTTGTAATTGTAACTTTAGCTGAAGAAACAAAATCACAACAAACAAAAAACTAAATTTGAATCACACTGAACTGATTACAGCATATAACTGCAAAAAAAAAAACTGCAACAGTTTTGTGACAGTCTTGCATTATGCAAAGGTTTTGTTGTTTGCTGTCAGGTTTATCCTGTGAGCTGTTGGAGGGATCCTAAAACTAGACTGACACCATTTTTTTTAAAGAAGTCAGACAAAAAAAGACTGAAACTGTGTTTTATTTGACATTGAAAATCACCACATCACAGTTAAAGTGTGCCTCAGATCTAATCTGCAGCTGCCGGTTTGGTGTTGAAGAACACGGAGGGTAAAACTGGATCCTCAGATTGTTCTGTCAAAAACAATTGTCTTTACACAAACACATCTGGTGAGAAAAGTCCAATTATTCGGCAAAGAAATGCACATCACCCGCCTCTTTTCATGCCAGAGTGAGTTTTAGATGAAGGTTATGATGAGAAATGATTGTTTGACATTTTAATCAAATCTTGAAAAGAACAAGTGTTTTAGGATTGTCTTCAACCACTATCCCATCAAATATAAATCAGCTGTAGATATATGCTGAGTGATGATTTTCTGGAAGTTTCATTTCATTAAAAAAAAAAACAATGATTCAGTAGATATTTTTGCTAACAAGCAGGGTTGACATTATCAGTTCATGTCAAAGTTTTAGGCAAAGGTCTTGCGCAATAAGCTCAAGATACGTGTTGGGGATGACTCAGGGACTACCAAACCACATTTTAGATGAATATCTGTTAAGCTGACTGAGTTGTGTCGATTTCCACTGTTTGGTAAAGGAAGGTGGTGTCTGCCATTTTGAACCGAGTTGGCTCCAAAAGTTAATTAGTTGTTGACATTCAATGAATATTTCCAGCAAGTCTCATTAATGTCCAGGCAATACTTGCTAAAAACAGTTTAACTAGTGCAGTTCTTTCATTGAAGATCCTGAGCATTTTTTTAGAGCTCAGAATATCTGTTGGGAATCAGTCAGATATTACCTCAATTGAGTTGTAGCCATTATTTAGTGTTTTTAAGGTCAAGAGGGTGTGGCAGTCTTATTGAACTTTTAACTCTAATCGGCTGTAGAAATATGTTTAATAATTACTTCTCAGGAGTTTTATTAAAATGTGTCCTGTGGTTCAGAGATGTTTTACTGACAGATGTGTACACACACACACACACACACACACACACACACACACACACACACACACACACACACACACACACACAGACAAAAGCCCTCACATTTTTTCTGATGTGTGTCCCTAATTACTGAGATCAAACTGGAAAGATGGGAATATTTTTACATCATTAAACAACAATGATGTCACTTCTGTCAGCTAGAGCCAGGCCCAATGAAACACACTCTCACGTACCCCTCTGGGCCCCCGAACCATACATTGAGCACCACAGCTACTAAAGGTCTGTGTTGGATTGTCTCACACGTGCGCCTGTTGGGCTCCACGCCGTTTTGCATTCCTGTTGCATTTGCGTAAAGAGTTTCCTGAAACGCAGCCGCAGTTTTGCGCGCCGCCGGGCCTCGTTGGCCACAAGTCGCGCAAAACTTTGGGCTCGAGCGCTTTTCAGAGAAAAAAAAAAGAAGAAAAAAAAGAAAGAAACATGGAGGTGAAGAGAGGGTTGTGTCAGAGGTGAAGTGAAGTGAGAGCACAGGAAGTGATCACCTGTGAAAGTTAAGTGGCAGAAAGAGGCACACGTACCCCAAAGTACTGATGAAGCCGTTCACAGATCCCTCCGCGTACAGAGACACGATGTCTCCAATGTGGAGAAAACTGGACATCTGTTCGGACATTCTCATTGAAGAGCCGAACTGTTCTGCTGTTCCATTTATGACCGAATGACACTCCTCCTCCTCTGCTGCTCCTCGGCTGAAGAAACCCTCACGGTTTTACCGTTAAACACCAAGCCTCAGCTTCATCCTGCAACTTTCTCCCACAGCGAGAATGCGAACTGTAGTATGTTGTGTTGTAACGAGTAGAAGCTGAAATATTTAATGTGATCCTGAGCAAACATGGGCTCGGCCGGCCCCGGTGCAGCTCAGGTCACAGTGTTCTCAGTCGGGCTCCTGCAGGGTTTTTTAGTTTTAGATACTGGACTTCTTGATAAAAAATAAATAAAAATACAGGACTCGAGCCAAACTACGTAAGAACTCCCGGTAAGATAACTTCACTGCTTCGCTCCACAACAATAGGAAGGTGTGAACAATCGCTGCTCTACACTTTGTGTTTTTCTTTAACTGTGCAGCGCCCGCTCACGCTGCAGCTGCTTACATTTGCATGATCACAAGCCTTGTTGCAAATAAGGGAGGTTTTCAGTTAACGGGTTTAACCAGGTCCACACACACACGCTGCGAATCAGGGAACATTGTTTCATGCAAACAAGCGGCGAGTAAAAATATAACAAACGTTCACAAACATCTGTGACGGACTCTGTCCAGCTGTGGGGAAACTGATGAGTAAGGTGCATGAGCGAGAGCACACACACTGGTTTCTGCTGGACGGTCCAGCCTTCCTGCTGAGTCAGAGGCCACAGAGCGGCTGAAACCCACACAGTGAAGCGCGCCACTCATGAGGAACTTTAACCAACTGACAGAGTTTAGACTGACAGAGTTTAGACTGACAGAGTTTAGACAGGTAATTATGTTTACCTCACCTGCCTGAGTGAGTTCATGACTTTTTAAGACTTTAAAGAAAAGGAAAAAAACTAAAACTATTCCAAAGGGCAACTTATATTACTCACCGGTAAAGTGACTTTTTGAATGTTACAAAACTAAATTTAACACAATGTGTATTCTTTCAACAAAAGCTGGGTCTATTTTATTTTTGATATGAGCTTAATTCTCATCTGCAACCAATTAAAACAATAATTTTATTCATTATTGAAGTGGTTTGCCAGTTTTTTAGAATTGAGCTTTTCAGTCATTTTATTTAACAAGAACAACATGATAAAGAACCTTATTTCATGTCTTAAAGTGAGTTTTCTTAACTATTATGAACAATAAATATCTTACTTGTTGCAGATGGCTTTTTGAACGCCTTTACTTTTGAGAAACGGACTTTAATTTTGATTTAATTTACAAGCGAACGATGAGGCCGAGCAGAAATTAAGTGAAAACCATAGATTTTCTGCTGCAGTTCGGCTGTTCTTGTTCACAACAACCGCAGTCGTTCTTTCTAAAACTGATGGGTTCTCAAGGGCTCAGAGTGGAGGTTGTTTGGGAAACCCCTCCCCCCCCCCCATAAAGTTGTGAAACTGCTTTGTTGGTTTTTCGGCGCAACAGCTGATAGTAAAATTCTGTTTGTGCTGGTCAACACTTCAACATGTAGAAGAAACTCAGCCTGGTGTTGCCAGATAATTTGATAATTACCTCTTTTTAGCCACCGTTCTTTTATGTGCACATGCACACCTCATTTTACAACCTCCGCCGTGCGAGAAAGCACACCTCACTCAGCACATAATGCGTGGGTCAAAATACAACATTCTCAAAGCCACTGAGTGATAATTCTTCATTTCTTATCTGGTAACCCTGCCCAGAATGAAAACCTCAGCGAATCAATGCAAACACTTTTTCTTTCCCCCATGTTGATTTGCTTCAATAAACACTGAAAAATAATAATGTTTTTATGTGGATTAAATGGATTATGTTTGCATAAACTGGGCCTAAAAGCAAAACAGGCAGCTGCCCCATTAAATCAACTTACAACAGGTAAGATATTTATTAATCAGAACTTGTTTGTACAAAAGATCTGAATTATTGAAAGTGTTTAACCTGTTTTTATGTATTTTTAGCCTGGGTTGTAATTGTAACTTTAGCTGAAGAAACAAAATCACAACAAACAAAAAACTAAATTTGAATCACACTGAACTGATTACAGCATATAACTGCAAAAAAAAAAACTGCAACAGTTTTGTGACAGTCTTGCATTATGCAAAGGTTTTGTTGTTTGCTGTCAGGTTTATCCTGTGAGCTGTTGGAGGGATCCTAAAACTAGACTGACACCATTTTTTTTAAAGAAGTCAGACAAAAAAAGACTGAAACTGTGTTTTATTTGACATTGAAAATCACCACATCACAGTTAAAGTGTGCCTCAGATCTAATCTGCAGCTGCCGGTTTGGTGTTGAAGAACACGGAGGGTAAAACTGGATCCTCAGATTGTTCTGTCAAAAACAATTGTCTTTACACAAACACATCTGGTGAGAAAAGTCCAATTATTCGGCAAAGAAATGCACATCACCCGCCTCTTTTCATGCCAGAGTGAGTTTTAGATGAAGGTTATGATGAGAAATGATTGTTTGACATTTTAATCAAATCTTGAAAAGAACAAGTGTTTTAGGATTGTCTTCAACCACTATCCCATCAAATATAAATCAGCTGTAGATATATGCTGAGTGATGATTTTCTGGAAGTTTCATTTCATTAAAAAAAAAAACAATGATTCAGTAGATATTTTTGCTAACAAGCAGGGTTGACATTATCAGTTCATGTCAAAGTTTTAGGCAAAGGTCTTGCGCAATAAGCTCAAGATACGTGTTGGGGATGACTCAGGGACTACCAAACCACATTTTAGATGAATATCTGTTAAGCTGACTGAGTTGTGTCGATTTCCACTGTTTGGTAAAGGAAGGTGGTGTCTGCCATTTTGAACCGAGTTGGCTCCAAAAGTTAATTAGTTGTTGACATTCAATGAATATTTCCAGCAAGTCTCATTAATGTCCAGGCAATACTTGCTAAAAACAGTTTAACTAGTGCAGTTCTTTCATTGAAGATCCTGAGCATTTTTTTAGAGCTCAGAATATCTGTTGGGAATCAGTCAGATATTACCTCAATTGAGTTGTAGCCATTATTTAGTGTTTTTAAGGTCAAGAGGGTGTGGCAGTCTTATTGAACTTTTAACTCTAATCGGCTGTAGAAATATGTTTAATAATTACTTCTCAGGAGTTTTATTAAAATGTGTCCTGTGGTTCAGAGATGTTTTACTGACAGATGTGTACACACACACACACACACACACACACACACACACACACACACACACACACACACACACACACACACAGACAAAAGCCCTCACATTTTTTCTGATGTGTGTCCCTAATTACTGAGATCAAACTGGAAAGATGGGAATATTTTTACATCATTAAACAACAATGATGTCACTTCTGTCAGCTAGAGCCAGGCCCAATGAAACACACTCTCACGTACCCCTCTGGGCCCCCGAACCATACATTGAGCACCACAGCTACTAAAGGTCTGTGTTGGATTGTCTCACACGTGCGCCTGTTGGGCTCCACGCCGTTTTGCATTCCTGTTGCATTTGCGTAAAGAGTTTCCTGAAACGCAGCCGCAGTTTTGCGCGCCGCCGGGCCTCGTTGGCCACAAGTCGCGCAAAACTTTGGGCTCGAGCGCTTTTCAGAGAAAAAAAAAAGAAGAAAAAAAAGAAAGAAACATGGAGGTGAAGAGAGGGTTGTGTCAGAGGTGAAGTGAAGTGAGAGCACAGGAAGTGATCACCTGTGAAAGTTAAGTGGCAGAAAGAGGCACACGTACCCCAAAGTACTGATGAAGCCGTTCACAGATCCCTCCG
Source organism: Anablepsoides cearensis (assembly GCA_032275365.1). Lineage (NCBI taxonomy): Eukaryota > Metazoa > Chordata > Actinopteri > Cyprinodontiformes > Rivulidae > Anablepsoides > Anablepsoides cearensis. The sequence goes on along the minus strand of JAUBOC010000011.1, from coordinate 16,217,636 downwards.
CGTACAGAGACACGATGTCTCCAATGTGGAGAAAACTGGACATCTGTTCGGACATTCTCATTGAAGAGCCGAACTGTTCTGCTGTTCCATTTATGACCGAATGACACTCCTCCTCCTCTGCTGCTCCTCGGCTGAAGAAACCCTCACGGTTTTACCGTTAAACACCAAGCCTCAGCTTCATCCTGCAACTTTCTCCCACAGCGAGAATGCGACTGAAAAAACAACAACAGCTAAAATAGTTTAAAAACTGCAGCTCATCTGCAAGAAAAGAGCTGCTGCTCTGCTCCAAAACCCTCTGACTGAACTTCTTCCTGTATGTCAGTCCGGAGAGACGCTCCTCTTCAAGAGGGGAGGAGACTGAGCTGCTGTCAGGACTTTAGCTGTTTTACCTCCTTCTGCTTCAGGGTTTCAGCTGAGCAGGATGGAGAAAACTGAAACTATCATCTGAGCTCAAGTTCTGTTTTCAAACAGACAACAGTTCTGCACAAAAAGATGAAACCTGTCCTAGAAGCTGAAAGTTGTTACAGCTAAATAAACAGAACTGAAGCAAAATGCTTCAAAGCCATAAGCTGCAAAAGACTAATTATAAGGTAATTCAAGTTAAAAGTAAAAGACTGACTACAATAATAAACATTCACTAGTTAGATGTTGGAAAAACACTAATTAAAAACAGCTAAATAAGAGCTAAAAAAAAACAACAACAAACAATTGCAAAATGCCATATAGCTGAAAGTAGGATTATCAAAGCAACAAGAAACAAAAACTACAGGTAACAAAAAGCTAAAACTAATAGTAATTAAAAGTAGTAAAATAATTCATAAGAGTGGCAAGTAGAAAAAAATTAAGCTAAAGATAGAAGGCTGACTAAAAAAACTAATAGCTAAATGTTGTAGAACACTTGCTAAAAACAGCCAAATAATATCTAAAACACAAATTTACCAAAATACTGTCTAAATGTAGCTACCAAAAGACTGTCTAAAAGTAACAAAAAGTAGTACAAAATAAACTAAAAGTAGCTAAAGGATTTTTAGGAATACAAAAGATTAGCTAAAAGTATCAAAATATTAGCTGAAAGACAACGCAGCCAAAAGCTAAACCTACACTAACCTAACCAAAATGTTAGCTAAAATCTAAAAGTTGCAAAAGAATAGAAATATTCCATTAACTGTACATTTCTTATCTAAAATTGTGATTTAAATCACAATTTAAATCACAATTATAGAATGTTTAAGCTCCAGTGAAGCTAAAATTAGTTCACATTTTTCACAGGAAAAAACACTATTTTTGATGCTTTTCCTTCCTCCATTTTTATCATTAAATGTCCTCATAGATTTGTATGTATGCCACATTAAACATCAAAGGAAACTGGGCTACAATATCAGTGGTTAAACAGATGCAAGTATGTTGATCATTTATAAATGCAAAACAAATAAGACTAAAGGACACAAATGTGCTGTGTAAATTGACAAAGCGATGAGTGCTTTTATTAATTTCAGTACAGGTTGTTCTGTTTTTTAAATGAGTAAACCGCAGCACTATTTAAAAAGAAATTAATGATGTTTGTCATTTATTGTGTGTTACAGACGTTTGAGCAGCAGAGGGCGCTCCAGGTCTAATTTGACAAACCTCTGCATCAACAGGTTGTAAAGCTTCTTGTGTGTTAAATACAAAGCTTATACTTTACTTGGTTTTAACAGTTTTCCTGTGAAACACACTAAAGTTCGATAGATAGATAGATAGATAGATAGATAGATAGATAGATAGATAGATAGATAGATAGATAGATAGATAGATAGAT
>JAUBOC010000011.1:16203125-16215013 GCA_032275365.1 Anablepsoides cearensis | reverse complement strand
CATTATGTTTCTTTACAAGTGTATGTAAACTTTTGACCACAACTGTAGATAGATAGATAGATAGATAGATAGATAAATAGATAGATAGATAGAATTTGCAGTATTCAAAATGAAGGGGTATGAAATGTTGTCATCTCATGTGACACTACATTCAGTTTATTTCTTTATAGACAATTCACAGCAGAAGTCATCTGAGGGCAATAAACAATAAAAAAAATAAATCAAAGTTCAGTTCAAAACAGATCTAAAGTAAAATCTAATTAATTCAGTGCATCCCTATTATATAACAATATATTCACAAACAATACATTATGAAAGTAGTGAAATTTAAAAAAAAATAAAAGTTTGTTTTTGTGAATTTGAGGTCAATGGAAAAAGCAGCATTGGCAAATTGTATTTATTGTTTTTTTTTTTCTTTTTTTTTCTCTCTTTCTTTTTTATGGTGTGGACAAATTTTTGTCTGAGAAATAAAGTTAACTATGTATATTTTGTTCTGCTTTATGTGATATTTTTATTTAGTAGCATTAGTAATAACGGCAGTGTATGTTAAGTTAAACTTTTTTTTTTTTTTTTTGGTCATAAAACAGAATATCCTGAAGAGAGATTGTCTGTTTAGAAAAAAGAGAAGGGAAAACAAACAAACAAACAAATTCAGCCTCATTCTTCCGGGGTGCGTGAGACGTAAGTCGAGGCTGCGTGATGACGTGAACGTCGGGCTCACACTGAGTTTATTTTCTCATTCAGAACAGTCAGTCGCACCTTCTACACCAGCGCCAGGACAAAGATGAAACTCTCAGCGCTCTTTTTTCCTCGCCTCTTGTGAGTGTTAAACAACTTCGAGACTTCCTCCGGAGTTTTACCTTCAAGCCTGACGCTGTTTTAGCCGAGTTTCCCCCGGTCCAACTTCACCTTGAGCCGCCGCCGGTGGAGTGAAGTCGACGCGGAGCAGCGTGGATGTAAGCGAACTCTGCGGTTATTACAATTTTACTTTACATCCAAAGCAGTTGCGGTTTCAGTTCATAATTTGTTTTTTTATTTTATTTATATTTTATTTAACACTTTTGTATGTCCGTGTTTTCTTTGTTCAGTCAGGTACCGAGTTAAAGCACGCGCGGCTTACTTATTAAAATAATTAAGTGCACCTGATACTGGGGATGAGAACAGCAGCAATTTGTTTATTTTATTATTATTGATAAATATAAAACGCAGGATCTAACAGTCTGAGTGCCGGAGTAATAATACTGTCACACTTTTCTTACAGGTGTTCATAGCATCTCTATGGATTTCTAACCTTGCATGCTGGACCTTTTTAAGATTTTTATTGCTGCTAATTCAACCCTAAATAAACCCATTTTTACAAGACTTAGAAATGGGCAAAACTTTTAATTAGCTCTAATTTATTTACACTTTGTCCTATTAAATTGTAGGCTTATAAAATGTCTTGACCAATGGTTTTTAATGAATTCTTGTAGGTCTTTAAAGGTCTTTATTTTAATTTGAACAATTTTCTGTTCAATACAGTTTCTGCTTCAAATCTGATAGAAATAGAGGATAAATGTAATTGTTATGCATATAAAGTACAGCAGATAAACAGTATCTGAATGTCTTTAAGAGAGAGGTCTGTGCTTGATATTTTCCTAACAAGACACTGCATCAAGTCTCTCTAGAAGACCACTTGTTCATGTTACACTACTACATTATATAAAACTGTTTTACCTTTGGTATTTATTGAGTTAAAGAAGTGGGAACACATTATTTCTTTATGACAGGCTACTGGTAATAAAAGTCCCCATAAATCCCTTTTTAAAGTAGTTTTCTTTTCTATATCCAAAGCAGTTGGATATAGGATTGCATATCCCCAGCTTCCTGTCATGCCACAGTTTTAGACTAAGATCAATTTATGTTGAGAAATGAAGTCGTAGCTGTTTTGGTCAAACCTTAAAAATAACGTTATACACAGTTTCATGGCACAATGACTCTTCATTAACTACCACATCAAACTTTAGCAACTTCTTAGCAGCTGAGTCATTTTTGTGCTCGTGTGGATGAATTTCTTTAAAATGAATCCAGTGGTTCACAAGATATGTTGGTAACAGACAGACGCATATAAAGGCCAAAAAATATCATGTTAGGCAGTATTATGTCAACACAACACTGGTTTATTTTTTGCGTTCAGAGGCAATTTTTATGCCTGAATAATTTGTAGATAGGAGATTAAAAAAATATGCAGAGTGGGTGATCAAGAACACCTAAAGAGATCCCAAGAAAATTTGATTCCTTAGAAGCAAAATGTAAAGAAATAAGGGATGACTCAATACTTTTGTGAATTTAAAAGTTTTCTTTTTTCATCCATAGAAACAACTAAACAGAGTGAGAGTGCGACGCAACAGGATTATTATCTTGACGTTAACCTGAAGGAGGTGAAGCGATCAGCCTGTGAGATTACCTGTTTTCTGATCTCCGCTGCACGATAATAATGCCTTTGAGGTTACAATGACTACGCTGAAGCACGTTATTCTGCAGGACAAAGACCAGGACAAAGAAAGGAAGCTGGATTGGAGTTACATTGAATGGGTTGAAAATGAAGTTGTCACGACAGGTCTGGTGGACGCCCAAACGCAAACGGACTTGGGGCCTTTCGAGGACAAGGAGATTCAGACCTGCAGCCCCGTCATAATGCACATAGACCTGAAACGGACTCACTCCAAGCTGAGACATTCGTGCGCGGTTGAGACCGACGGTTTGTCAGCACCTTTCTTCCAGTTTGACCGCCAAGCTCCCGGGCGGATCTCCACGTCTCCGACCCTGAGGAGGATGAGGAGCACGCGGCGTTCAGTCATAAACACTCGAGACCCCGTCATGATGGAGAGCACTCAGGAGGAGCCTTCGTCCAACACGACAACGTCCCCTAAAAGCCCCCTCTCGCCTCTCGCCGCGAGCCCCGTCGCTGATGAAGAGCTCAATCATCAGACAGATTCACAGAGGACCAGATCTCACAGATCAAAGACTTTCGACAACGGGATCAGTTCCACAAAACAACAATGTCACAGCGCTCATCCTGCTCTTTTTAAAAAGTCTGGATTTCCTGATGGTGAATTGCAGGTGAGCTTTTAGCAGTTTAAGTGTGTTATTTTCAAGGTTTACCAAAACTTCCATCACTTTTTAACATGTTTGTCTAAAAGTTTAGGCTGAAAGGTGGTGAGGGATATGTGTTTCTTCAAAGAATTCTTGTGCTTTAATTTTATATAAAACGATCTCTCTTCCTAATCTCAGACCTCCTCTCACAGTCACAAGTCCTTTTATTTCTGTAGCTCACTGTGGATTTTCACCCAAGGCCTTTAATAAATTAAATAGGTAGACATTCCTTCCTTGCGGAAGCCTTCTCTCCCTCATTCTGCCTCGCCTCCCGCAGCGGTCACTCACAATGCGAGCTTTTGACAGCAAATGAATCAGCAGTTACACGCACTGACAGCTCCGACCAAACCCACAGCCCCGAGAGCCCTGGGAAGTGCTCTCCCCGGGCCCCCATTCATCGCAGTCAGCAGTCACCCAATAATGGAGGGGTCAGTGAGCGATTGGGGAAAAGATAATGGGGGAGATCTATTCATCAGCTCGTGGGTTCAAGCAAGCGCGTTCTCAATAGAGTGTCGGCATTCTCCCCCCAATATCAGAGGCTTTAGAATGGGAGCGACCACTTTAAACACTAATACAAATTTGAATGTCTTTGAAAGTGATATAGTGGCGTTGTTATTAGGAGGAGGTCTTTGCATCCTCGGCTAATGGTGTAATTGTGTAAAAAATTGCTTTGTAAAACTAATCGCACTAACAAGAGTTTTCTTGTCTCTGCAGGAGTCTGAACACAGCGACGGCAGGTAAGCGCACCGAACCTTGGACTTGTGATGAACCTAGTTTTGCATGTTGTCTTTGTACCTTAAAATATGTGAGGACATATTTGCCTATCAGGAATGTATATAACATTTCCTGTACCGGGACACTGCTGACACCTCTGTCTCATGTTTGACCCGTCGCCTCTTTTCAGGATGAGGTTGTGCCGATTCTTTTGACGAATCATGTCCCATCACAAAAAGATTGAGCTACACCACATCAAAGTGCCTTTGACCCAATCCCTGGATGCTGATTGGATCTTTAGCTCTCCGAGCCCCTTTGTCCATTCATTGTCATTCATGTCTTTGTTAATGCTTCATAAGCATGGTGGGTAAAGTTTTGAGAGTCCCATGGTTATATTCGGGCTAGACAAACCCTCATTAAAGCTGTTTTCCCTCACCACCACCCACGCCCCTCCTAATGGGCGGCGAGGCTCTTCCCCTCACTGGATAATTAGGCAGCTTTTGTCCCATTAATTGCACCTTGGCACCATGCCTGCTGCAGTGTCCAGCCCGTTGCGAGCCGTTTTGTTTCGAAACATCGTTATTTCTTTTTGTGTCGGAAACAAAACGGCCATTTTATTAAGAAGTGCCCTCGGTGGCAGAGAGTCTGGTACAGAGGAGGCTTTCTGCGCGATCACAAAGCAACAGGATGTCATTGTGAGGATGCTGTGGAACAAACTGCAAGGAGGCACTGACCTGGTTTTGAGACGTAATCGCGCCTTTCTTACAGCCCCATCGGCTACGACGGTGCTCAGGTGCCAATGCCAGCCATTATCTGCTGTGCTGTGCATGCACTGAGCTGGTTTTATCAGTTCAGCTCTGCCAGAGAGAGGAGGGAACAGTTGGGGCTTTCACATTTAAACAAAAGCACCATGACGGAAAAACGTACCAGGTTACTTATGTCCAGCAGCAGACTTGAGTTTCCCTTCAAGTGTACAGCTGGGCCCTGCAGCCACGTAGCTTACATCCACATGGGCTCTCAGTGCAACTGTGCCGGTACAACTCCGAGAATGCAGCTCCCGTATGAGGGGATGTTAAGTTATGTAAGAGGAAGAATGTCTGCTCTTTCAGACAGGCAGAGGATTTTACATACAATAGCTGACATAAAAAAAAACAGAACCTTAACTGTTCCTCTCGCATCAACTTCCTGAAAACTGTTATAGTCGTAAAGAAAAAAACGTCTGTCCTCCATGGTGGAGTGAGGATGGTTCGGTTGTTTGAGGCTGAGTCATGTCTGTTTATTTTGGTTCTTCAGAACTTTCAGATCCTCTTTTAGAAGCCACAACCCTTAAATATTTAAAAAGTGAAACCACAAAGCATCGTTGCCGGTCACTGGCTGGCTGTCGATGAGTGTTTTTTTTTTTTTAAGGGAAGCTCCTTTTCAGCAAAACCAGCCCATCTTGTTGCTGCGCACCTGAATTTAACCGACAGCAGACACATTAAATGGCTGCTTGTCTCTTGTTAGCCTTGGCACGAATCAAGTTTTTCAAGGTGCAGACTCTTAATTCTTTATCATTCCTGGCGACATGTCCTGGCCGTGCCCTTATTTAATGCTGCTTTTCATAACAGAATCACATTCTTGGGATTTTCAGTTAATTTTAGCTTGTTAAAGTCCATTTTTACTCAGAGCGGTAATCCCTAATGTACAGCAAAGGAGGATAAGTCAAAACACTTCAGAACAGAGTCTGTGTGGGCTTTGCCCAAGGCTAAAAGGCAGGTCTGTGTTTTTCCAGCCTAAGCCTCAGTTACGCACTGTGAAAAGGAGAATGAGAGGATTATAACTGGCACACATCGACTGCTTGTCTCCTTCCAGTAACCAGCAGCCGTCCGACGCACAACACTTTGCCGTAATAATATCTGCTTCTCAGGTTCATCCCAGGTTTTTCTGCACGAGGCAGGTGGCGTCTCAGCTACGCAGAATGACAAAATGAATTCTGTTATTTCATTTGTCTTTCAGAGGCTACTCCCTTCTCCATGTTTTACATTCACCACAAGAAAACCACATTTGTGGCATTAATTATTAGATAAAATAAACCATTAGAGCCGTCTGATGTTTCTGTTTCAGGCTTCATGAGAGGAGGCGGAGCTCCGTGGTGGTCAGTTTACCTGGATCAGACGTTTCACCCGGTGACCTTTTTGTGTCAAACGGAGCAGCTGACATGATAAATGATTCAAACTTATCTGGTAAAACTCACTATCAGATCTTTTTTAATGGGTTTCTGTTGAATACAGAATATCTTACCTGTTGTAGATGGATCTTAGAACGCCTTCCGTTTGGAGAAAACGGTTTAATTCTGGCCACATTGTCAAGCTAACAGTTAATCGGCGTGGGGATGAGTCAGACTGAATTGCTGTCATCTTGAAACAAATGCAGTCATTCATGCGAAGGCCGTTTTGCATTTCCGTCAGTTTTACGTTACACGGTTATTTAAAGACACAAATGACGATGCAGCCCGAGGCAGTTCTAGCAGGAAAATCAAAATATTTCTCCCATGTGAATGTGAAACTATCAGCAATGTCAAGGTTATTAAAACCGTGTTTGCATGAACCTTTTTAAATGTTTAAGATTCGATTTATTTTGAAGTTTTAGCATTCACTTTGTTTAATAAGCCGTTAGCTCAACATTCTGGTCAGAGTTAAACTTGATTTCTCCAAACTGAAGTTGTTCAGTTATCCACACCAGGTAAGATGTTAATCATTCATAATGTTTCCACAGAACCCCATTTCAAATGATTTAAAGTATCGTCTTAAGATAGTTTTTCATTTTCTGAATTAAAAGGTTGATTGATCTGTCCTCTGTTCACACGTCTTCATGAGTCAGCATTTATATCTGGTTAGTCAGTAAACACAGAAGGTTTGACTCTAGATCCACCCATGTTTGTTGTTATTGTGAGCCGAGCAACATAAGTGTTTTTTAGTCTTTGAACAGAGGAGAGTCTTTAAGGAGCTCCCTAAAAGCAACATCTGTATAAAATGTTTATTACAGTCATGTGAAACCTCTCCAGGACTTTATCCTTCAGGAAAAGCTTCAGCCCACGCAATCATCTAATATCTGATGAAGAGGCTATATAAAACAGATAGACAGAAGCTAACTTGCTTGTATAAACAGTAATAACATACAAGACTTAACCTTTGGACCTTTTTACATATTCATACAAGTTATATTGTTTTAGAAAACCTGAGTGAAAGTTTAAATAAAAGTTGGTAAAAGAAACCTCACAGAAAAGTACTTTATATTAAATGTAACTGTCTAAAACAAGGTTTATTAACCAATGAATTTAGAATATTTATATTAGCAATGTTGGCAATTTACATCTAAAAGGTGAACATCACCTCGCTTTGAAAAGCAGATTTTGTTTTGAGTGAAGAGTTTAAAGATATATCAGGAATGTGGGGATTATTCTGTTAAGTCAAATGTTTTCAAATAACAGAATTGTGTGTTTTTAAGTTAATATAATCAGTGTTTAATGTGTGTTTTTTTTTCTCTTATTTTCTACAGATACAAAGAAATCAAAGTGGCCCTTCTTAAGGCGTAGCACGGTGAGTGCCAGTGATGTGTCTGTGATTTGTTTTGTTATAAAACTGGGCAGTTGGTTTGGACTTTGTTCTCTGACCCACTTCTCAAAGCAGATTAGTTTGTTCCCTCTTATCCTTTTTGGGTCGAACAGTTTTTGTAACAAATAAATACTTGAAATGCAGAACATGGGCCAGACTTGATGCTCTGGTAATATTTGCACACATTAACTGGGGCAAAACAGGAAACGTGCATGTAATAACTTTTTTTAATCCAGAGAATAACAGAAACCTGTTTCATGTCTTTGTGTTTTTTTTCTATTTTGTTTTCCAGACTAAAGGGAAGCTGCAGATAGGCGGAGTTCCAGATGTAGAAAAATGCCTTTTAACAGTTCAGATTCAAGACTGGAGAAGTACTGAATTTCAGAAATACAAGGTGAGAAAGGATGAGTGTCTGCAACAAATCTGTTTTTTTTTTTTATGTAAATCCACCTGTTGGTTCAGCCCAAGTACTAATCCAAGCAGAGTTTGAACTACAAAGACGCCCTGATTTCCAAAATAAATACTACTCCGTTTGCAGAGGAGCTTAAAATGATAACAGAGTTAAAGGAAAACTCCTGCAAAGGTGAAATGACACCTGTTGAGCAAAACCAGAATTTCTAGGCAGCAAACGGTCAAGTTGTCCCAACTTGCGTATATAAACAAACACTGGCCTGCATCTGAGTCATGATGGTGAAAGGAACTTTAAGGTCAGAGGTATACATACGTGAGGAAGTTGCTGCTTCTCTGTTTGAGGGTTTTTATGATGGTTGTTTGTTTGTTTGTGCAGGACTTCTCTCTGGCTGAGTTCCTCCAGGATCAGCAGGTGAGCATGACCTCTGACTCTCAGGGTCGAAAGAGTCAAGAGGCCATCTGGGAGCTCTTCACCAGCGAGTGCGTTTACTTCCTGGATCAGCTCATGGTTCTCAAAGAGGTGATTGTCCAGACCCACAATACGTGTGTACACACCCAAACACACAGGACCACAAACAAACAGACCCAACCCAAATGAAACCCAATCCTGCTGCGTGCTCACATACAGGTCTCTGTGGGTTTTCCTCTCAGAGCTGCTGTGGGTTTGAAATTCAACGCCAGATTTTGACAAATGGCTGAAATCTTTTTTTTATAGGTGTTTTTGGCAACGCTCACAGACCTGCAGCTGAAGAGCTGCCTCACGGATGTTGACTCATGGAGGCTGTTTGCAAACCTGAATGAACTCTGTCTGGTGAGACAACATGAGGCCTGCTGATACCATGTTTATCATGTAAATCACATGAAGCAGCTGCAACATGAAACATTAAAAATCTTAATTAATCATTTTAGTTCATGTTTATAAACTTATTTTGACATAGGCTCTAAAAAAAGAACAAAAAAAAACTATTCTTAAAGCCATTTTTCATTTTTTTCAATTTAATTTAATTCATAAAAACAAAACTATCTATATACAGCAAAATAAAAAATGAAAAGTGAATCATGCTGTGAATGAAGAGTGCAGAGTGAAGACAAAGTCTTATATTTCCCCTTTATTTTCAATAAAAAAACAACTTCAACAAACTCGAGCTTCAACGATTTTCAAACAAAAATAAAACAAAACATCAGATATTTTCAGGTCTTATTTTCACTAAATGCTAAAAATGGTACATTTTCCCAATAATTTCAACTTCATCATCTTTTTAAGCATATAAATAGTTTTAGAGGTTTTTATAAGGGTAGCAAGACTATTCCATAAACCTGTTCCTTGAATTACAGTGCAGTTAAGACAACGTATTGTTTAAATTAGTGGTTTCCAAACCTGGGTTTGAGAATTTAACTTAAAAAAATATTAGAAATGGCATTTTTTAACTTTAGCTGTTTAAAAAAAATGAAATGTAAATCATAAATGTATTAAAGCTTTTTAATGTTTAACGAGGGTCTTTGTTTAAAGGCTTATTAACACTTTTTATATTTTAACATTATTCCTGCAACCTTTTAGTTTTTAAGTCTGAACTCCAGGACTTGTTCACATATTTAGGTGAAAGTTCAAAATCTGTAAAATTGATGTAAACAGATGTTAGTTTTTTCACCTGTACAGTATTTTTAGGTCACATCCAATAAAAATAGATAAAGACTGAGATTTTTACTTGAACAGTTTCCTACTTTAAGCAAAAATGTTCTCCAAAACTAGTAAATAAGCGTCGAAACCCTTCTAGAAATACCAGTTTTTAATCCCAAGTAGCTGCTTCCCTGTGAGAACAAACTGAAAGTGCAGAACGTCTGGTGGCGACACCTGACACTCTGCTCTCTGCCTTCAGGTGAGTTCCAGCTTCCTGAAGAACCTCCTGCGTGTCATTAAGGACACGCTGGAGATCACGAAGGGTGGCGGGCCCACCCTGCTGCAGCTGCTGAGCAAGGCGAGTATGAGTCAGACTCTGTGACGACTTACTGTACCTGTGAGAAAACAGATGATCGACGTGAGAAAACCGATGATTAATGTCAGGCTGCAGCTGTGTTTTCACCATCCTAGTGGTTTTTTTTTTTTTTTTTGCATTTTGTGATCATCTCACCTTTTTTATTATTTGTTTATCTGCAGCCTGATGTGACCCATAAATCTGTATCTGAATGTTTGTATCTGTTGGCAGACGTTTCAGGAGAGCATATGTCACTGCCTGGAGAAGTACTGCCTCAACTACTCCTCAGCTCTGCTTTATCTGTACAAGCTGATGCCCAGGGAGGACTTTGGATCATACGTAAAGGTACAGGAGACAGTTTGTGTGATTGTTTGTTTTAGCTTGTGAAAACAAGAACGCCATGTACCTGTAAGGAGCTGCAGGCGATGTGTGCCAAGTATGAAAGAGGACACGCCGCTACGCTGCCTCTTAAACAATTAGTTTAGTTTAGATCCCTGCCAGTGAGGAATGTCACCATGTGCTGCCTGCTCCTCATCGTCACATGTTGAAGCTTATTCTCACATCTCTTATGCCTGTCTGACCCCCCCTCCCCCTGTTTTTGTTTGCTCCTCAGTGGGGCGAGAGGAACGAGCAGTGCCGAAGGCTGCTGCTGCGCGACCTTCTGGTGGCGCCTCTGCACAGGCTAACCCGATACCCGCTGCTGCTGAGGAACATCGCAAAGAGGTGCCAGCTGGTGGAGGAGAGCAGAGGGCTGCTTGTTGTGACCGAGCAGGTGGACGCGTCTATATGTGAGCATCAATCACCTGTCAGCACCTCTGAGCGATTTGTTGACACGATAATCTGATCATACGCTCGGCCTCAAAGTGTCGGGGTGATGTCATTCAGACGGTGGCTGTTTTTCAACACTTCGGAGGAGATGTTTACAAACATGAAAGGGTGGCGTGTAACGTGGACGTTAGGCTGGTTTGTGTGTTTAGCTCAGTGTTGGACCGCAGCCAGCACACCTCTGCCTGCAGACGCGTCACGGAACTCGAAGGACAGGCCGTGGGAAACGTGCTGCGCCTCGCCGTCGAACCCCGAGCAAAAACCCACGATTTCTTTAATCAAATTCAAAACGCTTGTTCGTACCACACCTGGTCAATGATTGAAGCACAGCTGACCGAGTCAGGCAGTCAGAGCTGAGACGTGAGGGTTGATGTCCTCAGCTGGGTGTGAGGGGGAAGATACTTCTCTCACGATATTGCCACACCCTTGTTTGTCATCACCATGCAGATAATAAACAGATAATAATTATCAGCTGCACTTACCCACAGATGAGCACGAGGCACAGCTGTTTGCTCAACTTTGAATCCTTTCCAAAGAAATGTAGTGAATGTAAATAAAATCAGATTACCTAGATCTTCAATATTTTCTTATTAACCTCCTTTTTAACAACTCCAGGAATTTAGACAAATAATTGCTTCTGGCTCCAAACTTTCTCACCTATTCTGATTTGTGAAAGTGTTTGTGTGAATCTGCAGGAGGACGTGTTTTAAAGCCACACAACTTTAAGACACTCAGGATGTTTATTATCTATAAACACCTGGATGGCATCACTAAATCTGTAGAAATCATCCAGTGTAGATGTTAGCTGTCAGGCCTCAGTGTTCTTCAGTCACCACTCGTTCACAAAATAGAACCAGTGAACAAACACGGGATGTTGAACTTTGTGTTGATAATAAAAGCTGAATGGCCCCTTGTTTAAATTTTAATTTGTTAAAGCAGAGGAAGGGTTTTAAACTCACTTTTAATCCAGCATAACAGGAAAAACTGATCAACCTAATATTTCTTAAATGATGATTTTTGAAAATTTCATTTAAGTTAACCTTGTTCATGAAACACACACACACACACACACACACACACACACACACACCACACACACACACACGCACAAAATCAAAAACATTATTGCCTTTCAGCAGGGGGCGATAAAAAGATTTATAAAACTGAAGGAAATTTTGTAACTGATTAATTGAATATTAGATGCAGTTTTGTATTTTATACATTCTGATCATTTCAG
>JAUBOC010000011.1:16188127-16203025 GCA_032275365.1 Anablepsoides cearensis | reverse complement strand
AAACAGGAAGGTTTGTTCAGTATTTTTTTATTTTAATTAATGTTTATGTATAAAACAGGAAGGTTTGTTCAGTATTTATTTTAATTAATGTTTATGTATAAAACAGGAAGGTTTGTTCAGTATTTTTTTATTTTAATTAATGTTTATGTATAAAACAGGAAGGTTTGTTCAGTATTTATTTTAATTAATGTTTATGTATAAAACAGGAAGGTTTGTTCAGTATTTTTTTTTTTGAGCTCATACATCAGTTTATAGTATTAAACTCAGTCTGTTGTTTCTCACAGACTCTGTTAAAGATGAACATTTAAAATTACTTTGTGTTTTTTTTTAATTGAGTAAATCCTGTTCTTTTGGAACATTGTTGTTTAAAAGCCATTAAAAGCCAGAATGTGTGACGGAAATCTGTCATTTTTTTACCACTCACTGGATTCTGCTTTCTCCAGGTGACTTGGAGGGAAAGGTCAAATGGCTGGATAACTACAGGAAGGTGAAACAGCTGAGGGATGTGTTGGTGTGGCTGCCTGTGTGGGAGAGGGAAAAGAGATCCTTCATCCCAGAGGTCCGACCGCTTTCTGTTTGTTTACCTGTAAACATTTCTGTGGTTTATGTGGGGACACCTCGGTCACAGATGTATGACGGCTTCTTGTTTATCTGGAAGTGAAATCAGATCTGACTTATTGCTTTTTTTCCCTTTCAGAATCTGAAACACCTGCTGAAGGCCGTCACCCTGGAGAATCTCATCTCTCACCGGAGTCTGCTGCACGAAGGGAAGCTGGTGCTCACAGGTGACACAGCTGGCAAACACCCCCGGCACATTTTTCACGCTCAGCACTTTGAATAAAATCTGATTTTTTTGTTTTGGTTCGTTACCAGAGAACACAAAGCTGATCGATGTTTATCTGTTCCTGTTCGACGAATTCCTGCTGATCACAAAGATAAAGAGGAACAAAAAGGTTCGCCGTCCTCTCGCTCTCATCCGAACTCTTGTTAGAGATTCAGGCTCTTACTTCTCGTTGTCTGTGCAGAGGGCCACAAATTCTGAGCAGAACTCTCTGAGGCTGCAGCAGAACCTGGAGCTGGATCAGCTGCTGAAGGAGGGATGCACCTTCACGGTTCTGGACCAGCCCATCTCTCTGGACCGACTCCAGCTGAAGAACATCGATCAGCTCAACGCCTCCAGTAATTAGAACCTTTTATTATAAGTTCTCCAGCTGTGGTGAATAAAAACACCACACGCAGCTTCTTGTTTATAGTTGTTTTTTTTTTTTTGTTATGTAACAAAAAAAAAATCTGTTTTTCCACAGCATCAGGGCTGCCTCACTCTTTCATAATAATGCACCACAACCGCTACCAACAGTGTATCGGTGCGTTCATCCTGCAAGCTGCGTCAGAAGCTGCCAAGGTAGATGAGTCCAAGCCTGACGAGCCGTTCAAACAAACCGTCTGAATATTAAGATCTTTAAAATTATATCACAACACAGTCGAACCTCTAACATTATTTTTACAGACATAAAATAATTTTACAAACAGTGGTGTCTTTTTTTTTTCATTATTTTACATTTCAGTGTTTGTGTGCAATAATTTAATTTACTGTAACAGAATATTAATATTTGAACTTATATCTTAAAACAAACTATTTTGTTGGATTATTAATTGTGCCTACAACTTGTCTTTTTTTGTAGTTTTTCTGTTAAACCCAAAAAATATTACTTTGAGGACCTTAACACAGAAATGTGCAGCTTTGTTGTCAGATTTTTACAAACTTGTCCTAATTTTCTGCCTCTGAACATTTTATTTATTTTTCCAGAAAGAGTGGTTATCAAAGATGGAAGGTGCGGCGTCGGCGCTGCTGAAGCTGGACTCTCAGCAGCCGCGGCTGAAGAACACCTCCTCGTGGTTGGAGTCCTCACAGATCTGACCCTTCAGAACCAGACTACTGACACCTGAACCAATCGAACAGCACTGGGACTGTTTTGTAAATTACATGTGTGCCTTTTAAAGGCAGAAGTTGCATTAGTGTACAATAAATTCTGGATATGATTTGGTTTTTTTTTTCTCAATATGTCCTTTATCCGTTATTTACCTGCTTCACTGTGTAAAGGGGCAGGATACGCCCTGGACAGGTTGCGAGTCCATTACAGAGCCTTTTTACAATATCATTAAAATCAAATTGGATAAGAGAAGTTTTAAAGTACCGGAGACATTTGTGTTTAAAATGAAGGCATTTTTGGAAACCTTAACATATTGCAAAAATATTGGGTCATAAATGTCACTTAGCAGGACTTCTCAGACAGATGTTTTGCACAGTAACTGGAAGAGGAACACCTGCATGTAAATGGAGCGATACATGCTAAGAGTTCCACCTTAGCTGGGCAAATATCAATATAAAAATGCAATTTGTTACAACACAGCTATTAATTTTTTTTCCTAAAAAGTATTAAGTTTTTTTTTTTTTATTCATAGGAAATGTTACACTTCAACACAGCTCAACAGCTCCACCTGCTGGCCAGGATGTGAAGGGCTTTAAATACACCCTGAAGGGAAAGTAGACCCTTTAGTCACGTGTCAAACTCGACTCCCCCACCCTTAAAAAAAGAAAAGAAAACTTAACATGAAAATTGGTTCTTATTTCAATGGTAAACTTTTAAATTTGTTTATTTTGTTGCATAAATTTGTTCATAATTTTGTTCATAAATTTAGCGGTAAAAGTTAACAATTCTGCCCCTGGATGTTGGCTTTAAGTAACCGTACCATTTAGTATTAATGTCTCAAAATAAGACAGCATCAACCATAAACTACATCTCCCATAATTCATACTAGCTACTCTTGAAACTCATATCTTTATTTCAAATTTAGTCAGTCATACACTTAGTTCTTATCAGTGTTTAAAAGAGGACGTGTTAAAACTCTGTTTAGCTAAAGTTAATCGTGAGTTCATTACATCTGGCCCTTCGAGGGCCACCATAACGCTAGTGGTCCTTGGTGAAAATGAGCTTGACACCCCTGCTTTAGTGTGAATAAAGCTAGTGAAGTACCTTTAAAAGGTAATATTTGACCTAATATTTTCACAAGAAAAATGCATCAGAATTAAAGTATATAAACATTTCAAAAGGAAAACACAAGATACTAAGATACTGCAAAGCCAAATTTTACCATAAAAATACAAAAATGCATTTATAAAAATTTAATCCAAAAGGGAAAATTGTCAAGAGTTCAAATGAAATAAAATGAGCAGAAAACTATTCTTAAGTGTAAAAACGAAGACAAAAATAAAATCTAGAAACATAATGTAGATTTTTATTTAAATTTGCAATGACAATGAGTAAGAAAATCAACATGGTGCATGTGAGCATAAATTACATCCCTCCCCTCCTTCCTTCAGCTCAACTGAAGTCCCACAGACTGCAGGACCTGCAGGATCCCGGTCTCTAAAGGCCCACCTTCACGACGTGGAGCCCGTCGGACCAGCAGCAGCAGATCGAGCCGCGGCTCAGCGTGTGCACGTCTGCGGTCAAAATCATTTTGTAGAAAACGAGTTAAGACAAATCCAAACACAGTTTCACTGTTTTCACGTTTCTACGTCCACGAAGAAGTAATTTACTCGCCTCGTCACAAACATTTACAAACATGTCAGGCGTCAGAATGAAGAGCAGGAAATGCTGAAGATGAGCCCAGAATACTATAAGGTGCAAATCTTTATCTGGAGTTCAGGGACTGTTCGACATGACAGAACAGCCAGAAATCCTACATCGAATGCAGGCAAAGAGACAGCACTGTGCAAAAGTTTTAAACCAGCCTCAGTTAATTTAGATGTTTTATCCGAAAAGGCCAGAACATTGAGATAAAATCATTAATAAATACAAGGAAGTCTGTCTGCTTGGAAGCAAACGTAAAGAGCTGAGACATAACCCAAGACTTTTGCACAGTTCTGTATATCTGTGCCTGAAGTTTAGAAATAGTGCTTTTTTCTCTGCCAACCTGAGGTAGACAAAAACCAATTCAACTCCAAAAAATAACAAGTGTTTTTTTTTTGTTTGTTTTTATACTAGCGTTCGAAAAGGACATTCTTCTGTACTGATGAGCGTTAAAAAAATGTTTAAAATAAAAACGAGCACAAAGAGCTGACAGAAACTGAAGAACAGTGTGCATAGTCTGGCTTCCAGTGTTTCCACCTGCTCCAGTCTACAGACAATTGCACAAGAGATCGTCCCGAACAAACATCAGTTAAACAAAGCAGGAATTTACATTTACAGTGTTCTCATCTGGACAAACAGCTGAAATTTACTGCTGTACCTGAAAGCAGCAACAAAGTCCCCCCGAGCTCACATTCATCCAACAGATCTGAGCAGTCCTAAACACACACACACACACACACACCTTCCACTGGAGTCAGTGCTGAGTGAAAACAAGCAGCAGGAAAAAAATGACAACACACAGACACCTTCAACGGCTGCATGAAAAAAGCACCACAATTTGTAGAAAATACACAAAAAAAAAAAAAAAACAGCCGTCACATAAGACCGATCACCGAGCGTGCTGTTTTTTTTTTTTTCCTTTTAAAGATGAAAATGTCCGACCCTGTGATTAAAACTCAAAAAGCTTCCGGGCGAAGCTCTAAAAAAATACTGAAGACAGACAAACTCAGGACTTTCACCTCCGCTGGAGTCACGCTGCAGACAGACACACATTCTTTGGTCGTGAAACAGACATTAAATTTTCTCTTTCCTTACAAAGTCTGTCGCACAAAGGAAACACAGTAACTGATTCCATGTGTTTTTCTGCAGATACTGATAAGAGCTGGTGTACAAGCTGGCTAATTAACTGCTGTCTTTGGGCCTGTTCAAAACCAATATATATATATATATATATAAACATGTTACAAATAATTCCTAAACAGTTGGGACATTGTGAAAAATAAAACAAAATTAAACGACCCATATTTTATAAGAACATCGTAAATATTTTTTAACTAAGAACTGGTGCTTATTTAAATTAAAAAAAATGATGACAGTCCACAAATTGCTGTAAGTGTGTGAGATGAGTAAATAAACACCTGGTAGAACATTTTGCAACTAATTAGCTTAATTAACAACAGGTGTGTAAAGGGACTGTGTATAAAAAAAAGCATTATAAAGAAGTTGGATCTGTCAGAAGATGAGCAGAGGTTCACCACTTTGTGAGAAAACAGTCTAAAATGTTTCTTACAGTTAGCTTTGTTGCCCCCAAATTTAAATTAAAGCTCTATCGTGCAAAGAAAAAGACATTTGTGAAAAAAATTCTGAAATGCGGCCAACTTTTCAAGACCAAAACTCAATTAAAATCAACTGAGACAAAGTGAAATAAACTGTTTGAATCAAATTTGGGAATTCTTTTGGGAAACATCAAGTCCAAAGTTCAGCTATCAAATGCAAAAATACTTTAAGTATAACTTAAAGTGCCTGTGACATTAAATTTTTGTTATAAATATGATTGCACTTTTGAAAAGATAACATGGATAACCATATTGCAAAAGCAATTTCACACCACTGAGATGAACAGATGTTGAGATATTTGCATGTGAAGTAACAGGAAGTGATGACAAAGGAGAATTTCTGCATGTAAAAAGAGCATTGCTAGAACGGCTAACAACACAGACATCAGGGAATTTTCTGATGTTTCTTTAGATTATTTTAGTCCCTATAAGAGAGAGATGAAGAAAAGTCAAAGTTCAAATAATATTGTTTTAATAAACAAAGACCAGGGAGTTTTCTTTATCAAAGAGTTCCCTTTTGATGTCACTTCCTGTTTCACTTTAGCTGAGCCAAATTCAATGGACAAAATGGACAAAATGGGCTAAATTGCGTGTTTTATGCCAATTTTCCTAAATATGAAGATATTTTCTTTGACCTTTTGTATTTGAACGATAGGCATGTCACAGGCACTTTAAAACATCTGATTGTTTATTTTGCTCCTCTGAGAATAAAATATGGATTTATCACATTTATATTTTTATTTATATTTAACACAACGTCCCAACTTTGTTAAAACATGATTTACACCTGACAGAAACCTCGTGTAGTGAAAACAATAAAACAAAATGCATCCTTATGCATTTAAAATACTGTTATGTCCTCATGACAGTTTGCACACACAAATATAAATTAAAACACCAACAACCCCTCGTGTAAAACATTGTTAGTATAAACTGAATTATGTTACAACTACATTATTTTCTCATCATTTGATTGAAAAGTGATAAAAAAAATTAATTATTTTTGCCCACGTTTTGACTTTACAGTGATTCCTCTGTTCTAGGTTAGAAATAAATATTAAAGTAACTTGTATTTTACCTTTGTAGGGCAGAATTACTCCACAATATGTGAACATTTAACACCGTGGCTAACGAGGGCGAAAAGCGATGGATGAGAGTTTGAAGAGATGGACGATGCTTCATCCTCACTGTTTCCGCTCTCTGGCAGTCCACAGGAGTAGCAAAGGCACAAAAATAGATACAGACAAAACTGATCTCATCCCATAATGATTCTGGTGTCTCCTCAATGAATCCCTTTAATTATCCTCCCCTCCCCCCAAAACATCAGAACCAGGAGTCCGACAGGAGTCTGCGTACTTGATTTATCCTTCATAGTGCACGTTAAAAATGACAAAGAGACTATTTCTGCTCGTTGGAATAGAGAAAGTAAAGATTGGAGGAGGTAAGGGGATGAGATGAAAAAAAATAAAAAATAAAAACCCATCAGCCTTGGAGCTCCTCGAAACACGTCTCGCACACCCGGACCGGCTTCTTGGAGGACGGCGTCAGGGCGTTCCGAGACGAGCACTCGGCGCAGAAAATGTTCCCGCAGTGTCGGCAGTGGTGCTGGATTTGACGGAGAGAAGTTCAAGGAAAAGAAAAAAAAAAAAAAAAAAGCTGTGCTCGGCTGTTTGAATAAAAGAGCAGAGCATCCCTCACCTTTCTGACAGTGACGGTGAAGCCTTTCCCGCAGGCCATGCAGTTCTGAACCTCGTGGTCCTCGGCCCACTTTCGGGTCAAACTTTGGGACTGTTTGATCTACGAGCAAAAAGAAATAAATGCAACTTATTCTAATGGTAGATAAATATAAAAAACATTCACTGTGGTCTGTTTATATTTCTCTGACCTGGAGCGACTGGTTCTCTCTGCCCAGCTCCTGCATGGCCGCCGTCGTGTCGTCCAGCTTCCTCCTCAGCTCCATCAGTTTGGTCTGCAGCTTCTCGATCTCTCCTTCACCTTTCACACATCTGGAAGACACGGCACAGATTCTCTCTCATGTTCTGAAGCAGACACTAGAGGTGGACCTTTATGCTCTCACTGAACAGGTGATGCAGAGTAAAAACACTGGGACAACAAGAGGGGCTCTAACGTCTCAAGCCACGCCCACAGACCTTTCCAGAAGGGCCCGCCGCTCGTCCTGATTGTTCTGGACCGTGGCCTCCAGCACAGCGATCTCTCCCCTCAGCTCGTCGGTCTGTTTCTCCAGCTCGCCCACCCTCCTCTGACTGCTCTGCCACTCCCTCTTCAGCGTGGCCATGTTCTCGTTCAGAGCCGACACCTGCACGCTCAGCTTGGCCTCGGCCTCTTCGCCCCGCTTCACCTGCTCCTCTCGGGCTCGCTTCTCCGCCGCCTGATGAAGATACAAACAATCAGACTTCAAACAGGAAGTGGAGGGAATGACTTCCTGGTGTTTTCTTCTCGTCTGGGTCGACCCACCAGCTGGTCGTGGACTTCCTTTGTTTGGCTGAGGAGCTGCTCCTCTCTCTTGCTCCTGCTGTCCCTGGTGGTCTGGTGGTCTTTCTGCTCCTGTTTGAGCGCTCCCTGAGCCGCCTCCACCTGACCCTGCAGCTCCAGCTTCTGCTGGATCAACAGCTGTTTGACTTCCCGCAGCTCACCCAGCTCCTAAACAACCACCAGCATTAAATACATCTTTAGAGAAAAGAATGTTTCTCTGCTCGGTGCGAAAACTCACCTTCTCGCTCTTCTCTGTAAGTGTTTTTAACTCAGACGATAGTTTTGTGTTGTTTTTCTCCAGAGCAGTCCTGGCGTTGCTCAGCTCCTCCATCTTGTTTCTCTCCTCCTGCAGCTCCTTGTTCACCTGACCCTGAACAGATCAGAGAGTTTAATATTTATCAGATCCCATTTATGTGTCCGTTGTTTCCTTTTCTCCAACCTGTTGCTTCTGCAGCTCCTTCACGGTTTGTTCCCGACGCTGGAGCTCCTGCTCTCGTTTGGAGAGCTCCTGCTCTAACGAGCTGCGGCCCGCTTTCAGTTCCTGGATCTGAGCCTCCAGACCCGTCTGATGGGTCCGATTAGCAGCCAGCTCCTCCTGGGCCACGCTCAGTTTGTCCTCGGACGTCTGCCCTCACACAAAGTCACATTTCAGCATCGTGAGAGGAAGTCAATGAAACGAGAAGGTGACTTTTAACATTTTAAGTCACACAAAGTGAAGCAAACCTGCTTCTTGGAAACAGGAGGGCGATAATGTTTTTGTTCATGCGTCCAATTAACTTACATACAGTAGGCCAATACAAAAATGGCTTTAGCTCCATCAGTTTTACAGATACTGAGCTAAGATTTGGTGTGGTGTTAGCTGAGAGTCATTCCCAACACTTACTCTGTTAAACAAGTTTGCATCATGGTATTTTTAAAGTTTGCTACATTAGTTTCCATGTTTTTGTGTATATTACATAATATTGAACTACAAAAATCATCCATAAAGTTGGAGCATGGTATTATACACAGGAGTACATTTTGACCTATTTATTTCTAATCTACTACCACAATTAATTTCAATATTTTCTCATATATAACTGAAATATTGTCGTGGTGGAGAAATAGCAGGGGTGCAAAGATATTGAAACTTCACAATTTGGTTCAATAAGATACTTTAGTGTCACGTTTTGATATTTTGTCAATATATAAAAAGATCATTCCCATGCTCTTTTTAACTTGTAAATTATTTATGAACATTTGTTTAACCTCAAAAGTACAGTTTTTAAATTAAAGTTTCACAGTGGATCTGTGCTCGACAATGAAGCCTAGGTGGAGTAGTCAAACACAGATCCACTGAGCCTTCAACACAGCTCATCTTCAGAAGTTGATTTTGAAAATCAGTATTCGATACATAATTTAATTCAGATGTATTGTTGCACTCCTAATAAACAGTCATCATTTCACCCATTTTTAAACAACATTAGTTGTTTTTTTCACAAACTTCTTGTTTTTGTAAACAAGATGAAACAAAGATTTGGACGTCAGCTGCACATTCTTAGCTCAACAGGACCAGACGGGCTGCTCTTTGAAGCTGCTCTTCCTGCTAATTTAACAACCAGTTTCTGCTGTTGAACCTGACCGCCATCAGCACATGAACCATCAATGTGTGTCCCCCAAAACAAGGGAAAACCGTAAAGGCTGAAAACTCCTGAATTCTGTATGAAATTAGGGGTAGCATTATACACAAGGGTTAGATTTGTTATGCTGTTTATTCACATTATTCTCAAAGTGCATTAAACACACTTTCCTTCTCAGATTGTGACTTCTTGTTTTTTACCTTGAGGTCTTGTCGCAGAGCAGAAACCTCCGACTCTTTGCCGTAGAAGTCAGACTGAAGTTTGGTAAAAACCACCTGGTTTTGCTGTGAGGCCTTCTGCAGGTCTGCCGTCCGGCTCTTCTCAGACGTTAACTCCTGTCTGAGCTCCGACAGCTGAGCGCTCAGTTTACTTTCTTCTTCTGCCTGGAGACACAAATCAATAAATCTGTCCTAATTGTCTGAATGATATGAGGTGAATAATAAAAGCTTCTTACCTTCTTGACACAGACGTCCTGCAGCTCCGTCACTTGGCCCTTCAGCTTCTTCACCTCCTCCTCAAAAGACCCCTGGATGGTTTTAAGCTCCGCCCGCGTCTTCTCTAGCTCCGCCTCCTTCAGCTTCAGCGTTTCCTGCGTCTTTGAGCGCTGCTGCTCCACGGACGTCAGCTGCGCCTTCAACTTTTTCTCCGCCTGACATTTGAACACGTGAAGTTAAAGTGTTAAAATGGAACAAAGTAAAGTTTGCTCGTCTGTTTTCTGACCTCTTTCATCTGCTGCAGCTGCTCCTGACATTCCTTCATGGTCTTTGTGGTGGACTCGTTAGTTTTCAGAAGCTCCTGCCTTGTTTTTTCAGTGGACTTTTCCTGAGGATTGAGACAGATTACAGCTTTCAGCGTGGACGTGTTTCTGTAAACAAGCTGATTATTATTCATATTGGAAACCAACCTTCTCCTCCATGGCTGATTTATGGTTCTTCCTCTCTGAGTCCAGTTGGGTTTGACTCTCTTTCAGTGCCTTGTTAGTCTTCTCTAAGCTCTCCTGAGCAGCAGAAAGCTCCTTCCTCTGAGCTTCTTTCTCCTGCTGGGTCTTCTGCAGCTCCACCGTCAGACTCTGAGCCTTCTTGCTCAGCTCTGCTTGTTGATTCTTTCCTTCCTGGGTCACCTTATCCAGATTCACCTTCAGAGCAGCCGCCTCCTGTTCGCAGCGCTCCAACTGCTGCTGGACGTCGCTCAGAGCTGCAGCCTTTTTCTTTAATTCCTCTTGAAGGTTTTTAGCTCTTAAAGAAAACCAATAAAGGCTTTAATAACACCTCCCACATGTTTAGATCTTCATTGACCTCTCAGTTCAGAGGAAACCAGGCAGTTTTGTGTCGTTTGTCTCACCCTTCCTTCTCGGCTTCCAGGGAGCGCTGCAGCTCCTTTCCTTTCCGTTTCACCTCTGAATTCTCCTTCTGCAGTTTCTGCACCTCCTGCTGCAGCTGGTCCCGCGTGCTTTGGGCCTCAGCTAGCTGCGACTCCAGTTTCTGATCACAGCAAAATTATAATGTATTTATGACCTAAAATCCAGTAAAACATATACTCCTCACGCTGCCCTGAACAAGTATTCACTCGTTTTACAGGGATTTTTTTTTGCGATAAACCGACACAACGTAGATGATAAAAGTGAAGCAGAAGGAAGCTGATTAACTTATAAAAACCTGACACCTGTGACTGGACGGAGAAAGTTTCAGTTTTTACATGAAACCATAAAAAATGTCAGCTGGAAATGCAGAAAAAAGGTGTTTTTTCAATATAAATACCCGCCACCCTTTCCAGATTTTTGTGTAAAACATTTGAAAATTGAGTCATTTTTCT
The DNA here is from genome assembly GCA_032275365.1 of Anablepsoides cearensis. Classification (NCBI taxonomy): domain Eukaryota; kingdom Metazoa; phylum Chordata; class Actinopteri; order Cyprinodontiformes; family Rivulidae; genus Anablepsoides; species Anablepsoides cearensis. The sequence goes on along the minus strand of JAUBOC010000011.1, from coordinate 16,191,850 downwards.
GTGCTGCTTATTGTTGGTTTGTTATATAAAATCTATTTAGCGATTTGTATTATAACAAACGTACATAAACTCAACCCAAACCTTATTGAGGCCCTCCAGCTGCTCAACGCGCTGCTCTGAAGCCAGCAGTTTGTCTTTCCACTCCTTCAGACTGCTCTCCAGCTGAGCACACTGCTCCTGCCTCTGCTTCAGCCTCTGGGCCATCTCCTCAGCCTTCTTCTGAACTTTATTCAGTTCCTAGAATTTAACAGAAAAACAGTCATAAAAAAAACTGAGAGAAGAAAGACAGAAAGTATTAAAGGGAAGTGAAGGATTCTATTTTCAGAATGTTGTAGAGGAAGCAGAAAGCCACCTGCTGTTTGTCCTGCAGAGCATGCTGAGCAGCCTCCAGGTTGTTCTCCAGGTTGGCTTTCTGAGCAGCCTTGGCTGCTTCTGCCGACAGCAACAGCTCCGTTTTTGCCTTCAGCTGGAGAAAATACACAAATCAAAATAAATAAAACATGTTGCGTCACAACATAAAGCTGGATCAGTCTTCCTCTGTGACGCTGACTGACCTGAGCATCCAGCTGAGCCACCTTCTCCTTGGTGTCTGTGAGCTGAGCGGTGAGCTCGCTGACGGACGTCTCCAGGGTCTGAGCTCGGTCCTGGGCTGAACGCAGCAGGGTCTTCTGCTCCTGGACCTGCTTGTGTAAGTTATCCTGGGCTTGCTTGTTGCTCTCTGATTGGTTCTTCAGCTTGTCAGTCAACTGTGTCACCTTTAAAATATTTAAAAAAACTCTGACAGTAAGTATAATATGTACAAAGACACAACACTACCTCTCTGTGTTTCTTTTCTTTTTGTTGGTATGAAACCAAACTGAAATGTGTGTGAGTTTGTGTGTGTACTTGTTTTGACTACAGAGTGAGGACCATTTGTGCCATATTTACTATCAAAGTGAGGTCTTTGATGTAAAATAAGGACCTCTTCAATGTCCTCACTTTGTTTGCAGCTCTGCTTTACTTTACTAGTTAGGTTTAGAGGTATGATGTGAACTAAGTTTTGGTTCAGGTTCGGGTTAACTATAGACCCGTAATGGTTAATGTTAGGGGAAATGTCTGGGTGTGTGTGTTTCCACCTGTTCCTGCAGTGCATGGTTCTTCTCTTTGAGCTGGTTAAGGACTGCCGTCTCTCCCTCTCCAGCCTGGATTTTGGCACACAGGTCCTCCCTCTCAGCCTCCAGCTGACTCACAATGTCTTTGCTCTTCTGAAGCAGAGCTTCCAGGTTCTGGATCTTCTGGTCTTTGTCTCCAATCTGACGCAGCACCTGCTCCAAGTCGTTCTACAGCACAAAACAAATTTAAAGCCTGGCTCAACTTTATATTAGTGTTATGGATCGTAGGTTTCAGCAGAACAACATCTTTTAACCATCCGTCTTTGTGCTCTCTCATATTGCAGCATGAGTGTGTTTTTTGGGGATTGGTACCTGCGCCTCCCGTAGTTTGCCGTTGGTGTTCTGCTGCAGCGCCTGCAGCTCCTGGTGCTGCTGCTTGGCTTTCTCCAGCTGATGCTGCAGGTCTGTGTTCTTACTGCTGCTCTCCTTCAGCTGAGGGAAAACACAAGCTCTATCTGAGTTTTTATTTGTTATTGTGGAATCCCTGTTTTAGAACAAGGCTCTCATCAGCATCAAGGCTTTTATTTTATTTTTTTTATGATTTTCCTCTGTTGCTGATAAAAAAAATTGCTCAGACTGTTTGTTTAGCACTTTCCTACCTGTTCCTCAGCACGGGAGAGTTTGAGCTGCAGGTCGGCTGCTTGCTGCTCGCGGTCCTTCAGTTTCTCCCCCGACAGCTGCCTCTGCTCCTTCAGACGACCCTGCAGCTCGCCCACCTGCCGCTCGGCCTCCAGCAGTTTGGTATGAAGCTGAAGGAGCACAAAGATGCAAACCAAAAGAGGATCAACACTGCGGCAAAAATGCACCAAAAATTTAGATGTAAAAAACTTTAGGATAGCTGTTGTTCACATGCTACCTGTTATTTCTATAACTACTGAAAAGATCTGTATTCTAAACTAATCATGTTGTATTTTAAAGTGCCTGTGACATCATTTTTTTTATAATTACTACAAATGTATTTTTGGAAAGATAACACTGATAACATATTGTAAAATAGATTTCGCGCCACTGAGATGAACAGTTGTTCAGATATTTGCATGTGAAGAAACAGGAAGTGATGTCAAAGGGGAATGTCTGAATGTAAACAGAGCATTGCTAAAATGGCTAACAACACAGACTGTAGAGAAGAATCTGATTATTTTAATCACCATCATAGAGCGATGAGAAAGAGTCAGAGTTCAAATAATATTGTTTCAAAAAACAAAAAACAGGAAGTTTTCTTTCTCAAAGAGTTCCCCTTTGATGTCACTTCCTGTTTCACCTTAGCTTAGCAAAATTCAAAAGAAAATATGCCAATTATGTGACATAAGTAAAATTGTGTGTATTATGCCAAGTTTCTTTCAAAAAAGTTGTTTTATTCCTCCAAAATTATCAATAATATTAACTTTCTTACAGGGGAAAATCAGTGACATTTATTATTTGAACCTGGAAAATGTGTGCTCCACTACAGGGATACATTTGTCTGTGGTTTCTGTGGGTCTGTAGTCTCACCTGACTGATCTCAGTCTGCTGCTGAGCACCTTTACTTTCCTTCTCTTCCCTCTGCTGCTCCAGCTGTTTCCTCTCCACCTTCAGCTCTGCGTTCTTCACCTCCAGCTCTGCGACCTCGCTCCTGAGCTTGGCCGCCTCCTCAGCCCTCTCTGCCAGCTCGATCTGGGCCTTCTGCAGGGAGGCTTCTGCCCCTGCGGCCCGGGCATGCAGCTCCTGCACCTCCGACTCCCTCTCCCTCAGCCTGTCCTGGACTTCCATCTTTGCAGTTTTCTGAACTCCCAGGTGCTCCTCCAGTTCTTGATACTCCTTCTCTTTTCGCGAAAGCTTTTCAGAGACACTCTGGGAGCAAAAACAACAAAAAGGATTACTGCTGCAGAGCTGGTGCATAATCAGAAAATGGATAAACAAAAGGATTAAAATAATAAAAAAAACAATTAAAAAAAAACTTGATTTACTTTATTTATTATTACTGTACATAGATTTTGATTTTATGAATGAAAAAGCATTGCAATGTGCTGTTTCAAACTTTAATGGTTGTTTCGAAAATTTTATATCATCTAATCAAACCCTAGAGATGAACATAAATAACGTGTCTTATTTAAATCGGACCGATGTGAGGTGCAGCCTCGTTATATGACCAGTGGAAAAGAACACTCAGCTGTCAAGAGTCAAGAATAAAGTGAGGCATGCCACTTGTCCCGGCCTCAGTTCTGACAGAGAACTTGGCAGCAGGGCGGTAAAGAATAAAAAGGTGTTAATGACGGAGGGAGCCGCTAACTTCAGAATAACACGGGAACATCTGCTCTGAACTTCTAACGAGCCTCTACAGAAACCTAAAACCACCGACGGCTGTTCACCTGTCTTACAGTTTACTCGAGGAATTTCATCCGTGTTCACATAAAATAACTATCAAAACTGAGAAAAACCATAAAAGATTTAAAGTGCCTGTGACATCAACTTTTTGTAATAAACATTAATGCATGTTTGGAAAGATAACATTGATGACATATTGCAAAACAAATTTCACGTCGCTGAGATGAACGGTTGTTGAGATATTTGCATGTGAAGAAACAGGAAGTGA
>JAUBOC010000011.1:16127402-16144466 GCA_032275365.1 Anablepsoides cearensis | reverse complement strand
TCCATCCATCTATCCATCCATTCATCCATCTATCATCCATTCATCCATCCATCCATCTATTCATCATCCATCCATTCATCCATCCATCCATCCATCCATCCATCTATTCATCCATCCATCCATCCATCTATCCATCCATTCATCCATCTATCATCCATCCATTCATCCATCTATCATTCATCCATTCATCCATCCATCCATCCATGCAGCAATCATCCATCCATCCATCATCCATCAGTCATCCATCCATTCATTCGTCAATCATCCATCATCCATCCATCTATCATCCATCAGTCATCCATCAATCATTCATCCATCCATCAATCATCCATCCATCCATCCATCCATCCATCATTCATCCATCCATTCATCCGTCAATCATCCATCATCCATCCATCAATCATTCATCCATCCATCCATCCATCATCCATCCATCAATCATCCATTCATCAATCATCCATGCATCCATCCATCCATCCATCAATCATCCATTCATCCATCCATTCCTTATCCATCCATCCATCAATCATCCATCCATCCATTCATCCATCATTTGCTGCTTGTTCTGGAGTCGAGCAGAAGCTTGAACAGGGAGGTCCAGACATCCACAGTCCCTATCTACTGGAAGGATTCCAAGGTGATCCCAAACCAGCTAAGAGACCCTCCAGCTTGTCCTGGTTCTCCTCCCATCTGGACATCCCTGAATATGCATTGTTTTGACAGGTTACTCAATAAACCACAGCCTTAAAGGTTTTCAGTCTCTCAGGTCTTTATAGCCATGAAGTTTATTATATGTGCTCATGTGCAAATCAAAGTTGTCAAACAGTAAAGTAGCAATTTACAAATCTGTTTATCTCATCTACCCAATTCTTTTCAAAATATATTTGAAAATTTGTACAGATTATTTTAAGAAACTAAAAGGCTATCTGGCGCCAAACCCCTGTAGACTGAACAGAGTTTCAATACATGTGTAAACACAGAGCTACCCATCTGTTTTGTCCCATTAATGAGCGAGCTCAGAGCTCCTTTTAATCTTAAAGCTGATACAACAAATGCATCCCAAGCAGAGCAACCAGGACAAGAGGGGCAAGCAAAAGCAGCGACATTGTGCAGTCAACAGGAACAGAAACAGACAAAAACTCTCAGCGATGACACTGCTTTAAAGGTACAGTTCACATCTGTGAAAGTGGGGTTCTGTGGAACAATTAACATTCTACTTGTAAATCAATGCTTCTCAAACATTTCAGCATCTGACCTACAAAATAGCAGCAGCAGAGACCCGTGACCTTGACTATTTTTGGTTGACAAACACAGCTGGTTAATTAAACAAGGGCATAATGACAATTTGACTACTTCTATCTATTTAAAGGTGCACAAACTACACTTTCTTGGAACAAGTACGGCAAAGTAGATCCGAGTTTGGGAGCCATTGTTGGAAATTTTAAGTTTAGTTAGAAAAGATAACGTAACGCAGACGAGCTAACGGTTAGTCGTCTTAAAACTACTTTTGTCTGAAAGGTTTTATAGAGGTTGCTGTCAGTTTCACATTACATGTTTTATTCTTTAAAATTTATGGTTGCTTATGGTGGAAATAGCAGCGGCAGCTAGCTGTGGAATTTGATGGTGCACCTGCAGCAAGAATATATTATTTTTGCTGGATAAACCACGTAATGTAGAACAGTGCTTTATAAAAGCTTTATAAAAAAAAACATCTGTATGAACTTCTATGATTTCTTTTTAATTAGAAGTGACAGAATCCACTTTGGTCTCTCTCAAACTAATCGTTAGCTCAGTTTCTCTAAACCCAGGTAGTTCAAAGCGTTATCTACAGCAGGTAAGATATTCTTTGTTCATAACCTTTCCACAGAATTTCACTTCAGAAGATCTGAACTATCTCTTTAAGTCCCATCACATATTTTTTCATGTTGCATAGCTGACACAAGCATTTTATAAACGATTCACATGAATCAAAGGAAACGAGGATCAGCACAGGTTTGATATGTGTTTCTCATGTTGCTTTAACATGGTACTGGTTGGTCCAATGGTTTTCACCCACTAAACACACATATATGTTGATAACAAGAAAAGTTTTGATCTGTTTGTTAGCCTTTGCATTTTATTTTCCAAATTGTTCATTTATTTCAGGTTTCTCTCTGGTTTCTCTAATAAAAACATTTAATTTGACTTGTTTTTAATACAGCACTGAAGTGTATTAAGAAAAAAAAAACAGGAAGTCATTTTGAGGTACATATGATGCTGCAGCTCCTTCTTTCTTCAAGACTCTTCTTCAAGAGGGACAGCAGACCTTCAGATTTTGGAAGTCCTGGACCCAGCATCTCACTGGTACCCGTCCTGGTAGTCGCCATTCCCATAGTGCTGCTCCTCCCCCACGCTCGCTCCTCTCGTCTTCCTCTGACCGTACGAGCCGCCTGTCGTTCCATAACTCTTTTTGGGAGCCAGCGCGCTCTCGTTGGTCAGCTCCGACTCTTCGGCCAGCTCGTCCTCGTCAACGATGCCACGCTTGTCCTCGCTCAGGCTCTCCGGGTTGGCCCAGTCCTGCTGCTCGCCCGAGGCAAAGATGGCGTAGAAGATGACCCCCGAGTAATGCACCATGGAGGCGATCACGAAGACGTTCTGCCACTCCAGACGAGTCTGTGGGGAGAAGAACAAAGTGCCAGAATCTTCTTTGAATCTTTTAGAAGCAACATAATGGTTTTGCAGCTAATTTTAGCTTTAAACATTGTCCAAAAAATAAAGATTTTACATCGATACGTGTTTAAATTAATAGCTACCTTGTGTTTAGTCAAAGCTCCCACAATCAGCGGGCACACCATCCCGGACAGAGTTCCAACTCCGTTAGAAATGCCCATCAAGATGCTGGCGTAACGAGGAGCAATGTCCAAATGATTTACATTAAAACCTGACAAAAAACACAAACAAGTTGAATCAGTTCAAAACGAACACAATGACACCACAATACAAAATTTTCTGTTTATGTAAACAAATTGTCAGGTGTTTATATATATATATATATATATATATATATATTTTTTTTTTTTTTTTTTTTTTTTTTTTTGATGATGATTTTTACTCTGAATTTAAATCACCTGAAATGGCAAATCCACTAAAGCCAACAGCGAGAACGAGGAAAGAAATGGCGACTCCTCGAGTGTGAGAAAACCCAACCACCAGCAGCAGCGACGCCTCCATACCAAACCCTGAAAAACAAAGCAGATGGCTTCTTTATGAGACTGTTATGAAACAGAGGATTGAAAAGAAACATACAGATAACTTTCTAAACAAGAAACTAAATCTAAACTAAAGCGGTCCGTCACAGTTTAGGCTTCAAAGATTTCGGTCCTGAGACGTTCTCAGCCCATCATACCTCCACAGTTCATCAGCTTCCTCACGTTCGTCGTAGACATGATTTTTTTGCTGCGTAAAAAGTCCGCCAGCTGCCCTCCGATGGGGACAACGATCGTCATCACCATGTGGGGGACGGCAGAGAGGAGCCCCACCTGGAGATAGTTCAGGGAGACACTTTAACACAAACTCATGTCCACACGTCTCTGCACTGAAACTGAAGAACAAACGCAACGATCTGCAGTCCAGACCTGCATCCACAAAAATAAAAAATTACAAAACAAAACTCAAAATTTGGAATGTTAAGATGCTTAAAAATATTGTTATGCTACATTTAGCCTGGAATTAGCATTTTACTATTATTCTACTACTTTTAGGTTTTAGTCAGCCTTTTGCTTCTTGTAGTTTTTTGATACTTTCAGCTTTTAGCAAGTCTTTACGCTTAGCTTCTAGCTAGCATTTTGCTACTTTTAGTTTTACTTAGGCTTTAGCTTCTTTTAGCTAGTAACTCTTTTTCCTACTTCTATTTTTTACTTAGTATTTTATTACTTTTAGCATTTAGCATCTGTAACCTTGACTTTTGTAACATTTAGCTTTTAGCTAACATTTTTCTCCTTTTGGTTTTTATCTGTAGCATTTTCTTCTTTTAGCTTTTAGCTAGTAGGGTTAATAACTTAGTTATAGCTTCTTCAGCAAATTTCAGCGCTCAGCAGTGAAACTGTGTGGACTGGCGTAATTTCAGAGTATTTTTGTCCTTTCTCTAGAATAGATTTAAGTGTGAGGCGAACCTTGCTGATGGGGAAGCCGAACACTTCCTCGAAATACGCCGGCTGGCTGATGAGAAGCAGGTAGAAGGTCCAGCTACGGCAGAAGTTCGCCACAATGATCGCGTAGACTGGCATGGAGGTAAAAAAGCGACGCCATGGGGTCTTAAATTTCTGTCATTGAAGAACAAAAAGTGTGTCAGATTTTTACAAAAGGCTATAAACTGAGTCCTCTGCGTGTTGAAGATGCCCACCTCAGTAACACTCAACTGATGGACCGTTTCACCGATGGCCGACTCGATGTACGACCTCTCCTCGTCCGTGATCGTAGGATGTGCTGCAGGACTTCCGTAGGCGAGCAGGAGCCAGAGGATATACCATATGATCCCAAAAACTCCTTTTCACAACACGACGACAACCAAAGCAGAAATAATTTGCATGTGCGCTCAGAGAGGTGGGCATCTTTGCAGCAAACATCTTTTAAAACATTAAAAAACATAACTTGAGTGCAGGGCGAATTAATTAAATCCAGCACAGATCTTTTTTAGATCAGCAGAATATTAAAAAAGAGGCCACCGTGACTCACAGACAGGAACAAGACAGGAAAATGCTAATTTACATCAATAAATCATAAGATCGTATCGCAACAAAATCAGAGAGGCTTTTTATTAAAACACGTTTGCCAAGATACAAATTTAAGATAATTTTAATCAAACTCTAAAGCCATTCAAATAAACCTTAGGGTACAAAGTACAACAGCCAGTGAGCAAAGGGTATGAATTTATAGAACATTAAACTGTATTTTTATGTAAAAACCACATGTATTAATCACTGGCTAATGCTTTAATGCTTTTACATTTGGGTCTTTTTTCAGTTGTTTTGTATCAATGTGTTTTTGTAACCAGTCTTACCATAAATATAGAAGACTGATGGCCAGCCAACATACTGAACCATCACTCCAGCCAGCGGCATGGCGATCACTGCTCCTGCGTAGGAGCCTGGAAACAAAACAACATAAAATACTTCCTTTACTTATTTCTTTTAACAAGTATGAAAACGCAGGCAGCTGTATTCTTCCATCTACAAACACTGTGGCATTAAAATGTGTCTTTACAAGGGAAAACACATCAAAGAAGTACATTAGTGTCATTGAACAAATGACGTCAAAATGAGTAATTAGGCATTGAGAAGGTGTTTTAGTGTGTTTTCGCCTGTCTGTTTTCTATTGAGCGGTGAGCGTGAGAGTGTTTTAGGGCTGTGTGCAATGTGTTGCTTCGTTTAGGTGAATAGGAGAAGCTCCTTCAGAGGTGAGCTGGGTTCATTAACAGACCATGTGAAAAGGGTTTTGATGCGTGTGTTGTCGTGGCACCAACTCAAAGTGCAACACGGTTATTTTCATTTGAACAGAGAGGCAGAAGGTCGAGATCTGCAAAGCACAACAAGCTTTTCCTCTCCTTCGTGTCCATTTACTGACTTTTGAGGCGGTGCAAAACATGCTTGTGTCCAGACAAAAGTAACACAAAGTTTTTGATGAATGACAGAAAGCAGCTCACCGCAGAACGACGTGGTGGCCAGTCGACTTCGCTCGAGAGGTGGAGCCCATTTGGACCACATTCCATGGCATGCTGGGTAGGTGACCCCCTGTCAGGGACAAGACGGAGGAAGACAAAGGTCAAAGATTGACTGGAGTTCTTTAAAATAACAGATTCACATTAAAGTCTGCTCTTCCAGCTCCTTTAAACATTTTAGATTAGTCTTAATTTTTTTTGTCGCAGCTCACAGGCTTTATCTTTAGTATTTGACTCAATTCTCTTGTCATGTATTAACACTCTACACACCTGGTATAAATTTGTCAATCCCCATCCATTTCATTTAGACCCATAAGCAGTAAGAGGGTTAAACACAACTTTGATGTTTAAATGATCTTGTATCTCCCATCAATAATGCAATAAAGCACTAAAATGTATCAACAGCCCAACAGGGAGTAACATTGTGTTGCTTCACCATAGCGTATTTGTTCACATGTTGCTTTGCAGAATGAGCAACCTTATCTTTTGTATTCTTTTAGTAGGAAAACACTTCTGTTTTTCTCAAAAACCAAGCAGAACTTGATGTCTCAAGTTTAATCTCTCACCTCCACTAAACCCTGTAGAATTCGCACAAACATGACGCAACCGTAGTGCGTCCTCGCCGCTGATGGGATGAACATATTCAGCACTGACGTCAAAAAAATGGCTGCCCCAAACACCCTGTGGGAAAAACAAATTTAAAAATGTATTTCTTGTGCACAACAAAAGTCCATGTAAAACGCTTCAGTGAGGAAAATATTATTTAGTTATTTGACTAACCCCATGCTTAGCTAACATTAGTCTAAGCTAACAAAAAAGTTAGTGCTGACTAAAAATCCATTTAGCACCAGGGAAGAAAACTTTATTAATCAGTTTTAACAAGCTAAATAAAAGGTATGGTAGGCAAATTGTGTTTAGTCAGGGTGAGCTACCTGTTTCCCGCCTTTTTCAGTTATTTCAGCTAAGCTAATTAGCAGGGCTCACAATTCTCTCACACTGACTGTGAGACACGCATTTCATGAAGCGCACACGTCACACTTTGTATTTTTCATGCTAAAACACACACACTGAAGAGAAACAAGGTCAATATTTTCCACACGGGCTGCATATCAGAAATTATAACAAAGACTTTAGATGATCTAAGAGCGGTTGGGGTTTGTGGTGGGAATGTCTCTCAGCTACTACCACATTTTAAATCAATTTTACCAGCAATTACATGCTTGTGAATGAAATGTATTTTTAAAGGCACCACATTGCTGAAGGTTCTGCAGTTCATATTTACACGCCAGTTTGAAACTATAATTATAAAACTATAAAACAGATTCTATGTCAAAAAATGTGAAGCAGTAGGATTGTACTGCAGTAATGATTTCTAAGGAGTCATTTTGATACTAAACTACACATTTATTCATTGATTGACCTTTATTTAACCAGGCAAATCCAGATCATAGTCCTTTTTTGTAAGAGAGGCCTGGGCCTAAGGGCAATACTTTTGGTCTGTGGGAGGAAAGGGAAAACTCCACACAGAAAGACTCCCAGGTCTGAACCCAGGACCTTCTTGCTGTGTTTTTTTTTTTGTTTGTTTGTTTGATAGTTTTTTTTTTTTTTTTTTTTTTTGGGGGGGGGGGGGGGTGTTTTTTTGTTTTGTTTTAAAGCAACTAGTAAAAAAATCTCACTCCAAGCTCAGATCAAAATTAGAGGGCAATGCTAATTAGCTTTCTGTTCATTCAAAGCCAACTGCATAAAGGCAATGTTGAACTATTTTGTAATAATTTTACAAGATTGCTGGTCATCTGCAAAAGTTAGTCAACAAACTACTTTTTATCCTTGCATTTGAAAATCCAAACTAATATTTCCATGTTTCTGTATCACACTTCTTGGAGAGAAAAGTTTCCATTTAGCAAGAATATTGAACTTTCTAAATGTTATTGCTGCTTTCAGCTGCTATCCAGTGTCTGAAAGCTGTAGTAATAGGTATATAATATTCGCAGGCATTATATCTGAAAATCTAGGACAGTTAATGTCTCTCCGTCAGCCTGAATATCAGCCAGATCTCACACCTCTGTCATTCACTGTCTGAGATAAAGACATCCCCTACAGTTCATAAGTTTCTGCTTCATCACCGCCACGCTTCCCTTTTTCCTCCTACACCTCAAAGCTCCCCTTCCCTCCCGTTTTCCCAAAACGGCGTGTAAGTGACACTTGTAATATTCCAGTGGCTGCTGTTTCAAAAGAAATCAGAGGCAGGATCTTTCATTATTAACTCTGTCAGTGGCGTGTCCCTTCTTTTTTTTCTTCCTGTGAAGCTTTTATTACAGGACTGCTATCTACTCCATCAGTACCGCTCACATCGAACAGCTTTAACCACAAGACTCCGAGGAGGTGCGCTACCCAGATATTTAGTCCTAATTTGTCTTCTTTCTGCTTATTCTTTTTCGACATGTTTATCGTTGACTTGTGAAAAAGAATATGTGCAAAACTCTCAATCTTATTGATAGCCGACCTCATTCTAGTGAGAGGGTCACCTGCAGGTCACAGCCATCAGACTGAACATGGGGATTTACAAACATGAATACTGAATGATGATAGAAAAACACTCCATGTGTCTGCATAAACCCTGTGCCATTCCATTGCAGAACAGCTACACTGTGAATTTGCATCTTTTTTTAGCTACATATGCTAAATATTGCAGATTACATGAAGACAAAGTTAACTGAATATGAATAAAGGAGTGCATGTCACCTGTTGGCAGACAGCTTGTTGGAGATGAAGCCGCCTGGGATTTGGGTGACGATGTAGCCCCAGAAAAAGGATCCATGAATCAGCCCCACCGTTTCCGGGTCCCAGTTAAACTCAGCTTTCTGGAAAAAAGGGCGAGAAATCTGCATTAAAAAATTACAGTGAAATTTCACTGCAGAAGCCATTAATTTGTCATTTTGCAAAAAGCATTTGTTGTTGTAACACATGCATGAAAATATTTGATTACAGATAATCTGAGAAGAGTTTGATCAGACTGTTGAGTCTTCATGGTAAACCTTTAAACCTTTATTCATAAACAAATAAAATCCCCATAAATTATTATTTATTGACAAATATTTTTCACTTATATGATTTCTTTTTTGTGCAAGCTCAAAATTAGTCAACTAAAGCTGTGATTCATTATTGATCCGCCTATAACAAGTATGTCCAAACCCGGATTTTAGAGGTTTCTCTGCTCCAACACACCTGGTTTAAATTATTGGATTATTAGCAGGCTTCTGCAGAACTTGAAGAGGTAATTCAGGGACTGAATCAGTTGTGTTGGAGCAAGTAAAACATGCTATAAAGCAGCTCTCAAGCACCAGAACTGGACTGATCTCTGAGAAGCAAGCTTTAATTTTTTTTCTATTTCCATCTACCTGAAGCACCGGAGTCCCGTTGATGTAGACGGTGTTGTTGTTCACCATCTCCACGATGGCCACACCCAGGTTGCATCGAATGCCAAAAGAGATGCAGAAGCCCAAACCGCTGAGGATGGCGATGATGTAGCGTTTAGGCAGACCACCGCAGCTACAGTCCAGAAGAGGGGCAGAACGTGGCGCTGACGCCACCGGACGACCGTCTTCTGTGAGCTCAATGTTGTCCTCATCATCAACGTTACTGCCATCTATTTTTCTAAAACAGCAAATATTACTAGTTCAGCTTGAAGAGATGTGCCTGCATTCATCCAATCCAATCATCTTTGTTTATGGGATTAAAGGAGGTCAACGAGACTAAAGGTCAGTGACCTGCTGTCATCAGGTTTCCTTCAGGTGTCACCAAAAATCAACCTGTTCAACCTTGCTCTGCTCAAACCTGACAAAAATATATTTACAAATGACTGAAGCAGCTTTATATTTTAAGACTTTTAGTTTATTAAATATAAACTCATTTGAAATTACGCTTTAATGTCTTACCTCTTTGTGGTTAGTGCAAAAAAAAAAACACTCAAAATGCACACCTGTAGTGTGATTAATACCAAATTAAAAGCAAGCAGTTAAAATTGAGTCACCTAATACTGTGACAAATTAAATATTCAAAAGATTCAGAATATTTTTTTACCCTTCATTTTAAAAGCTGTTTAAGCTCTGAACATGTAATACTGGTTCAAATTAAAGCTTCTTGCAAAATTTTTATCACAGTTTTGCTGTGTTTTTTTATCTTGATTTTATGAAGCAGTTGACTGGAAGATTTTACAATATTTATATAAAAAACAAAGAAACATCAAAGTGTGTTTCATAATGTATGTTTAAATCTATAAAAAAATAATTTAAATTTTGAATGAATGTGTTTTTTTCTTTTTATTTCATTTTCATTATCTTTAGTTTGCAAATTAAGCATGTTATTTTATTTATATATGTGTTTTTAACTGTGAATTAAAGTCACACTTTACTCACGCAGAAGGGATTTCTTTTATCCGAGGTTTCCCTTCCATTTACAGAATCAGGTTTTGTAAAAAATATATCAGACATGAAATATGCATCTGTGTCCTAAAATAAAATCTGTGATTACATCATCAGAATCTCAAGCACAAGAATCAAATATTTATACCTGACAGGAAAAATACATCATTATTTGTCTGTGTTTTTGGCTGCAGATTTTAGCAAGGACTTTGATAATGTTGCTTTAAATGTAATTGTCGACATAGAAGCATTCACTCACTCAGTCCCCTTTTTTTCAGACCAAACCCCCTCACCTCTGCAGTTTTCCTAAAGAGTCCCCCACAGTGGTCTTCACCTCCTCCTTTCCAGGTTTAAGCACCTGGTTTTTCAATCCTGCCAAATCAAAAGGCATTTTTTTTCTCTTTTCCCTCTTTATCTCCAAACAGAGTCTTAGCAGCTCATCCGCCTCAGTTTTTTTTAAAAGAGGGAAACAGAAATCCACTAAGAGCTGAGTGTCATCCTCGCTGGATTTGTGGCACTTTGTGTGGGGGTTGGTTCCACCTTTCAGCAGTACCAAGGGTCCCACAGAGGACTTCTCCAAGTTTTGGAGAGGAAAAACAAAATAGTCCCTCAGTGTCCCAAACACCACAGAACCAGAACTTGTTTCATCCTCGAAAGATCCGTCCAGGACTCGTGAAACAAGAAAGAAGAAAGGAAGAATCCAGGTTTCAGCCTCGACTCATTGTGATGCCCTGAATCTCATCTGATTCTGGTGAAGAGGAGGAGAGCAGGTGCAAGGTTCCCCCTGAAACAACCATCACCTTCATCTGCTCCTCCCCTTCATCCAGTCAGACTCATTTGATAGCAGCTCTGAAGACGACCAAATGAAACATGCATGAGCTCGACGTGCTGAGGAGAGACAGGACTGCTGTGGAGCTCAATGAAACCCAAGACCGACCTGCCCGGTTCCACTTTTACACCTTAGAAATAAGCTTTTCCTTTTTTCTGTCTTTATGAAGAACTGAATGAAACAACCTCTGCCTGCATGAAGCTGCACTGAAGGGCTTTGCTCTGCTTCTTTTCTGTGTGGAGACTTTGGATCATTAAATATGCAACATTTTAAAAAAAGGGAACAATGAAAATTGAGATTTTAAAATTTAAACAGCAGATGGATGGTGTGACACTGAGCCCACAGCTTTTGATTGGAAATTTTATGGTTTCAGTACAAATGATTGCGCTCCACAAATAAAATAAAGTGCTCATAACCTGAAATATGACAAATCCATAAGAGAAAGGCAAATTAAGTGGCTGTTGTTTTTATTTTATTTAGAGCTACAGGGCACGATTAGAGCAAATACATTCATGTAAAATGTCCAAACTAAAGAAAAGCAATAAATAAGATAATTATAATTAAAAATCAGATTAGTTTCGGAAAAAGATCATTTTGAGACCTCATGTTCCTCTACTAACACAACTCAGTAAAAAGTAAAAAAAAAAAAAAAAAAAAAAAAGTCTCAGACACAGAATGAGTGGTAATTCTCTTTATTTAGATAAGTCCTGCCTGCCATCTAGTGTTGTGAATGAGGAAGTGACTTCATTATGGAAGTCCAGGACATATAGAGACAAACACTCATTCTCTCACTCACAGCCAAGCACAATTTAGAGTTGCCAGTTAGATTACCATTTAAGTTTTTGGGTTTGTGGGAGGTAACCAGAGAGAAAACCCAACCCAGCACAGAAAGAACAAACACAATCTAGTGCGAGCCTGGTTCCACAATAGAGGAGCGTGATAACTGTGCACTATATGCATCTGAAACGTTTTGCTACAGAACATTTAGATTTTTTTATTTATCGGAGGAACAAAGAAGAAACAACTTAAAGACAGAAGAGTTGTCAGTAAGTAAAGTAAATAAGTAAGTGAAGTTTTATTTATAAAGGGCCTTTCATAGAAATAGATTCACAAGGTGCTGTACAATCATCACAGTGTAAAAATGTTGGAAAGACAAAATAAAACACAATGAAACATAAACAACATAATGCAACATCAAAAACAGAATAAATTCTAAATTTGTAACTCAGACACTCATAGTAGTAGTAGTAGTAGTAAATCTAATGTGCAGGTTTTTTTAAATAAATATTATTATAAATGTAATTCAATTTGAGAAAAAAATAATAAAGTCAGGAATTTATTGATGTGTTTTCTGCAGATTGTTCTCTCAAGGTGGACACATCTTAGCTGATGACTCGTTACTGGCTGATTCTTTCTGTGAAATTTTTGTCCTTAATATTTTCTGAAATCAGGTTTAAAAATGTAGCTTGGTTTTCAGCCTGAGTCCTTATTGATGGTAAAATGTTTTCATGATGTCTCTTGGATATGATCTGCATTGGTCTGCAAAGCTGAGCTTCATGTCTTTTCACCGATTCTTGCACACCTGCAAGAATTTTACTTACGGCTGTCTCTAGTTTCTTCAAGTTGTGTTTGAATAACATCTAGAAAAGGTTACTAATGCATTTAATTCTGAGCGCTCAGACGTTTTCTTGTTTCAGCCTCTCTTCCTGCTTCAGAACATTCTCCAGAAATTCTTTCTCTCTTTCTGTATTAAACAGTGGTGAGTCACAAAACCTTCTAGACATTTTTGTTTTAGCTAAATGATTATCTTGGAAAAATATTTCTCTCAAAGTTTAACACGTCTGAACCAAAGCTCTGTCCTCAGAAAAGTGAACAATGCACGTTCCCACCTACCTTGCCTTAGATCCTGTATGATGTCAGAATGACGCTATGGTGCCCAGTAACAGCTTACCAGAGCACTATTAACATAATTACAGTTTTGTTCACAAAAGTAAAATCAACAAGCAAATCAAACTGTTTCAACATACATAGAAGAGGTGATGGCTTTAAAATTGAGAAAGATTGTTCCTTGTAAATGTCTCTAAAATGTATATTTTGAGGTTTTTAAATGAAATGAACAGCCCATAGGCATCACAGTAATCATTTGTGAGGGGAAGTGTCATCACATTTAAAATTTAATTCATTTGGACCCCCACATTTACCATAAAATATTTCTGCACCCAGTGTTGTTTCTATGACTTAACAATTTCATTCCACTTGATTTATAAAATACTGACACCAAGTGTTTACTTATGTAGGTAAAGGTCTGTTTAACCCGTTAAAATACACCAGAATGCAGGAAGGGCATCTACTTCTCTCAAATTTTTGGGGGGGAGGACCCACAATAATTGTTAATGATTTATTTATATCAGCATTTCCTCTGAGCGTCACTAGAGGGAGACACCGTTCCATCTTGTATTTATTTATATTTTTCTATATTCTCCTTCTTTTGACCTACTTATATTGCTAAAGAGTGAGTTTGTTACTATTTAAATTAAATGTATTTCCCCGCATGTGAGCCATTTACAAAGTATTTTGTTTGTCAGCAGCCGTGAACCTGGTGACCCGGTAGGAGGAGCCTGGCCTGTGGCTTCCGCGTCTCTTCCGCCCTCTCCCAACGTTGCCAGATATGTGACATTTATCGTGTTTAAACAGTCGTTTAGGGTTTTCGCGATAATTAGATGTGAAAAAAATATATATACAATAATTTTAGCATTTTCTTGCATCGGAAAATACTCAATTTTATACTCCCCGTCAAATCACATCTACTATAGTGTGGGTCAAAATGCAATAGATTTAAAGGAACAATACGGTGTTTTGCCATTTTATTTACCTGGCAACCCGCACCACACCGATTTCTCACTTCAACACACCGAGTACCTTTGTGTGTGTGCGCGCACGTTTCTATCCGTTTTCTGCCCCACTACTACTTACACAAGTTTAAAACGGCATTGAAACATTTTTATATGTTTTTGCTGCACCCTTGAAACAAGCTGTCACATTAAATCGGGGGGTGCTGTCGACTTCTTTCATCCATGGTTTGCGGGAGTCCTGGGCCCCGGCACACCGGCTCCAGCCATGTCGGCGAATGCAGCGGCTGGCGGCGGTGACAGAACGCGAAGCGAACCGGCAGGTGATTGATATTTTAACGACACGCATTTATTATAACCACTGAAATGCTCACATGTGCAGGCTGATGTTTGGCACCGGGTGTTTTGTGAGCTCGGTCAGGGAAAATGGAGGATGTTTATCGGCGATTTACAGGAACTTTGCTGAAACTAGGTCAGTAGATCAGTGGAGCAAGCTCGCCCTCTACGCCATTTATGTAACACTACACGACCTTGTTTGTCACATCGCCTGCCTTTTACACAGTTTACTGCTATATCGAATAGAGTTTGTCAATAAGCATAACATTATTTGCTGTTAAACGGTGTATTTTAATAATCGCTAATGCTACGCGTACAAACAAACCCAGCTTAACAGTGACACGAAGGCCTGATTGGGAGGCAATTATCGGTGCCTCTCGAAATGTTTGTTTGTAATAGCTCTGGACAGCTTGTACTAATTATATTTTTGAGACCTAAAACCTTTAAAAATGAGTAGTGTCAAAGTGATGATGTTAATCTGGTGATGTTTTAGCTTTACCATGTTTTTTCCTGACCAATGGCTAAATCGTTTTAGCTGTTTTTAAATGTATTTATTCGTTTAGCGTTAGCCTGTTATGGCAGGCCGATGTACCATATAATCCAACCATGTACTAACTTGTTTGTAGACATTAGCATTCGTTTTTGTCAAATTGACAGTTTTACCAATCCGAATAGAAGCTGAACACTTGTAGACATTAATCTAGTATTGATAACTATTGATAACATATTTAATTCTCTAAAAAGGAATTATTTATGGATATCTGGAAGTGAATTGGAAAATCATGTATTTGTAAAGCCAATTTCAGGCAAAATTAATTGCACACATAGCTAAAATGTTAATTTTGCCCAGGATAGATTAGATAGTGTTAAAACTGTCTACTTTAAAGATCCTTTCTGAAACGTTTCAAAAAAGAAGAACCCATGAGAGAACCTGACTCAACCTTGTTAGATCATTTCTGATACTTAACAAATTTGCTTCTCATCAAAACTCTGCTTGCCATATTCATCCATTCCTAAATTTGATGTAAAATTCAAAACAAATTCTTTATTCATGAACTTGAGAGTTGAAAGGCTCAGAAATTACATCTTTTAAATTTTAAAACCTAATTTCCTAAATCCTTGACTACTTGCCGTGTGCAGTAGGTCCACTGGGATATTGCTTATGTACAAAATTGTTAGAATTTTTATTAAAATAGACAGTTTTGTTGCTCAGATTTACATAAAAAATTTAGGTCAAAAAGGAAGACTTAAATTGTTTTTTAGATCCGTGGAGGGGATATGAGCATTTATGATTTGGTTCTGTAGAAAATACAAGAAAACGGTTTAGATTTCTGTATTTGTGGGAAAGATTCTAGTATTGACAGGTTTTTATAGATCATATTCAAGAAAAGGCTTGGCATTATTATAAGGTTGTCAGTCACATACTTTGTAAGCAAGTAAAGTTTGCTTTTATAACACTATTATCAGATGTAAAAATAACTCTGTGCTTTACAATAAGAATGTATGAGAGCGACACAGTGCCATTACATTAGCAACAAGTAGACACAAAAAAGCAATAATATATAATAAAACAAAATAAATTACCTGAATTTAAAAAAAAGCTTCTTTAAACGAACAAAAATGGACTTCATGTGCTTTTAAAGAAACACAATTAAAAAGATGTTTTAATGGGAAACATAAATAATTTCTTACTAAACTGAAGACAATTTCTTTTTATACTTCTAGATGGAGAAATTCAAATATGTTGTACTGTTTTAAAACTCTCCATTTATTTAGTCCAGAAATACATTTTATGTTTGTATTGTTAATTATTATAATTAACTTAAAAAGTAGATAAAAGTTTGAGCTACCAAATGTTGCACGTTAAACTGAGTGGTGAACAAAAAGGCTTTTTTTTAATAAAGCCTTAACAGCTGTCAAAATCTGTCTTTTTTCAATTGTTTTGATTGTATCATTTGTTTATCATCCTATCAAATGATCACTTAAAGCTTATCATTTGCTGCCAAAAATATCTCATAATCGAGTTAGAAGTAAAAAAAAAAACTAATCAAAAAAATTAAAAATTGTGTTGAAAGCTATTATTACATTAAATTTGACCCTATTACAAATACAATTAATGAAAAGTTTCCTGAACAGAACAACCCTTGTGTCCCTTGTTTCAGGACGTGTTCTTCTGTAAAATACAATAATTTGTATTAAATCACAATGTGACACAGAAAGATTTAATACTGTTAATTCATGTTCAAAGTTACTGTTATCAAATAAGGTGTGTCTAATTTTTTTTTTTGAATATGACGTTATATAGAACAATGTATCTCAGCTCCAAGTTTTAGCACAAAGATTGACACTTTATTTCCTCTGTTATTCATCAATATTCAATAGCCTAAACACCAAAACAAAGGAGTACAATAATGTTATTGACTCTGTGTGTTGTTGTGTATTTGTCACAAAAATTCTCATGAACCTCTGGATTAATTCTAATGAAACTTTGAGGAAATAATCATTAGAAAACTGATAAACCCTCTTCAGTATGGCTGCCAGAGCTAACCGTCTTTAAAAACACAAAAACGGCATTAATTTTACCAATACTGAGCTAAAATTGAATATGGATGGATTGATCCCCAACATAGCCTGATTGGTAATATTGTTTTAAAAAATGTAGGAAAACTGAAGATGGTTGATACCAATGACTCCATGTTTGATTTTGTCACAGCCTGTGTGACCCAAATAAAAGATACCAACAGATTAGCAAAGATTTGACTCCTAATCTCCCTCAACTTTCCAGATTTTGCAGGATTACAGGATTACAAAGAAAGCAAGTAAATGAATGGATGTCAGGGTCAGGTTGTAAACATATAACCCTCATGCTCATTATCCTGCTCATTCACGCAATATCTTAAGGAGGCTATGCTGCCCGGGGGGGGGGGGGGGGGG
>JAUBOC010000011.1:16090789-16117500 GCA_032275365.1 Anablepsoides cearensis | reverse complement strand
TCACTTTTTAAATGGAATTACTGAAATAAATCTACTTTTTCATGATATTCTAATTTTATGACCAGCACCTGTATGTTTGAGTTTTTATAAAAGTAAATTCTATACTGTTGTGCTTAAAGGCAACTTTTGACTAAGTTTACTCTGTAAATGTTAAAAAAATACAAATGTGTCAACAGCTATGCTTGAGAGTCGCGTTGGACTTTGAGTGCATAACTTGAAGCGCAGTACACTTTTATTTCCCAGCGTTCATGAACGCCACATCAGTTCCTTATCCAATCCAGGCGGGGCTTTCCAGACGTTACGTCCCGACCTTTCCAACTACCGTGCTCACGTCATGACGGTGTAGCGATGAGGAGGGACGTGGAGCAGAACTGGTGGGCTCGAAGAAGTTCTGAAAACTATTAATGTGAAGTTTTAAGTCCATATTAAGGAAGGCAAACTAACGGAAAATCTGGTTTCTTCGAGTGAAGTAGCGGTAAGAAACGCCGCTGTTTTACTTTTTTCATCGTGGACGCTGTGATTTATTTATTTACGTAAATTAACTTGGTGCCTCGCGTGCATGAATGCGGCTCATTATTTTTGCGTAGCCCAGCAGCGTTCAACGGCTAGGTTTATTTAGCTTTTTAACGATGAATATTAATCCCAGAGGGGATCAGGAGGCCACTTTTTCTGGGTCGGATATCTGTAGTTTTAGTTAACAAGTGTCACTTTTTATTCACGGTTTTGTTTTCATCACAGTTAGGAAAAGTTAATTAGCTGTTTTGCCGATGTTCTGGCAGAAAAATATGTAACTGTGCCTGTGACTGCTTCATCTCCGGATATGTGCGATGAATCCGCCTGAAGGCACTTTCTGTTCAGACTAAAAGATGCATGTTGTCTTCAAATCAGAGTGGGACACTTTTTCCCCCAGGGGCCATTTTTGCTTATTTAAATGTGTTAAAGACACACACTAAACTAAAATATACAAATGCACAATATTATACCACCTGGATCTGTCATTATCATTTGCTAACATACACAGGCTTGCTTTGTCTAGCCTGTATGACAACACGTTGTAGTTCACATTTATGCACAGTAATTCATATATTTGAAAAAGAAATGTTAATTTTCCCCCTTTTGTCCTTTGATGCAAAATTCAGAGTAATTAAAAACCTCTTACAAAACTGACAAAAAAAAAGTTTAGTCCTATTTTAGGCAAAAATATAAACTCGTTTTTTTACATTCGTTAAAAAGATGATCTTAAAATAAAATATTCAATAAATCTTGTTTCATTAATTTCAAGTTTTGTTTTGGTGATATCAAGTACCAGATTGACACTGTCCCCTTCTTGGCCCTCGAGCCATATTTTGCTTGCATGTGCAGAGGTGACTTAGATCATAAAGTTTACTGTCTGGAAATTTTATGTATATATAGATAGATGTGAAACTTGATCAGTTGCATTGAAAACTTAGCTAAATGCTTCTCAAAACAACAGACCTGCATGTGAACCAAACACCACATGCTCTGTCTCAATGTGATGACTTTGCTGCAGAATTTATCCTTTGTGTCAGTCACATTGTGGGAAATCTCCCAGGGTTCTCATTGTCGTTTCCTCCGGCTCTTAATGCTGCGAAACGTTAGGAATTCACAGAGGAGGAATGCTCAAAATGTTCCAAAACAAACTCCGGATTAAGCAAAACAACTGCAAGTTTGTGCCACATGTGCACAGTTCAGTGCTAAATTTCACTGCTCCTGCAATAACCTCAAAGATGGGTCCTTTTTTTTTTTTTTTTTGGTTTTAATCGAATCAAGAAACAGGTTGTGCGTCAGATGAAAAGAATGCGTGTAGCTGTCCAAAATAAATTGAACTCTTCTCTGAACTTGTGCATTCACGCAGGAAAGATTTTATTACCCTAAACTCAATTATTTCAACCGCTTCATTTCCATTTTGGATGCCCACATTGCACAGCCCTTTTAATATAAAGGATTCCTGACTTTTACGTTTTATTCTTGTTTTACCACAGGCCTTGTTATTTGAGGTTGCCTCGGAGTTTGAAAATAGCTCCTGGTTATTCTGGAGCAGCGCCCTGCAGGCGTCTGAAAACCTAAACCCTGTTTACACAGAAGAAATCATAAGAGACAGCCCAGGAATGAACTGGTTAAATGCCTTTTAAGAATTGTATGTCAAATAGTTGGTGTCTGTTTCCTATTTGAGGTGAAACGCGATGATGTATTTAAGTCCGAGTTTAGTTTTTCTCACTGCAGTTGTGAAACTGAGCCAATGGCCTGCATGAGTCAAAAATACAGAAAGTGTCATTATGTGGAAACATCTACTCTTGTCATGTTCTTGGAAATCATTACGTTACAAGAGTAAAAATAGAAGTAAAACTGAATGATTTATGCTTGGTTTGTAAATTCCTCCTTCTGTGTCTTTTCACCAGAACTCAGTCTGAGAGGCTGCTAAAGTCTGCTGCATTGTGACTCTGAACGCCTCCTTTTTGTTTCTTTTGAGACACGAGACCCCAGGGCTTTATCTTCTTTTTTTGTTTTGTTTTGGTCTCGTGTGTGCACAGTAGATTTTACAAGGAATTGCTTGAATTCTTATGCTCTCAGTAGGTTGTCTAGTGATGACAATCTCTAACAAGATTCTAAAGGGACCAGTGTTGTAGGGCTCCTGTTTCCCTCCTTTATCATTTTTTTTTTGTTATTGTCTGCCGCTGAAGGTGGACGATAATGTTTTTCATCTGTTGGCCAAAGATGATGTTAAGCTACAGACAGTCTCACTGCAGGCAAAAATGACCCAAATCTGACCCAGGTTTTTTAAATTTGTGTTACAAAATCAGGTGCACATCTGATGCTTTTCAAAGCGACTGCAGTCTGACCGGTCAGTCATGTGCCTGTAATCTTCTGTTAACCAGTTTATTAAAGGTCCAAGTGCTTTTTGAATATGTGTTGTTCCTGTTGTCCAGCTTCACACAAAACCTTGACACAAAAATCAGTATTTTCACATTTTTTCAGACTTATTTTGTCAGCACGGACGGGTCTCATATTTTGGTTTGAGAGCAGGCAGGTGGTGTTATAAACATCCTCTAACTGCAGTGTTTCAGTCCTCTTAGACAAAACACCCCAATATAATAACAAAAAGTCATTCTCTTTGTGTCTCACACTTAGTGTAAGTTATACTCATGGAACAGCAGACAGAAACACTTTGTTTTGAAGATGTCCTCTTTGATAACAAACCTGCAAAGACTAAACAAATTATAACAACGAATAATTCCGTCTTGAGTTCCTTTAGTTAACTAAAACACATTAGTCTTGATATTTCACTCAGAATCTTTTTTGAACAAGTAGTGAGCATTTTCCCGCTGCTCTTTTATCTACTTGGTCAGTGAGAACAATAAACGTTGGTGTCTTCAGGAATTCTTGATAAGGTTCACTTTTTCAATTATCATCTAACTTGTACCAAACAGTTCATTACTCAATCAAAAAAGTCATCAGTAGTTTCAAACCTAAAAGACAATACGGGCCACGCTCTGGAAGGACAACACATACAAAGTCACCTTGTGTGAGACGGCCTTCCTGTGTTTACATGTGACTAATGCACCATATGAGCCGTCCAGGTCTGGAGGGGCACCTCTCTGTAATTAGATATTCTTTGAGTTGGACGTCAGGTCCATCCTTGAGAATGAAAGCCCTGAAAACGCTCATTCAGGTACTTCCACACGTGCTGACTGGCTGACACATGGGCAGCAGCTTTTAAAGCTGCATGTCTGGACCTGGACCTGCTGCGTTTGAAGTACGTTTGCTGAAAGCCAAGTGTTAACTACTCTCATGTTTGCTTCTTCCACAGCAAGAGAAAAACTGCCTCAGTTTCAAGATGCCCTACAGGCCTACATTCCTTAAACAAACGCTGCTTTTGTTCAGCTGCAGGCTTCGTGATATCAGGGACCGTGTTCAATGATAGTGATTCACATCTTAATTCTCACTTGACATAATGTAACATTTGTAAATCAATCACATAAGTGAACATCATCTCTTATTTTGTAATATAATTAGTAGAAAATGGTTTCTTAACCCTAGCTTCTGTAATAGTTCAATAAACCCAGTTCTTTATCTGGAAACACTGTAAAACTGTTGAGAAATGATGGATTTACAGTCACTCTGGTCAAACATTCAAGAGATTTCTCACATGTTATCTCTTGGTGTATGTGTTGTAAATGACTCTCAGCTACTACACACCAAAATATAGCTCGGTAACTAAAACTGACCAAGTCACAGCCATTTTATTCTCCTTAAAGTCAAGTGGCGGCAATCTTGAATGGGATTTATCACTTGGCAACACCGATTAAAAACAAAAGACCTTAGGAATACAAAGTGCCACTGATTAAATAAAAGTGATAAACCATCAGAAAATCCTCAATATTATTTTCCAACATCCCTCATGATTTGTTCATGTAATCTGAGTCTATCATTTTCAAACATCTCAAATAAAATTTCTAAAGAACTAGCCCGGCTTTGTGTTTTTAATGATCCACTTTTTTTTTTTTAATCCCTGCCTTCATACACAGACGAAGCTGCTCCTGTAGGCAGCCTGGCAGAAGCAGTTCTGCCTTCCATTAAGAGTTTTACTGTTGGAAACCACTCAGCAGTTACCCTGACATGCTGGTTCCTCTCATCTGCTCTCTGCCTGCTGCTCGTTGTGACGAAGCTTGTGTTTCACTGCGCGCTTATTTTACTCATAATGGAAAGCGCTACCACAGAAATGCTGAAACAACCGTGCTGGGTCCGTGGGTGGTTTCCATAAAGTTTGGAAAATGATCGGGCACTCCCAGGATTTTAAGGCAGCCGAATAAAAAGCAGGGTTTTATGTACGTTGTGTGCACGGGTGTACAAAAAAATGTAACTATTTACAGAGAACTGTGCCGTTATCATGTTCTCTAAGCCGATGTCACAAACTGGAACACTAAAATATATCTTCACGTGACAGTTTTTCCTGTTTCAACTCAAACCATTAGGCTTTTATTTGAGCTTTTCCGTCACTGTGTATCTTTTAATCAACCTTTATTGAAATTATCTTGTATCTGTTGATGTGATAAACAGACATTGTTTGGATTTTAATGTCACTCTCGTTTGGCAGACCTGATGTTTTACCAACCTAGCTTCTTTTCTTCGATCCGAGCGGTTGTAGAACAGTCTAATTCCAGGGTTGGAGACATTTTTTGTTAAAGATATGTTCAGCTCCAAGGTTACTGCTTTGCTAAATCTGTGAAAACTCTCGTCACAAGCGCACACGTCTACACGAATTTGTTGTTTTAACAGACTAAAACCCCAAAGCAGTACAGATGTTTTTACAGATTAGTGATTAATTAAACTTTTTATAAACTTTTTATTTAGAGCAGTTTGTGACTTTCAATGCTTTATGTGCTTTTAAAGGTTTTAAAGTGACAAGATGATGTCTGATGCCAGCGACATGTTGGCTGCTGCCTTGGAGCAGATGGATGGCATTATAGCAGGTAAACATCAGCACTTACCAGGTTTTCATTTTAAGGAATAAAACCACTAAAATGAATTGTGTTGTGACGTCTCCTGTGTGTCAAACAACAAAGTAGCCAAGTCCCTGATCTAAACTGACTTTGTGTCCATTAGAGGGTTAAGTTTAAAACATTCCTTATGGGTTTTAAACATTTTCTGGTTTGACACCAGTTCGGCACATTTACACCTCAACCAGAACTCTGAGATCCACAAACCAGTTTCTTTACCCGTAAAAACACTTTTTTATTCACTGGCTTTTAGTTCTCTTTGAGCAGGCCAACTTAGCTGGTATTATACAAGTTTAATAGATTATGTTTATTTCTTCTTGATTTAGGTTTAATTTGATCATGTTTGACTGGACTTTGTATGATTAAGTTGAAGACTTTGAGTCACTCTGTGTCTCTTTGCTTCAGGCTCAAAGGCGTTGGATTACTCCAATGGTTTATTTGACTGCCAGTCGCCCACGTCTCCTTTCATGGGTAACCTGCGGGCGCTTCACCTTTTGGAAGACCTGAGGGGCGTCCTGGAAATGATGGACACAGAGGAGAGGGAAGGTTTACGTTGCCAGATCCCCAACTCGACAGCTGACAGTCTGGTTGAGTGGCTCCATGGGAACCTGGTAAGATGCAGTCACGCTGCGTTAGACTCGTAGATATCTCAGGTATGAGTCGTGAATTCAGGAACGGTTGCAGGGTTTTTGTTAACAAAGATCACAAAGTTGTCGCTCTTAACCCTCGTGGCAGGATAGAATTTTCAGTGGGCATGAAAAACCTAAATGCACCTCTGCTTCAGCAAACAAATCCCGTGTGCCATTGTGTTCAACTGATTTGTTTGCTGAGGGAAAACTCGACTGTCCTGCTCTGCTGAGTTCCCTGGGAATGAAAGATGATCCGCTGATGTCTGTGTCAGAGCCAGAGCTCTGTAAGAAACATGCTGACTTCTTGGGAATCAGAAGCGGTGTTTGGGAGCGTGATGTGCTCCAGGCCATACAGAGTTTACCTCACGCTCTGCACAGCTGTCTGAATGGAAGCTTACTATTCTTTTGCCATGTATGGGTTTGTTTGTGCAGCGCAGGGCAGTGTAGTGAGTCAGACTTGTATTTAAAAAAAATCATCTGAGATCTTTCAACATCATTTTTCAAAAACATTCTGAGTAAATAATTGGAATTTATCACCTGCAGTGTGGATGTAGCCTAATTAAATTCAAAATGTCTGATACATTTCATTTTTTTGTGTCTAATCTTGATTTTTTTTTTTCCCCTGCAGTCTAATGGACACATCCCTCTAAGTGGAGGTGACCACTATCAGGAAAGACTGTCAAGACTTGAGAGTGATAAAGAGTCTCTAGTGCTTCAGGTACCCATGCAGCAGTAAATAACTTATCATAATGACCCAAATATGCTTTAAGTAGTTGCACAACCTGACTGAATTTGCCTGCAGTAATAGTGGTGATAAATAGTTTTCTGTTTAAGTTCAACTAGTGGCTGAAAAAAGTAACTAATCTTTTTTCAACCACATATCAGAACCAATATACAGCTGTTTAAAACTTCTTCTAAAATAAACAGATTAAATACTGCACTGACTTTACTTTTTTACCTTTTACTTTTTTTGCACTGCAGCGCAGGTCACATATTCTCATTCCCACATAAAATGATTTATTTTTTTATTTCTCTGCCCAATTTGGTTACTTTACATTTGATCTAAACTCACCACGACACCTTGGTTTTGGGCAGGTGAGTGTGCTGACCGACCAGGTGGAGGCTCAAGGAGAGAAGATCCGTGATTTAGATTTGTGTTTAGATGAGCACCGAGAGAAACTCAACTCAACTGAGGAGATGTTGCAACAGGTGCGTGCTTTCTTTTTATTTCAAACTAAATGATATTAAAGTGTATGTTTGTAGTATTTGCATTTTGTATTTGTCTTTAATAAACTCCTATGTTCTGTCTTTATATACTCCAAAATAATTTACCTATCATTAATGCTGTTCATGCTGAAAATACTGATAATTTAGCTTCCTCTGGGTGTTTTAAACCCATATTTTTACTCAGAAAAGTTTTAAAATACTATAAAACCTCGTTTTAAAAAAGGAATTCCGGTGACAATCTTTAAAATGAATCCAATAATCCCACCAGCATGTATAAATACTTTCAAATCATACAAATCTAGTCTTCATATTCTGCCTAATTTGTGACAGTGCTTGTATGTCGAAGCTGTTAACAGGTTTGCTGTTTGATTCAGTGACTCTGAAGATGCATTTCCTTTTGTTTTACCTCTGGTTGTAGGAGCTTCTGTGCAGAGCGGCGCTGGAGACCCAGAAGCTGGAGCTGATGTCGGAAGTGTCCAACCTCAAGTTAAAGCTCAACTCTCTGCAGAAGGAGAGGCTGGACTTTGATGACAGATTTAGGGACAGTGATGTGAGAGGCTTATTTTTGTTGTTTGTATGAAAGAGGAGCTTTTTATATAAAGTCAGACTCAGTGTTTTTCTCTTTTTGTTTATATAACACAAGTGCTCATGGTATTTCGGCCTGCCGGGACTCTTGTTGTTACAGATTGAAGCAGAGCAGTTTAATCTTGTTTGTCTGTTTTAACCTTATTTGGCTTTGCTGCGTTTTGGCCAAAGGTTTTATGAAGATTAAGCACTTATTTATGTGAGATATGGCGATCATGTGCTTCCAGAGTGCTTGGAAGGCTTTCAAACGCATCATGATTTTAATTGTTGCTCTTCCACCCCACTGGAACAAAAACGCTGCTGTCCATGTTCCGCCTCACAGCTCGTAAATCACAGTTTCCTCTCTTTATCTCAGCTGCTGCTGCTGCTGCTTTGATGCATTTAGTCTCTGAGGAATTCCCTCCAAGCATCTGGGATAGTCTAACAAGTTTGTCTCGACTGTTATCAGTTTTGCGTATTTTATCAAAACTTTTTCCTCCTTTCTAAGATACAAGCTGTCAGGATATTATTAGGCACACATTTTAATTGTCTATACAGACATATATAGAGTGAAAATTGTCTCGTTTTTTTTGTGTTTTCTCACCATTTTTGATTTTGCAGGATCTGATTCTTGAAATTAACGAGCTGCGGTTCAGGCTGACCGACCTGGAAGCTGAAAAGTTACAGTGCGAAAAGAAACTTAAATCCACAAAGGTGAGATGTTACAGAACTCTTTGCTTTGCTAATCAGTGAAACAGTTTTTATACAAAAGCTTTTGTTTATTTAAAAACAGAGGAAAGAGCTCCAACACCAGACTCTGAAGGTTGGCTTTTCTCAGGATGATTGTTGTTCTTGCTGTATGATTATGGTTTTGATTTGTCCCTTTTGACTTCTTTTATTTATTTAAACAACAGAAAATGATAATAAAACAAACCTGCATGTTTTAGCATTTTTCTAACTACAGTGAAATGTTCCTCTTCTTTTATGCAAACAGAAAAATCATCTAATTTATACAACACAATACAAAAAAATATGAAAAGTCATGTGTGATTAGAGAAACCAACAAAGCAGTAAATCTTCACATTTTCAAACCACAGGAACATTTCCATTTTAGGTTTTTCTCCCTTTTTGCAGGGATTTTTTCTAGTTCTATTTTTACATTTAAGCATTTTTGCCTGTGTTTTATTTTGAATTTCCCTGGTGTGATGCACTTGCCTTGACCCTGCGAGACATTTGTGCACGCCACCCACCTCACAGGTGTGTCTTTTTATGCCACGTCAGCATCCGAGATCCTCTGTGTTGTATTTTGTTTGTTGTTGAGTTGAGTTGAGTGGAGGGGTAGCGTGGCGTCTGTCTCTCACTGTCGTCCTCTGTTGGTCAGGAGGAGCTGGTCTTACTGAGGAGGCAGCTGGAGGGCAGAGACGGAGACACGAGGAGGCTACACGATGAGACGGGCTTCAGATCCATCTCCACGAGCGGTGCAGACTCTCTGGAGAGAGGTGAGGGGGGAAAAAAGCAGCCGAGCCCTGAAACTGAGCAGGCCCAGAGTTTAATGTCTCTAATAACACGTGATCATTTTCTAACGGTTAAAGTTTTTGTGTCGTAATGTTTGTCCTGTGTAGTTTCTCATCCAGATGAAACGTTAAGAAAGAGGCTGAAAGAAAAACGTAAGGGTTTTTTTTTCCTGCTTTTGATCATCACTGCATTCACCCCCAAGCCCTGTTTGCATGAACGAGCATGAGCCACCCGAACTCTGCTTGTCCATTATTACTCAGTGAAGTGCTCATAACTGACCACAGCACCAAGTCCCCAAACAAACTGTTCAACTCTTTTCTCTTTTTTTGAATGGAACAAAGTTTTTTTTTTTTTTTTTTACATCCCCTGTCACTGTGTTTTTATTATCCAGCTTAAATCAGCAAAACGGACTGTTTGCTCCATGGCAGGAATGAGGAATGATGTGATGTTATAACCATTCAGGCTGCTCACTCATCCTTCTGACTCATGTTCTCCAACAAAAATAACCCGTGCACCTCAGTGACTTCTCAAAAATCTACACCTGTCCCTGTTGACGCCACAAACTGTGACTTTCTAATCTGTTCTGTTGTCCTGTTTATTGTTGTTTGTTCCCATCACTTACTGTCTGTCATATGAGCTTAAATGTATTGAACTGTTTCATTTTCTGCACACACTCCTCCTGCAGGACTCTGTTTACATAATGAACATTATATATTCCCTAATGCTTAATCAGGTTTAAAATGTCAGATTTAAGTAAAAACCTTTGGTAACGTGTTTATGGACACACTTGTGTGGTGGAATATTAATTAATTAAACTTCAGTCTTACTGGCACAGAATAAAGGATTTCTTTGACCTACTAATTAAAAAACATGGGTTTATTGAACATTCTGTGCTCATTAAAAGGCCTCAAGGAATCTTAATAAAGCAATGAACAAAATTCATGCAATTTCTTTATCAATTATTATTTCTGATTCCGGCTTCCACTTGGTTTATGACGATTCAACCAAGTGTTTTGTTTACATTGAGCGCATACCCACATTTCAGAACTGCATATCAACACAGATGGAAAGCTGTCAAAAAAGCACTTTTGAAATGCACCGTTTGATGTAGTTCAGGATATCCTTTTTTGTTTTATTTTATAGTTTGAAATGAGTGATTTTAATATTTTAACTTCCTCAGATTAGTTTAAAAGCTGTTTTCAATTCATGCAAACAAGAGATTTTTAATTCTGGTTAATTTGAGATAAAAGAAAAGAAGCCGTGCTTGTTTGGCTTCTAAGTTTTGGCAAGACAAAACTTAAATCAGCTTTTGTTTTTTGTTTTTTGAGTGAATTTTATGTTTTCTTCTGACAAAACTAAAATCCTATAAATGATGTTTTCAGAACAGACAAGCACCATGTTATTTTTTTCATTTTGAATTTATTTATATAGTTAATATACTGGAGTGGAAAAGTTTAGAGAGGATTAGCATTGTCACGGTGGATTACGCAGCCTCGTGTTGGAGTGTGCGTTCTGAAAAGTGAAAATGTTCTAACCGTTTGAACAGGTAAAACATTTCCTCAAAGATAACACCTCTTGATGAAATCATCCTGTATTTATGTTCATCCCCTCGTTTTATCCCTCATAAAGCTTCACGTTTCATTATCCGACATTCTTTCCTGTCTTCACTAGATGTGGAAGTGCAAAGAATGAAAAAGGCGGTTGAGTCGTTGATGGCAGCAAACGAAGAAAAGGTACTTTAAACGAGTCAGATTCACTTTAAATCTGATTGTTCAGGTTTCTTCCTGTGGAGTCGACCTGTTTTTAAATGTTTTTTCTTTCTCTCTTTTTCAGGATCGTAAGATTGAGGAGTTAAAGCAGTCGCTTCTGCGGTACAAGAAAGTTCAGGACATGGTGATGTCGGTACAAGGAAAGAAAGGTGAGGCTTCACCTTTACAGAACAGATGAACAATATGTTTATTTACAATTAAATTTGTGTAGAAACATTGTTTTACTTTATATCTTAAGCTGTTTAATTTACCTCATGTTGCTTTTTTCTTTTCTTTATTCTTTACTTCAGAGAAATTAAAAGATAACGAGCGCGTCGAGAGCCCAACTGATGGAATCGGTGCCGTCTTGTCATATCTTGGGTCTGTGGAAAGTGAGAAACAGCCTCTTACGGATCTGGATCAACTAAGAGTAAAGAAGCCAGATGAGGTTTGTAAAAGGAAATAATTTAGTTTGTTTGCATTTGTTAGATTTATTAAATAAAAACACAATTAATCTTTAAAATCCAGCTCAATAGAAGTTTAATCCTTTTTTTTATCAAGTGTATTTAAAAAATAGTGATTCAAACATTCATATACATCAAAACATCATGATTTTTCCATTTTAAATGTTTGTCTTCCTATAAATTAACATAAATCAGCTAGCTAACCTATTTTATATGTTTTGAAGAGTTATCTTGTGTTTTTTTATCCTGATTGATGCTTAGATGGAAAGTCTCAGCGTACAGAGTGAAGATGCTTCACCCACACCCAGCCCTCCTGATCCAGAGGAAGTTTCTGAGCTCGCACCAACAGATGAAGACAGGTGAAAATATAGAACATTACATTTACTTTAAATTAAATCATTAGTCTTACAGCTCCTTTTTTATTTTACAAGTGCTGTAACACTTTTCACAGTCTCGTTTACATTAATAAATAAAAATAAGTGAGACTGATCTGGTGATGACACCAGCTGCAGCTTTGCACCACATATTTGTCCCCAACAAAGCATCCTGTCACACTCCAGCCATTGTTGTCACCACAAATACGGTAGTGTCTCTTCATCAGTATGAGGCGCTGTATTGTGCCCCCAAGTGACAGGAAGTCAGAACATTTGTGGCAGAATCTTGTTTCAAACGCAGGACTTGACTGTAGTTACAAAATCAGATGCGCTCTCCATAATCGCACCATTTAAAATATTCACAGTGAAGCTCTAAATATAATGTTTTGTCCGTGCTTCATAATGTGTTAAATGAAGTGAACTCTGGTGTGGTTTGTCATTTTAGAATCCAAGACACAACTAAAACTGAAAATCATTTCGAAGAGAGCAAGAATGAGAAGGTAAGGAAGGGAAGAGCGTTGTTAATCAGGAGGAAATTATACATTTCTATGACCAACATGTATTTGTTTTTCAGTGTCCAAATGAAGAGAACAGTAAGATGACTGAGAAACCACCTTTAAATCCCTCGGCCACTTTGCCGGCCTCCACAGATGACGACAGCTTTGGCTCGAGAAAGGCTCGCTCGTCTTTTGGAAAGGGCTTCTTTAAGATCCGCGGAGGCAAGAAGACCACCGGCAGCCCTTCTTTAGGTACGAGCTCAACCCGTCGCGTTATGTGCTTCTCAGGGCAAACCGATGAGATCCTCACTACAGAAAGAGACGTTTTTCTTCCACCAGTTTATCCTCGTCTAAAAGCCACACCCATGGAGTTTATTTTATGGACCAACATTATAATTTGCAGCCCACATAAACTGTGGTCCCTGTTTAATTATGGAAGTCTGTTTTCATGACCCTGTATGACCTTTGTCCTGTCTGTCCTTTTTCTATATGTCTCTATCCCCCCCATCAGTTCTGTTATGACGTCGTTGATAATTTCTGTCCTTTTTGTTCTTTTTGTCGGACCCTGTGGTGTGTTGTGTGGCTTTTTGTAAACACATGAAGACCGCAGCAGGAGCGCGAGTGCACCTATGCTAGGTACAGTAAAGACGGGGATGTTGTAGCTCCCTGACAAAAGCAAAGAAAACTGCTGATGTCCTCCATCTATTGGCAATTTTTTTTTTGCTTTTCTTTGCTTTTTTGTTCTTTAAGTTGACTTTGTTTTTCTTCTAGTTGATAGTGTTTTATTATCTGAGTGCTTTAACGTCCACGACTTCACTATTCTTGTCTGCTCAACACACAGTCGTGTGTATCGATGTGTCTGTTTTTGCATGTTTTAGATGGCACTTCTTTGACAAACACAGATCTTTCTGAGGATCCAGACTGTTGAGGAAAAGCTTTTATTTGGATCTTAAAGATCTTCTGCTTAAAATATAAAATAGAACCCTGATTTTGACAAAGTTGGGACATAACATATAAAAACAAACCCATATTTTGTTAAAATTCCATTGATGTGACATGTTTGCAGCTTTAAAGCATCTCCTAACTTTTTAAAGATGTGTTTCTACCATTAAATAAAAAAAACTTGTTTTTCCAAAGAAATGATACAATTTCTTAGTTTCTGTTTTTGGTTTGTTTACTGTTCCTTTATAAATAAAAGGAGTTGAGCAATTTAATTTACCTTTTACACAATGTCCCAGTTTTGTCAGAGTTGGTGTTTGTAAAACTAATGAAACAAACATTTTTTCCTAATATCAGTCGTATCTCAGCATGTCTGATGCATGAACATTAGAGAGCCTTCTTTGCTTTAACAGCCCCCCTGCAGTGACCCCCTCCTGGAGTTGTTTTGTGTCCTGTGCGCTGCTCTGCCTCTGTTCCACAGCTGCGTTTCCACCGATCAATGCTCGTCTTTCACACCGACGCTCACCAAGCTGCTGTGTGGGTATTTGTTTGTGCAGCTGAAACGGAGCGGCAGGGCACCGATCATTTGGACCTGGCCGGGCTGCCCCAGAGGTCGTCCAACAGTGACAGCACAAACACGCTTCCCACCAGCGCAGAAAACAGGAAGAAATCCAAAGGGATAAAAAAATTATTTGGGAAGTGAGTAAAATTGTAACATTTTTAACCAAGGATCTGAAGGAACAATCTTACTGTCAGGATAGACTGATGTGTAATATGAAATGTGTGTCTTAAGGCTCAGAAGAAGTCAGTCTACCACCTTCAATCTGGATGATAACTTACCAGAGGGAGAGTTTAAACGGGGCGGAGTTCGAGCCACAGCAGGACCCAGACTGGGTTGGTCTCGTGACCTTCAGCGAGTCAACAAGTGAGTTCAGCAGGAAAAATGAACGTCAGAAAGTGATTTCCTTGTTTTCATTCTCTGCCGTGACTTTTCGAGGTAATGAAAAATGTTTGACAGG
The DNA here is from genome assembly GCA_032275365.1 of Anablepsoides cearensis. Taxonomy (NCBI): domain Eukaryota; kingdom Metazoa; phylum Chordata; class Actinopteri; order Cyprinodontiformes; family Rivulidae; genus Anablepsoides; species Anablepsoides cearensis. The sequence continues at coordinate 16,103,005 of JAUBOC010000011.1, read as the reverse complement.
AACAACAAAGTCTCTTCAAAGTCTGAGCCTTTCTTGTTTTATTTTTCCTCAGTGAGGTGGACGCTCCGTTCGCACGCTGGTCCAAGGATCAGGTGTGTGACTGGCTGCAGGAGCAGGGTCTGGGGCTTTACGTGAACCTGGCCCGAGGGTGGATCTCGTCCGGACAGACTCTGCTGCAGGCGTCGCAACAAGACCTCGAGAAGGTGAGATCCAGCAGAGAAGCTTTTTTTTTTATAACCTTTTTACAGCAGGTTAGCAGGGTAAAGTCTCTTGTGTTGTCATGTGTGTGGATGTTCAGGAGCTGGGCATCAAACACCCGCTGCACAGGAAGAAGCTGCAGCTGGCTCTGCAGGCCCTCGGCTCAGAGGAGAACGACAACAAGGGGAAGTTGGACTACAACTGGGTGACGAGTGAGGAACTGCATCAAGTCAGGTTAACATTGCTTTATCTTGAATTTGTTTATCACATTGATTGTCTGTTTATCAGGGTGGTTAGATGATATCGGCCTGCCTCAGTATAAAACCCAGTTTGATGAGGGCAGAGTGGACGGTCGCGTGCTGCACTACATGACCGTGGTGAGTGTTTCACTTTAAAGTCCTTGTATTTACAGTCTGGTGTCTCTGCTGCTTTTATTAGCAGCTAGCTTTCTGTGATGTGGGTTCTTTGTGTGCTTCATCCTTCAGGATGACCTGCTCTCTCTGAAAGTAGGAAGTGTCCTTCATCACCTCAGCATCAAGAGAGCCATTCAGGTTCTTCGACTAAACAACTACGACCCCAACTGTTTGCGTCGCAGACCGTCGGACGAGGTACGTTCCTGTTTTAGATTCTCCGGTGAAACCTAGAGACAACTGTAGGTGTAAATATAATATATTGGATTTTCAAATTCAGGATGGGTGAAACTCAAAATATGTTTCTGAAAAAGACCAGAAACAGGATTTCATCAAAAGCTTATTAAGTACTGATTCACTTCTTTGTGTCTCAGAATGGAGATTATCTGTAGATACAGCTTTAAGAGCTGTTTTAGCCTTTTTAGCATTTGCTAACAGATTGTAAACATCTTTAATCAGAGTCTGAAATAATATTTTATTGACCTCACATCAGCACCATTATTCTGTGGTAAATAAATCCTGATTTTTCTGCACGTCGTGTCTGTAGAACAACATCTCACCTGCAGAGATTTCTCAGTGGACCAACCACCGGGTGATGGAGTGGCTTCGATCTGTGGACCTGGCTGAGTACGCCCCCAACCTGAGAGGCAGCGGAGTCCACGGAGGCCTCATGGTGAGAGGCTTTTATTGTTTTCCTGTGGAAACGTCTTTTTTTTTCTTTTTTTAACGGATCAAATCCTAACCGCTTCCCGTTCAGGTCCTGGAGCCACGGTTCAACGTGGAGACCATGGCCCTGCTGCTGAACATCCCCCCCAACAAGACCCTGCTGCGGCGCCACCTGGCCACACATTTCAGCCTGCTGATCGGCTCCGAGGCTCAGCAGCTCAAACAGGAGTGTCTGGAAAACCCGGACTACACTTTACTGACCGCCACCACAAAGGTCAAGGTAATGAATGAGCAGCTTTTGTTCTGAAGTATTCATTTCATTTAGTTTGGTGTTCAGGGCAGGTTTGTTTCTGTAAATCCAAAGGTTTAAATGCTGAGAATCTGAAACTGAGTTTAAACAATCTGAACAGATGCTCAGACATTCAGAACACGAGCGAAAAGAAGCACAACTAGCTAAAGGTAAAAGTTGGCAAAAGAGAATCTAAACTATATTTACCAAAATGATAGCTAAAAACTAAAATGATCAAAGTGGTAATTAAAAGCTAAAAAAGTATAACTATTGATAAAAGTTAAAACTAGCTAAAAGCTAATAGTAGCCAAAGATAAAAATAAAGAAAGTCTGATGAGTTTTTCTTTGAGATTTCTAAATGATAAAGTATAAAAGTTAAAAATAAACAGGAAAACCTTTTAATTATTTTGTTCAATTAGTGCAAACTTTGAGATGATCTTTTTTCAGTCAATTCATTAAATAATAATTATTTTTTATTTTCTTTATGAAACCAGCCGAGGAAACTGTCCTTTGGTAACTTTGGGAATCTGAGGAAGAAAAAGCAGGAGGAGAACGAGGAGTACGTGTGTCCGATGGACGTGGAGATGCCAAAGGGCCGAAGCTTCCAGAAAGGGTTTGAGCTCCAGATCTATGAGGACGACCTGGACCGGCTGGAGCAGGTGATCCTGACCCACAAGAATCAGAACTTTGTGTCGCGTGGATAATGACTCTTTTTGTTTAAGAAGTCTAATCAGCGTCTCTCTCTCTCCAGATGGAGGACTCTGAGGGGACGGTGAGACAGATCGGAGCTTTCTCTGAGGGAATCCAGAACCTCACAGTAAGAATCAAATGAAAACCCAGCAGACCAGGCCCATTGATCCCAGAGCTTCATGTTTTCCCCTTCATGTTTTCAGAGCATGCTGAAAGACGACGGGTTCTTCAAAGAGATGTCCGACTCGCCCAACCCCAGCGTCACCGACGAGGAGTCCACCGCGTGAGACGGTCGTCCTCAGAACCGGTCCTGCCAGCTCTCTCCGCTCGCAGCAGAGACGCGTCTTCTTTTGATGTTCGCATTCAAAACAAAGAGCCAAAAGTATTTGAGTTTGTTTTTTGTCTGAGTGGATGGTCGTCTGTTAGAGGGAACACCACTGTTCTGTTCGCCTGCCAGCTGGTTTCTGGAGATCTTTTAGACGCTGTTCTGGTTCTGACAGAACTAAAGTGCCGACCAGCAGCAAAACGCCAACATAGATTTAATATATATCTGAAACTGTGGAGGAATCTGAAGAAAGGCACCGGCTTCACAGAACCACAGGACTTTATAGAAGTAATATTCTTTTTTTATTTAGTTTAACTCTAAAACAGCTGCTATGTTTTTCTACTCAACTAAACTTGGCTGATTTAAATAATAATGGTTTTATATATGTTTTCCTTGAAGATTTCACTTGTTCTCCTTCATTTCCACCTATTCACACTAAAAAAAACAATAAATATCATTGCATGGTATCAGACTTCTGCATATTTTAATATTTTTTTTATCCTAGAAGGATTTTGAAAACCTGTTTGCATTTATATATTTTTAAGAAAATGTGCCAGACTGAGGTAAGATAATGTGAGTTTACGTTTTTTTTAAATAATATTGCTGAAATTGACTGTATCTCTAAATATAATTGTTTTTAAACTCTTAAGATCAATAAAGTAATTTAAGTAAAATTGGGGTTTTCTCTGAACAAAGTTTAGGAACTTTATTGTAAAATTACTTTCCTGTTTATTTTTATTTGCAAAAGTTTTTACAAGAGTTCAGCACTTTCATTTTTTTATCACCTAACTTTAAAACTTTAAATTCTGATGATGTGTTACTTTAAAGTGCCTGTAACATGCCTATCCTTCAAATATAAAAATTCAAAGAAAGCATCTTTATACTTAATAAAACTGGCATAGTACTGATGATTTTACACATTTTGTCACATATCTGGCCTATTTTCTTTTAAATTTGGCTCAGCCAAAGTGAAACAGGAAGTGACATCAAAGGGGAACTCATTAATAAACTCACTGGTCCCTGTTTATTAAAACTAAATTATTTAAACTTTAACTCTTCTTTGTCTCTCTGATAGCAACTAAAAATAATCTTAAGAAACATCAGATTTTTCTCTACAGTCTGTTTTGTTAGCTGTTGTAACAATGCTCTGTTCACATTCAGACATTCCCCTTTGACATCACTTCCTGTTTCTTCACATTCTAATATCTCAACAACCGTTCATCTGAGTGACATGAAATTTGTTTTGCAATATGTTATCACTGTTGTCTTTTCAAAAATGTGTTTATATTTATTACAAAAAATTGATGTCACAGGCACTTTAAAATCAAATATGATTTCTTTAAAAATATTTAATTTGAATTGTGCAAAATACTAGCTAATGGTTTGAATTTCAAATATTTTCTTCATGGATTTAAATTAAATGGAAATATCAAGCGTTGACAGCTATTCTCTTTTTTATAGAGATGGTATAATAGCTGTATTTGTGTTTTCTAATGTGTAGCTGTGGCAGCCATCTTTAACAGGCATGAATTCAGCAGTTAATCAAATGTAGATAAACATTCAACGATTATTTACTAAATGTTTCAGTCAGTGGTTCAAGTTGGCATCAGATAGTTAAAGACAGTGTTTCCAACAAGCATCATCAGCATACATGTTGGGGATCAGTCTGGACTACTTCCACACTAAGACTGAGGTCAATATTAGTAAAATTAAACTGGTTATTTCTATTTTCATGTTTCTTAAAAGCAGTTAGCTGCAACGGCCATCTTGAATCAGGGTGACTCCAAAAGTTAATCAGTTGTAGATGAATATTTAATGATCATTTTCTGCAAGAGTCATTAAAATCTGACGAGTGGTTCATGAGATAATTTACTAACAGACAAGCAACAGATGACAAACACTGTTTTGAGGGTTATTGATTATAATTTGTCTCAGTTTGATCCAAATGTTTAATTCTGTTTTAAAGTTTAGCAACAAATATTTCATTTAGACCTTTGGACATGATTTGTTTTCTACATGTGAGCTCAGGTCAGTGATGACGTTCTCTGGTTCTGGGTTCAGATCCTGAAACATAGCGCCCCCTGGTGGCCAAAGTATAAACCCCAAACTGACGCCTTTGTTTTTGTACAACTCCAGCAGAACATAAAGAGCTGGGTGGAGACTGGGCTTATATAAGAACCCTGGATCCAGGGTTCTGTTGACACCTGAAGGCTTTTTGGGATCATGGCTGCAAGGTCTAAAAACTAGTTCCTTTTTCGAAGTTTTAAATCAGAATTTAAATCAGATTATTGACAGAAAACTTGTTTTGTGTGTGTCTTACAGACTCAGTGGAGCCCTGCTCCTCACAGTATTTCTCTATGGACTGGATGCATACAGGTACTACATAAAAAGAACATGTTCTTCATGTATTTGTGTGAATATTCATCAGCTTTGTGTGCTTGGTTCTGTCAGCAGCAGACCGGCTGTAAACCAGGAGTTATCCAACCTTTTCAACGAGCTCTGGAGGCTGGATGGGAATCGAATGATGCCCGGCGCAGATTACAACATCTCTGTTCAAGTGAGGAGCCTTCGTTTCTGTTCTCTTTCCTGGGGCGACACTTTCCTGGTGTTTGATTTGAAAACGTTTGTGTGGATGTTGTGACCCGTCCAGGGCAGAGCGGGCTTTGTGAGCCCCGGCAGCCTCCTGGTCCAGGATCACGCCTCCCTGCCTCTCTTCTCCAGTGTGGACGAGATCAAACTGAGAAACTCCACCACCTTCTCCCGTCAGTGTCAGAGTGCTTCATAAAGTACAAACATTTAGAGTTTATTCTAGTATTATTAATGTTTTATTCCCCTGTCAGGCTTCATGAGTCTCCTGGACAACTACGAGCGGTCTACAGGGGTCTCAGAGCGCGTTACCTCAGAGGAGCTGACAGAAATCAGTTTGTTCCTGGATGCTGTTCTGCAGACTGAAGTCATGAAGGTGTGTCTGACCTGTTACAACTAGCCTGTGTTGCACAAATCTGTTTACTTTGTATTGAAATGCCTTATTGAGCTTTATAGCTCCTTTAATTTCTGTGAATGTTGCTGCTAAAACCTGCAGCTGAGCTTTAGAGGGAGGGCCTCAGTCTTTTCCTGCCTCTCTGCACAAACTGAACACTGATGTTTGAGGGAAAAGAGTGAAGCAGCTGCAGCATCTGTGTGCAGCTGTGGAATGTGGTGTTGGCCTCAGAGGGGATCACTGGAAAAATGTGGACATTCAGTTCTTCTTGTCCTGACAGGGAAAACATTTGAAAATATCAAAGGCAGATATGAAACATCAAGCTTTTACCTGTGTTTTATTTAAGAACGAGTCAAATGTGCAACAATTAATCTGTTTTAACATGACTGAAGTAAATTTATGAAGCAGGATGATCTGAGCTGACGATTTGTTATTTCAGCGAACTCATCGGTACCTGGTGAGCAAAAGACAGTCCAGCTCTGATCTGAGGCTGTTCAAGAACCAGCTCAACTTGATCTGGTTCCACCTCTACCACCGGCAGAGAAACACCGGGTAAGAGCTTAAATTCAGTTTTGTTGTAGCTGAGAGTCATTCCTAACAAACTCTGTCAGGTCTTTATATATTTTAGACTGTGAGAATAGTGACATAGCTCTTGTTTGTGTGACAGCCTGGACTCCTGTGGATTTGAGCACGTCTTTGTTGGGGAAACCAAGTCCAGTGCAGAAATAATCGGCTTTCACAACTGGGTTCAGTTCTACCTGCAGGAGAAGAACAATCACCTGGACTACAAAGGGTACAAAGCCAGAGACAACGACTTGGTGAGTCCAGCTTGTAAAGTGAAAGAAGCTTTTCCTTCAACACCTGTTTGGTTTAACAACTCGTCCCTGCCTCCACCTGCAGCCCGATCAGGACGACCACGTTCTGAGCGTGCAGTTCAGCTGGCACAACCTGGTGAAGCCTGTCGGCAGCGCCTTCATCGGGACCAGCCCCGAGTTTGAGATGGCCCTGTTCACCGTCGTCTTCCTCATGAGCACAGAGAGGAGCTCCACGGTGCTGGTGAACATCGACCAGTGCCAGGTGGAGCTGGTGGTCATCAGGCAGGGACGCTCTCTTGGGACGGCGTACCCCAAACTGCTGAGCAGCAACAGCAGACACGTCAGGCCGCCCTCACACTGACTGCATCTACACTCCGTACAACGTGACCCACATCTTTGTTTGCAGTCACATATATAACTAATAAAACTGTTGTTATTATCAGCATACTGTTTGTTCACTTACTTGTACATGGGCTGTTGAAAAATCCCTCCAAAATATAAAACTAATACAGTAAAAATTCACATTTTTTAATGTTTTTATGTCAAAATAAAACTATTAACTGAACAACATGATCATTTTAAGAAAGTTAATATGAAGGCCCCATATTATTTTTTGTTCCTGCCTTTTTTTCCCATTATAATGTGAAATTTTTGTTGTCAAAGTATGTTGCTGTTTGTTTAAATCTCTTCTTTTAAGGATTCCCTATTTTATTTTATTTTATTTTATTTTATTTTATTTTATTTTATTTTATTTTATTTTAAATGCCCTGCAGTATGGAGAGCCCTTTCATTAAAAATTAAATAAATAAATAAATAAATAAATGTATTATAATTTTATTGATTTTGTTTTATTTCACAGGGACATTTATTTATCTAATTGAACATACATTTATTTATTAATGAAAGGGTCCTCCATAGTGCAGAACATAAGCCATGAGTAGCAATTACGCTGTTTCAACACCAGGGGGCAGACGTTCCACAAACCGAGCACTGACTGCCGAGTAAGCAAAAACGAGGAAGACTTTTATTCAAGCGGAACGTTTCTCTTTAGTTCCGTCCTACTAGTAGGGGGGAGGTTTTCTAATGAAACACGAAGTCGGGACGCATGTTGCAGACACTTCCTGCGCTCTGTATCAACACTAACATTATTTATGTGTTTAATCGTTTACGGTTGACCCGCAGCGTTAGCTATGGAGGTGCTGGGAGGAGAATTTGGAGATTTAAACGCTCAGGAGCTCGCGGCTCCTGTCAACACTGTGGCGGTGAGTTTAATGACCGTGGGATAAAAGAGTTTGTACTCCACGGAACAGTCATCTCCGAGGCTAGCTGCAGTTTGTTGTGGTGGTTTGTCTCATTTAATTGAAAGAAGAAAGGAACATAAGCTTGGGTCTTTTAAATCAACAAATAAAATGGTCGTGAGACAAATAAACTGTTTATTGAGATAAACTTTGTTTTTCATTTTAACAGGAAAAATGGAAGTTGTTACCAGCATTCCTGAAGGTAACGCTGTGCAACACTCAGGCCACTTCAACCCTTTTTCTGAACTTGATGTTGTTTGAGTTACAGGTTTCTCATTCTAGATGTATCAAGTAATCTTTAAATATAACCTGTTTTAGTGACTGGGATAAATTTTAGTACTTTGCTCCTGCAGCCCTGATTTGAATTGAAATGAATAATTCAGAACCACTTTAGCCTAAACAGTTTACTCTGTAAAGCCTCATTTATATCAGTTAAACTATTTTAAATATGAGAAAAGCTCACTTTTGTTTCGTTAGTTATCTTGAACTGGCACAGATTTGTTGGTTTTTATATTTATAGGTGAAAGGTTTGGTAAAGCAGCACATTGACTCCTTCAACTATTTCATCAACGTTGAGGTAAAACTCAAATCCAACATCAGTGTTTTTACCACATCTGTCTCCACTTTTAGTTCAGCATGAATGTCTTGTTTTCTTTTAGATAAAAAAGATTATGAAAGCCAATGAGAAAATCACAAGTGATGCTGATCCAATGTGGTACCTGAAGTAAGTGATCCATAATGAAACACCGTACCTTTTTATTGTAAGAATTAAAACATCAAAATGGTTTCTGTGCAGATACCTCAACATCTACGTCGGGATGCCTGACGTTGAAGAAAGCTTTAACGTAACCAGACCCGTCTCTCCTCATGAGGTGAGCTCAGTGAGAAAATCAAGAGATCAGAACCTGTATATTTGAGGAAGCTGAATGATTACATACGTAGATTAAACAACAAATACACCTTAAATGAGAGAAGATTTTCTTTTCTGTAAATTAGATGTTTTAGTAGTTCTTTTATTATACCTTTATTATACCTTTTATTATAAATAATAAAAGGTTTTGAAGAAGATGAGATTTTTCTGCTCTTGTTTGCCTCAGTGTCGGCTCAGAGACATGACCTACTCGGCACCCATCACAGTGGACATCGAGTACACACGCGGCAGTCAGAGAATCATTCGAAACGCCCTGCCTATTGGAAGGTTTTTAGTTTTACTCAAATTAAATTTACAGCTATAAACAAATCCTTGATATCTGAAGGGGTTTTTAGCTGCTGAAAATAAAAACCCTACGTCTACTAACGACTTTGTTTTGTACAGAAACGTTTGTATTTTCTTGTTAACATTCAACTTTACTCTTGCAAGGATGCCAATCATGCTGCGAAGCTCAAACTGTGTCCTCACAGGGAAGACCGCCATGGAGTTTTCCAAACTAAATGAATGTCCTCTGGACCCAGGTCAGAACTCCTCCATTTAAAACAGACCTAAACTTAACTCTTTTATTGTGCTTTTGTTTAATCGATTCCTTTTGTTTGATATTTCAGGGGGTTATTTTATTGTGAAAGGTCAGGAGAAAGTTATTCTAATCCAGGAACAGCTGTCCAAGAATCGGATCATCGTGGACCAGGACAGGAAAGGTGCTGTTGGAGCCTCGGTGACCAGGTACGATTAAAACAACAGAGTCTTCTGAAAGCGGAGGCTCCTGAGTTTCTTTACTCCTGAGTTTGAGGAAGACTCCTCCGGTTTTGACCGTTTTGTTTTTATGTTTTATTTTCAGCTCCACTCATGAGAAGAAAAGCAGAACAAACCTTATTGTGAAGCAGGGCCGCTTCTACCTGAGACACAACACGCTGTCAGAAGACGCTCCCATTGCCATCATTTTCAAGGTGAAGGAGGTTTATGTGTCCAGTAGGTGGCGCCACAACACAACAAGATGGTCTCAGAAAAACTTGTTTTTATCTAAATTTTGTTTCTCCTCATGCTGTAGCTTTGAATTACATAAAAACGTAATGAATGGAGGTTTGATCAGTCAATTAAACTGTGTGAAAATGTCACTTGGACAGCTGGCGTCATGATCTCACTTCACCTCTGGGGAAAAATCTCTTTAAAAATGTTACCTCATGAGCACCGAGTGTCAGAATCCACCGTTTGCCCGCTCTGTTTGCTGAGCGCTTCCCCGCCTCTCGCCGTGTTTGGCGGCGGCTGCGGAGATGACCTCATATCCACGGCGGGGGCCCCGACACATCGGTTCCCAAAGCTTCACATTTCCATAAGCAAATGTCACACAGCCTTCAGCCTCTGCGACCCGCTGAACACACTTCACCTCCTCACGTCTGCTTGTTTCGGCTCCTATTGTAGTCAGCTGATGTATGTGAGGCCCTCGTGCGGTTACATAAATGTTGTGTTTGAGAGAAGTTCACACCTTCTCCTCGTGTTTACATGTGACCCACGCAGGGCATGGGTGTAGAGAGCGACCAGGAAATAGTGCAGATGATCGGAACGGAGGAAAACGTCATGGCCAGTTTCGCCTCGAGCCTGGAGGAGTGTCAGAAAGCCCAGATCTTCACACAAACTCAGGTATCACAGCAGACAGAACCAGTTCATTTATAATTATTAGAAGTGTTTTATTCATCCGATGGTTTTAGAGATTTTTCTGCAATTAGATTTACAAACGTAATAATATATAGATGGACTTGTGACCTGTATAGGGTGAACCCCGCCCCTTGCACTGTGACTGCTGGATATGGGCACCAGTGACCCCGAGACCCTGAAAGGAATAAGTGTGTACAGATGATGGATGGATAATATTGTCATTGTGTAAAAACAACTATAAAACATCTTTTAGAAAAATAAATAAATAAATAAACAAATGAGATGGAAGCCTGGCAACAGTGTTGTATAAAGTACCTTAAAGTGATACTTGAGTAAAAGTACAAGTATCTTATCATAAATTACTTTGGTAAAAGTCTTCTCTAAGAATATTACTTGAGTAAAAGTCTTAAAGTATCTAATTTATTTTGTACTTAAGTATCAAAAGTAAATTTCTGACATAAAATGTACTTAAGTATTAAAAGTAAAAGCGAGTAGTTAGATTTTCCAAAATATCATTTATTGGGAGGTGACCTCTCCAAAAATAATTTTTTAGAGGCGTGCAGCTGTGTCAGAATGTTATACATTTATACTTCTCCTATAAATATAAATATGCTTTCTATATACACTATATACTTTCTACTTCTTACCCTTTTAAAAAATGTAAAGAGTAGAAAGTACAGATAATTGTGTAAAAATGTAAGTAGTAGAAGTAAAAAGTAGGTTGAAAAATAATTACTCAAGTAAAGTACAGATACCCCAAATTTCTACTTAAGTACAGTAACAAAGTATTTGTACTTAGTTACTTTACAACTCTGCCTGGAAAGTATAAAAAATAACTTAACCTTATCCTAAGACTTTAATCCACCCAGTTTTCAATAAACAGATCATCTTGTTGTGTATTTATGGCCTTTTTCACATAAAAGTGTTTTGTCAGCAATTCTTGCATCAACCTTTTTTCTTCATACAAAAACAAAATGCTAACTAAGTAAAACGAGAACAAAAACTGAGTAAAGCTAAAATAACAAACAGTTGGTTAGCTTAGCGTCGTATGAGAAGTGGAAATTATCCTAACGGTTATTCTGTCCTCTAATTGGCGTCTGGGCTGGTTGCCAAGCGTCTTCACGGTGACGCCAGGAATCAGGAAGATAATAAACCCGTATTTTAACAGGTGAGTCTGTTGAGAACCAATTCTCATTTACAGTGACGGCCTGGTCAAGAGGAAGTTACAAATTACAAAACGATTCCTCACCCTGTTACAATCTGTTAAAATCAGCCACGCATTTTCAAAATAAAAGCTCGTTCAGAATATAAAAACACAAGCCTGAACCCGATATGATGCAAACTTCCCTAATGATGAGAAGATGAAGATTGAGTCTTTCCAGCCGGTTAAACCCAGTTTCTCATGGTCATATTAAGAGTCCCACATGTTTCCTTTGATGCTTTCAATCAGCCAATTTGTTTTTGATAAAGATTATGTTTTTGAAGGATCCACCGATGCGTTGATGGTGCCGTGTTTGGATCCTAGCAACGCGCCGTGTTTCTGTGTCTGCCAGCCTCCGTGACGTCCTTTCAGGTTATTCATTGGGCCTTTTGTGTTTCGCACAATGAGACCTAAATCTATATAATTAAAGGCAGATAAGGCTTAAGAAACATTGTTATCAGATTATAAGTGATCTGCACAAACCAAATTTGGCTGTTATCTATTTTTAGATACCTGAATCTAAAACAGAAGCGGTGATTTCATCAAATTGCTTTTTATTTTTCTGCATTTGGTGGCAATTATATTTTGAAACCAGCTGTGTTGAAGCCACTTATGTCTCTGTATTACATTTTTTAGATTTTTTTTTTAAGCTTGGAGGTCTTTTTTTCTCAAACATCTACTCAGATGTGTAAAAGTCTGCTGCATGTGATTTCTCTGCTCTTTTTTTTTTTTTTTTTTTTTAAATTCAGGCTCTGAG
>JAUBOC010000011.1:16060910-16074251 GCA_032275365.1 Anablepsoides cearensis | reverse complement strand
GTGAAATTTGTTTTGCAATATGTTATCATTGTTATCTTTCCAAAAATGCTTTCATGTTTATTACAAAAATTTGATGTCACAGGCACTTTAAGGCCAGTTGGGAAATCCTCATATCCATAAATGGTTTGAGTATTTTTTTTTTTTTTCAAAAAACATCAAGAAATCTTCATTAGAATCTGTTAAATACTTGGAATATTCTTGATGCAAATCAAATAAATGTATATTTCTGAAACAGCTCAGGATATCAGGATGATTTAAATGAGTTGAGGTTAGTTTGACTGATTTTGGCTTGTTTCTCTCACCACTGACTGTCTTCAGAAACACATTACCTGCCCAGTTTGTAAAGTTCTGCTTTGTGTTCCCCAGGTGTCACTACTGCAAGTCCTCCTGCCACGTTTCCTCCCTGAGGATCCCGTACGCCTGCAAGCTGCTGTTCCAGGAGCTGCAGTCCATGAACATCATCCCCCGCCTCAAACTGTCGCGCTACAACGAGTGAGCAGAAAGTCAGCCTGCTGAGTGGAAGGGTCAGCGTCAGATAAGTTATTTCATCTGGAGCGTTCAGGTTGTTTAAGTTGAGTGGAGAGAAACAGGCTGAAGACAGAACTGTTTATGTTTGGTTGTTTTTTTTTTCACAAACTACAAACTGTGAAGTTTACAGGATGTTTTTTTTCTGTCACTTGTTTTTTTGTGTGTACAAAATAAATATAGAACAGTTATTTCACACCCTGTGTGTCTCAGTCTAATCAATTCTTTTTACAAACAATTTCTACCCATAATGCTTTGCTGCAGGTTTTATTGTTTCTCTGCTCATTAACCTGTTTCTCTCCACTTATTTACAAAAAAACCCTTAAATTAAATTGAATTTAAAAATCATGATCAGGATTGACATTGTTTCTGACAAACTTGCAAATCATCACTTTTTATGTTTTGCATATTTGATTAAAAACGTTTTTAAATTTATTTATTTTCATCAAACTATAAAGGTGAACCTTTGTTTCATCTCCTGCAGTATTTAGGCTGCATCGTGTTTTAGCTTTAGACATTTATTGCCTCTTCCACTTTAGTTTGTTAATGTTCCTTAATTCTTACATTAAGTGAAAAAGTATTTAAATGAACTACTTGGTGCTCCAGCAGGTGAATGAAAGTGATGCATTTTTTAGCTTAAACAAAAATCTAAAAGTCAAACTTTGAGAAGAAAACTTTGCTCCCAATTTCTCAAAAGTTCAACTTTGATGTTTGTGAAAATAATGTAAATTTTCTTACTTTAAAAAATTTCAAGTATTGACATTTTTCACCTCAACAATCTGACATATAGAAATACAAATTATTTGACATTTGTTTTTTATATAAAATGTTTTTAGTTTGATCAGAATTGTTAATAAAAATAACGATTGACGAATCAGATTACATGTAGAGAAAATGCTCCTTTTTGACAAATTTGTTCACAGAGCTGTTTTACTGATGCAGAGCAATAAACACAAACATAAACAATTGTGCAAGAGTTCAGAACAAAAAACTAAACACCAAGATAGAAAAAAGCCACTGGTCTGAAGATTATGTGAGATTATGAGAAGGTCGTGGATTAATGATACTTTAAAAATATAGGCAATTGCTCACAAAGATATAGAGTAAAGAAAACATAATCAGCTGGATGAGGGAGCAAGTAAATAAATAGAGAGATGCATATTAAAAACAAGAAGAATCCAAAAAAGCAGGTCAGATATTTGTATCTTATCAATTACTCTTTAACAAATAAAGTTCAACACTTAGTTTTGTTGTTTAATTTAACACCCTTAAAGTTTTAGTTTAATATTGTGGCAGAAAAAAGTTTTCAATATTCAAATTTTACAAACTTGAACTTGAATTTTCACCTGTAAAACAGACATTAAAAAAATCAGGTAGTAACTTTTTAATACATCAGGAAACTACACTATTTGTAAGTTGGTAATGAAAAACGATGTTTGTTGTTTCTGAAAAAAAAAATTTTTTTTTTTTGGTGAATCTTTTACTCCTATGGATTTGTCATTTCGATTGTTGTGTTTTTTATCCTTTATAATTTTCATCCTCCTACAGAAAATATTTCTTCAGTTTTATTGAGCTCTGACTGTAATAATCAGACTCCACCTTCTTGTTTTTTGTCAGGAACAGAATTTAAAATTTATTTTATTTATTAAAAAGATAATAGTTTTGTAGAATTCCTTTGACAAAAGAATTTGATGAAGTGGTTATTTTATGTATTTGAAAGTCATGACGATCAAACAACTGGATGATTTGTGCTGCAGCCTTGAATAGGAGGAAAAAGCTGCTTTAAGTTGAATTGTTTCCTCTTTAAACTGCAGCCTTGATGCCACCAGGACACACACACACACACACACACACACGGGGTCTTTTCACACATTTGTGCAGACAGAGTGTGATAATGGGGAAAGCCGGAGGAGGCTGCACCTGTTCTGTTTCATGAGGTTTTAATAAGGAGATAACAGCAGGAAAACGATGAAGATGACGGATGTTCAGACTCCACCTTCATCTCTTTTGATTGACAGTAATCAGATCACGTTTGTGCACCGTCCAGGCTGGAACAGTTGACTTGTTGAGGTGTAACTGTGTGTTTTTGTAGCCGTTCGTGTCTTTCAGAGTCAGTTCTGGGCGGCGTCCTGGTGCTTCAGGTGTCCTCAGAGGATCAGCAGCAGCCTTCATGCCTTCATGCCTGCCCACCGAAAGAGAAAGTCCCCCTCTTCGCCTACCGTGGTGCGGTGAGTAATTCAGCCATAATCCGCCTTTCTCCTCTCCCCTCGTCTTTTCCCCTTCTCCTCTCCCCCTCTCCTGCCGTTCCATTCATATTCTAATCACAGCTTTCCCTTCTCCAGCTCTCAGGCACTCCATCAGAGCCCTCCCAGCCTCGGGCTTTGCACTTTTACTCCCCCCCCCCTCCTCCTCTTCCATCTCCTTTTGTGACCGTTCCCTCTTCTCAGAGGCACACCAAAAATTAAGGCACCAAAAAGCAAAAAGAGGCAATAACTCGAATTAAAGAAAGACAAAAACACTTGTGGATTTTTAACATGAGTGGAGTAAAAATAATCGCCGCAAATCGACAAAACAGAAAAGTTTTCTAGGCGGAGACTCGATGTAGCAACAGGTGTCTGCAGGATGTGGCTGCAGAGTTGAAACGAGGAGGTTAAAGTGTTTATTTTGAGGTTGGAGGTGTGTAAAAATGTATGAAATGCCATAACAGAAAGCGAGGAGGCCAAAGTGTTAGGACTGCGTAGATCTAAGCCCCCTTTTTTTTTGGTTTGGAGGGAGCTTTTCTTATTCAAAACAGCCCCACAAAAGACTTCCAGTGAGCCTTGCCACATCCCCATCTGACTTGGGGCCATTCATCAGCCTTCCAAGCCTATCAATGACATGTCCCCATCAGGGCTCCTATAAAATCAGCCCCTTTCCCATGAAACATCAGCAAACATTTTGACGGGTCTGGCTTTCCCCCCGCTGGATTTCTGGAGTCCCTCTTCTCCGCCCGACCTCCACCCCCCCACACCCCCATCCGCCTTCATCCTCCTTTACGCCCCCCCCCCCTCCTTCTTCTTGTCCTCCAACACCACCCCTCTCTGGGCGAACCTCAGATCCTCAACTTCTCCCGTGACGGGCAGTGGTCACGGGGAACGCAGAGCGAGACGAGGGGAGCGCCACGGAGGAGGGGTGAAAACGCGCAGCGAGCCATTTTCTTGGAGGAGGCAGCGTCGTTGATGGGAAGAGGATGCATTGTGGGCTGCTGGAGGAGCCGGATATGGATTCCACAGGTCAGTCCTGTTAAACTCTCAAACTTTCCTCTGGACTTTTCTGGATGCTCCCCCCGTACTTCTTTTTTTTTTTTTTTTTCTGATTTTAACGAAGAAGCTTTTATTTGTCACACATTTCTGGTAAGTCTAATTGGACGCAGTCGTTCTGCAGTTTCAGATTTCTTTCAACAACACGGGGTGCACCTGTTCGCCCTAACTGGAAGAGTAAAACTTCACTTTTACTGAGAATCTGTTCATTAAAAATTAGCAAAAGGACAAAGAAACTGAAATGTTTTGAGTAATTTATCAGTTTGTCAGGTTTTTAAAAGATTGTCGCGTCCTAACTTTGCATATTTTCGTAGAAAAGTGCAGTTGAATCCTGAACATGTTTGTAAATGACTGAATATCCGTCTCAGAGGCTGATCATATTTAATCCAATTATTTCTATCCCCAACTTATCTGTTCTTGTGGCAAATGAAGCTTGAGGTCTGAGTCTGTGTGGAGAATTAGCTTCACTTCAGCGAATTCACTGATTCGCTTCCAAGTTCTTCTGTTTTTTTCTCTCTTTTTGTTTATGAGAAAAACAAACAAAAAAATAAGAACGGCTGTGCTGCTATTGTTTGATTAAATGTTAAAACTTAAATTCACACATTATTAGGAATATTTGTAATTTCTTTATGCAGCAGGATGTTGGATTAAGTTGACAAGACTGGTACAAAGTAAATTAAGTTTAAAAAGGAAAAAAAACCATCTCATTTGCAGAAACCTTTCAGTTTCTTTCTTTGTGTTAAACTTGATGTTTGGTCCGTTTTTGTGACGAAACATCAAATTAAAGAATCTTTGGCTTCAAACTATAAAAACTTTGATTTTTCTGTTGCTTTTATTGGATGGACCAACAAGACGTTGTCCTGCCAACAGTCTGTCCTGACAACAAACTGCTTCACTTCACTTTCTGTGGGAAAAAAAAGTTAGAAACAATAAATATCAAGTGGAGAGTTGGAAAAAAACTGATTTATAACAGAAACATCAACTTATGATGGACGTGTTCACACTTTTCCTGCTTTCTGTTGGATTTTTTTTAGTTAATTGATTCAAATTAGGGAGTAAAACTTTTGTCAAGAGGAAAATGTAGCTTCTGAAATTATTTAAAAGCCCCAAAATAACCAAAAAAAAAAAGAATCATAACCGTGTGTTGTTTCCTTCTTGGTGACATTTATGGACCCCTGAATCCCCTTTCTTTGGAGTTTTGAATGGATTTTCACTCCGTCAGGGAGTTTCTACATGAAAGCATTTTATTTTGCTGCACAGAAAGCACACCAGTCGAGCTATTTCTAAGTAGAAATTAAAACGGGACAATGGCCTCTATTCCAGCAGACTGCTTCAGTAATGTGCACAGGCTCTTTTTTTCTTTTTTTCAAGCTTGTGTGTGCGCTCGTACACACAAGGGTGGGGTGGTGGTGGTGGGGGGGTAACAATGCTGGATTCCTGCCGTCTTGCTGAAAAACATCTCAAATAGACCCACGGCTGCACCACTGCCCATACAATCGATTGTTGTGGTTCCTCTCCGTCACATTAGTGACATTTTAAATGTCCTGTATGGGCGCTGTTTGTGTAAATATAGCCTGCAGGATTGGGCTGAAAAGAGGTTTAAAAAGAGATTTACTGACAGCAGAAACACAAAAGCCAAATGACTCACTGTTTGACCATTCTGTTTTATTTTCTTGTAAAATAAAAATACAAATGTGTCTTTTTGCAGAGAGCTGGATTGAACGGTGCCTCAACGAAAGTGAGAACAAGCGATACTCGAGCCACACGTCTCTGGGGAACATGTCCAACGATGAACGTAAGCAGCAAAACCACTTCTGCTCAACAAACTGGGGCTGCGTTCATTCAAACGTCTGAACAAAAGTGTGATCTTTGGTGGGAAAAAAGTGTGTTTGTGTGTCTTTGTCTCCTAATTTGTTTTGGTCGCCTTCTTTCAGATGAAGAAAAAGAAAATAACAGAGCCTCTAAACCCCATTCGACACCAGCCACTCTGGAGTGGTGAGTTATTAAAAACAAAAAAATGTTTTTTTTCTTGTCATGTATTTAAGACACAAAAGACAAACTGATGCACATAAAATCTGCTTTATAAATTTGTAAAATATGAAACATTTCATGTGAAACGGCAGAAACACCTTGTTTAGAAACCTTGTGAGGTTTATAAGTAAAACGTCTGAACTAATAAATATTATTTTGACAGAATTAAAATAACCTCAGGATCAAACTGTTACTCATTAAACGCAATAAAAATGTAGATTTTTTTTTTCCCATCAGTCACGTCAGAGATCTCATCTGGAATTTCTTATTTATTGCTGATTTCAGTTTTTTATGTAATAAATCTTTATTTTTTAAATGGTCAAAAAAATATAATCATATCTGTTGTGGAAATTAGTAATAAACTTCATTATATTATAACTATCAACTTATTTGAGTTTTAAAAGACTTAAAGAATAGAAAAAAAGTTTGAACTCTAACTAATCTGTGTAATTATTCTTTTTTATTATTTCTGCCTTCCACACGATCTGAATATTTATATTTAATTCTAGTTTTGTGTCTTTTTAACAAACAAAATAACTAGTTTAAACAAATTATTGTTTCAGTGTATTATTTTAACATTTTGATGAATAACAACCAATTAACTTCTTAGCTTTTTCTCAGACTTTTCTTTTAAAGCTGCCTCTTGTTAAGGAAATATTTATTACTTTGATAAGTATACACATTAATACCACCCTGTACTTTGTTTTAAGATAAAGTTGTGTATTAAAGGTGACGTAATCATAATCTGAAAAATGCATTTAAGATAAAAGTTATTGCTGCTGATTGTGATCGTTGTGTTTATGAGTAGAATCAGTTTTGTTTACTCTTACAATTAGATTAACAATAAAAATGAGTAGATACTATAAGTTTAAATTATAATAAAACTACATTTTTTGTTGCTTTTTTCAAGGACAAAAGTCTTAAATTTGTAAAGTAATCAATAAGTAAAGCTGTCAAATAAATATTTAGAGGTAAAACTGTCTTTAGAAAGTAAACTAACTCAAAACAAAAGTAAAAGTCTCATAAAAAACAGATTTGAGTAAAATACCTCCCAGCTGAAGTTTAATGGGAACGAGGTTTAAACATGTCTTTATTGACTAGTTAAATGAAACAAAGGAAATAATATTTTGTTTTACAAAATATTATTTTTTTTGCTGTAATAAAAACATAAAAACAACAATTACTACTTTGAACTTGTTAGAACTTGTTTCAAGCTGCCGGCGGACCTCAGGGCTCAGTTCTCAGTCAGTTTTATTCTAAAAAATGTTGCATCAAATTAAGTCTTTTTTTCTGAACCTTTTTGAGGCAGAAATCGACAAAAACGGACTTAAAGAAATCTACAAACACATAATCAGGTTGTTGTAGTTAAGGTGTTTGCAACAGGTCCTTACGTACGGACTAACAAGACACTAACCACCATGACCTCCTTCTGTTTTTTTATCACAGCAAGCTGTTTAGATTTTATCATCAAGGCTCTAAATAATCCTTAAGTGTCAGTATGTCAGAGTAAATCATATTTTAAAGATGATTGTTTATCACAGACAACTTACCGAGGCTGTAAAGTTGTGTGATTGTGCTTTTTAGAATAAAATACTGTAACTTATCTCAAATGACAAAAAAACAGACAAATATTCAGCTATTCAGGTTGTAATTGAAACTTTAATTGAACTATTTCCCATTAAACTTATTTGTAACAATTGGTGATTAACAGGAAAATATCTTTAGATGTTTGATCCAAAAACATTTATTCTGCTCCTGCAGTATTTTTGTTTTTCTGTTCTTCTCACAGCATAAACTTTAAAGGCTCTTCTTATGAAGATAATTTTACCTGGTTAGTCAGAATTACAGCAGGTGTTTTACCTGAAATGTTGTTATGTTTAGAGGTTACTTATGAGGCTGTGATCCCTCGTGTGTCGTCCTGCAGGTTAGAGGAAAACTATGAAATAGCCGAAGGTGTGTGTATCCCCAGAAGTGCCCTCTACATGCATTACCTGGACTTCAGCGAGAAACACGACACGCAGCCCGTCAACGCAGCCAGCTTTGGAAAGGTGAGGTTTCAAACTTGGCTTTCTCGTCGCGGAATCAATTAAAAGCTATAAATAATCTGCTTTTGACGATTTAAGATAAGCAGATTAAAATATTCAGGAGCGTTTCATGCCTGGGTCGGT
Organism: Anablepsoides cearensis; assembly: GCA_032275365.1. Classification (NCBI taxonomy): domain Eukaryota; kingdom Metazoa; phylum Chordata; class Actinopteri; order Cyprinodontiformes; family Rivulidae; genus Anablepsoides; species Anablepsoides cearensis. Next base: position 16,066,228 of record JAUBOC010000011.1, on the reverse strand, counting down.
TTATTGCTGCCGAAGCTGAAGCTGCGGCTCAGTGTGAACACATAATCTAGAGCCAAAGGGACACGGGCTCTCGTCTGTTCCCACAACCCCAAGAAGCTCCTCGGCCTTCCTACCCCCAGCCATCCACCCGAACCCCGGACTCCGGCCCCAGCCCCCAACCCCAAGCTCACCCCCCACAAACCGCCCGCCCTTCCACAGCTCCTGTCGGAAGATATTGAAAAAGAGAAGGGGCCTGGATTAATGTGTAATTAAAGGAAATTTGGAAGGGTGAGATGTTGCGGAATGTTAGATCAGTGGCTGGAGCAGTGTGGGGTGTCCTTTAGGAAGGCTTCATTGATTCGGGACAAAACAACGAGAGAGGGCCCGGACTGCCTCCCTGTCTGCTCATTTATCAAGCAGGGGCCTGACAGAAACTTCACAGCTTGGCCTCTTTTTTCATCCCACACAATGGAGAGCTACACTGTTTGCTAAAGTTTCTGTACCGGCAGCCGGACCCAGGAGCCAATCTCTCCGGACAAAAAGAGAGGAACCGAGGAAGGAGGGAGTGAAGATGGACGAGGTGGCAGAAAGTAATATCATAAATGGATGAAGCAAACTTAACTTAACCTTTTTATCTTTAGAAATAACAACTTTTACCTATTTTACTTCACTTTTTGTTTTTACTTTTATCAATTTTTTATATAAACAAATCAGTAATAAAAATCAATCTTTTATCTTCTTTATTATACAGATCATAAGGCAACAGTTTCCAGCTCTAACTACCAGAAGACTGGGGACAAGAGGCCAGTCCAAGTAAGTTTAGGCTTTTTTTTTATTTTACAAACAAACTTAAAATACCTAACACAGTATAATTATACTGGGTATGAAACAAACAAAAATATCTTCATACTAGTTTGTTTTAAGAATCTTTAGATCAGTTGATGGGCAACTTAAATGGTGGAAGGAGCCATAATTTTTTGACTCCCTGATTGCAGACTGCTTCAGGGTTCTGGTAAAAGTCGCTGTTGTGTATGTACTTGAATAAATTTCTCATATTTAGCTTTGTGCAACGTGTTGTAGCGACGACTTATATTAAAATCCTCCATGGCAGACATTTGCCTTGAAATTCTAGTTCCAAAAAAAATTGTAAAAATGGCAGGCCAAACAAAAGTCATCCGTGGGATGGATGTGGCCCGTGGGCCGTCAGTTGCCCATCCCTGTTTTCTAAATTTCTTTGGCAAACACTACAGAAAATCGGATCTAATGATGAAACTGCATGTGTGGGTTTTCTTCAGGTTCTCAGACCAAAAACATTCATGTTAGATTAACTGGTAACTCTAAATTGTCTCATTTGTCTCTATATGTCCATGTGATGGACTTGACCTGTCCATAGTGTCCCCCACCTCTGGAGACAGCAACCAGCTTCTGCATCCTTGAAATGGATGAAAATGGATAAATCATGTATAAATCGTCTTTCTTTCCTGGGCCTGTAGTGATGCTGTTCTGCTCCTCAGGTACCATTACTACGGCATCGCAGTGAAGGAGACGTCCCCGTACTACGACGTGATGTACTCCAAAAAGGGGGCGGCGTGGGTGAACGAGACGGGGAAGAAGGAGGTCACGAAGCAGACAGTGGCGTATTCACCGCGCTCCAAACTCGGGACGCTCCTGCCAGAGTTTCCAAATGTCAAAGATCTAAATTTGCCTGCCAGCCTGCCAGAAGAAAGGGTAAACCGGAGCTTTAAAAGTCCATACTTACAGCAACCCCCACCCCTCCTCTTCCTCACCTCTCCCTACCATCACTGCTCCCCTCCTTTGACTCTTTTATCTGGGTTTGCACTGAGAGAAGGACCTCGAGGATTTATGTGCTGGCTCCTCACTAACTCTTAATCTTCAGGGGGTGAGATAATAAGATCTAGCAGTGGACAAAAGACTGGTACTAGCTGTCCGGCTTTTAAAAGGGGGGCCATGATTTTAAATGGTTTGTGTTTTGCTGATCTCTAAAGCCTGTTTTATATCGCCCTGGACCCGTAACGTGTATTTATTGGTCCACAGGCAGATTTATTTTCTTGTTTTTGCTACAACTTGTGTTTTGAAAGACAAAAAAATGCTGTTTAGTTTGTGAGACAAACAAATTAATACTGAGTTGTTGCTTTCAGGTGTCGACCTTCATCATGATGTACAGAACGCACTGTCAGAGGATACTGGACACGGTGATCCGAGCCAACTTTGACGAGGCAAGGTTTCTCCCCTTCGAAGCTATACGTCGCTTTAATTAAAAAAAGTCCCCTCTTCCTCCTCTCCTGCTGACATCACATCCTGTCTGCAGGTCCAAAGCTTCCTGCTGCACTTCTGGCAGGGCATGCCGCCCCACATGCTGCCCGTCCTCGGCTCCCCCACGGTGGTGAACATCGTGGGAGTTTGTGACTCCATCCTCTACAAGGCCATCTCCGGGGTCCTGATGCCCACCGTCCTGCAAGCACTGCCTGACAGGTCTGTAGTCTCTCTGGTGGCGTTAAAGTTGCATGTTTAAATAGTATGTTTTTCACTGCTCAAACTACACAACATGCATCTATTTTGTTTATGTACTGTGGTAATTAAAGCAGCATCTAAGGTTTTGTTTGCATTATTCATAAGCTTTAGTCAGTCTTCTGTTGACTGCTGTTGTTTTAGATAATAACTATCCAGTCAATGCAGGGAAAATACAATTAAACAATATAGACATTGCTTAATAATGTTTATGTTAAATTAATTTCTGATTAAAGTTTGAATCCAAACGTTTCAGCTGCTGTTAGACTGAATGTTTTTGGCTGAAAGTTGCTTATGTTGGTCAGTGTTGAAATACAATATTAACTTAGCACAGAAAGTAACTCAATTTGTGTTTAGTAGATTATTTCTTTGTTGGAACAGTGCTTTTCGGCAATACATCTTATACTCACCTGATTGGCCTCAAAACAAATGTCAATATCAACAGCAAAATAAGCTGATTGGCAGAGATTTGGGAAATTTGTCATGTGCACAACCCAATACTCAGCTCTACTGCTCATCCCTCAAATGCATGTTCCTTACAAATGTGGCTCCATTTAAAAAGGAAATTACCAGGCTTTCCAGAGATAAAAGATTTATTACCAAGAAGCATTGTTACGACAAAGAAATAATCTAACAAACACAAATTTCCTTACTTTTTGTGTTTATATAAGAGTCTATATTTTTCAGTTTACTGAGGAGAGAAAACCTTTTTTACCTGGCATGTGAGAGTCGCTAGTTTATCCTTGTATTTTCCATTTTCTCTCATGGATATTTATCACATTGTTTTTTTTTTAACATAGGTTTTTAATTTTCACACTTTATTGTGCTGTTCCTCTGATTGTTTGCCAGCAGAAACATATTTCACATTTACAATCAAATCTAATTTTTAGTTTTTGTGGACATTTTTTTATTGTTTGGCTATTAAACAAACATTTTTTAGTGATTAAAGCTCGGTAGAGTTGATGCCTCTTGGCCATAAGGTTGCCGGATCAAATCCCGTCCGGGGACCTTTCTGAGTAGTTTGCATGTTCTCTTTGCGCATGCATCAGTTTTCTCCAGGCACTAGCTAAAAACATAACTGTTAGGCTAATTGGTAACTCTAAATTGCCTTTAGGTGTGAGTGAGACAGTTGTTTGTCTCGTTTGTCTCTATGTGTCCCTGTGATGGACCTGTCCAGGCTGTATCCTGTCCCTCACACAGTGACTGTTGGATCTGGGCACCAGTGACCCTGAAAGGAAGAAATATTGATGAAACAACACTCTGTTCGATTACATGAATAAAAGTAACTCCATCTATAGGAAGCACTATGACCACATCGTTTTACTTGAGCTAATTATTAGCTCATATTAGTTATAGTTATTATAAGCTTAATGTTCAAAGCAGGACAAAATAAATATTGTATGCCATTTAAACACTGACTGGTAATGTTCTAAAATTATGTCAGAAGAATGTAAAACCTATAAAAAAAGACTGAAAAGTCTGTTCTGGATGTTAGTTTTGCTCAATTTGAAAACTCAAGCCGATTATGAACTTTAAATTTGAGGAATTATTGGTTGTTTTTTGTCTGTAAAAACATACTGAGTGTTTTCAGTTCAGTAATATGAAGTTCAACTCATCAGGTGAACATTTTAGATGAAGATGTTTCCTCGTTTTAAAATCCTCTCTGTTGTCGTTTGCCTGCAGTTTGACTCAGGTTATCCGAAAATTTGCCAAACAGCTCGATGAGTGGCTTAAAATAGCACTTCACGACCTCCCAGAAAACCTGAGGAATATCAAATTTGAATGTAAGTGCGCAAAAACAAACAAATATTAAATGTTCATATATTAAAATACACTCAAACACGTTTTTTTTTTTTTTTTTGTTTTGTTGTTGTTGTTTTCAGTGTCGAGGAGATTCTCTCAGATTCTAAAGCGGCAAACGTCTTTAAACCATCTATGTCAGGTGCAGCTTTTCATCTGAATCATTTTAATGGAGTTCATGTGAAAAAGGAAAGCTTCCAGGAGCTGCAGCAGGTGTTTGACTGGTCCACGTTGTCGATTTATCTGTCCTCAGGCGTCTCGGACTGTGATCAACAGCGCCGACATCACCTTTCAGATGCTGGAGGACTGGAGGAACGTGGACCTGAACAGCATCACCAAGCAGACACTTTACACCATGGAGGACTCGCAGGAGGAGCACAGGCAGCTTATTATGCACTGTAAGTACGGCGCTACTTAAACGCACACAAACAACACACTCGGGGACAATCATTCCCACGACCGGCAGAGTCCGGAGCTTTGAGGACGGAGAGCGAGAGGTTAAACGGGTTCAGCCTCCTTTCAGACAGCCGGGAGGAGCCGCCGCTCGGGACGGGAGCAGGAGTCACTGACGTGTCAACCATTCTTTAAACCATGTTCCGTCTCCCGTCGCAGTGTACCAGGAGTTCGACCGCCTCCTGGAGGAGCAGTCGCCGATCGAAGCGTACATCGAGTGGCTGGACACCATGGTGGACCGCTGCGTCGTCAAGGTGAGCCGCTTCCAAACATGACTCGGCAGATTTACGTGGTTTGGAGGAGATGATGGCGTTAAAATGAATGCTGCTCCTCTGCGCGTCTCTCGCAGTCCTCCCACCCCCCAGTTAATGATGTCTTCAAGCTTCCCATTTGCGTCCATTATGTGCCAGATATGGGCTTGTAAAATTTGGTCGCCCTGGCAACGCCTTGGACCGCCCGGACAATAGTTCAATAGGAAGGCGTGTCCCCGGGGGCAAATTAAATAGTTGACTTGTTGACATGTTTTTCGTTCCTGAGGGTTAAGCTCCAAGATGGAC
>JAUBOC010000011.1:16039232-16060899 GCA_032275365.1 Anablepsoides cearensis | reverse complement strand
TGCCTGGCTCCACCCCCCCTCCACCTCCACCCCTTTCCTGCCTCCTTTTCTCATGGAAATGTTCTCTCTAGGTGGCGGGGAAGAGGCCCGGGTCACTGAAGAAGGTGGCCCAACAGTTCCTGCTGATGTGGTCATGTTTTGGTACCAGAGTCATCCGGGATATGACCCTCCACAGCGCGCCCAGCTTCGGTGAGTCATAGATGTTGTTGTTATTCTTTGTAAATGGACTGAAACTATACCCTGCTTTATCAAGTCCCTACGGACTCCAAAGGGTTTTACACTTCAGTCTCACACACTGATGGTGGTAAGCTACACTGTAGCCACAGCTGTCCTGGGGCTCAATGACACAGGTGGGGCTGCCATGCACCGGCGCCACCGGACCCTCTGAACACCACCAGCAGACAACCACCTAACCACTCTGCCACAGCCGCCCTTCGTCTTTTTCTTTTGGTCTTTAATTGCACCTGCTAACATAAGATAATAAAACCATCTGTTAACTTTCAGACATTTAAACTATATAATCAACTCACTTTAAACAGCAGCAAGGTATGGGATGCATCTTGTGCCTGCAGGAATTGAGTTTGAATTGCTCAAATTGAATCTGTATGTGCATAATTTGAAATTTAATGCATTGGTTTGAAAATTAATTTTACTAAATTAAAACTGAATTTAAAGTTTTTAATTTGAATTGATTTGCCTTGAAACTGTATTTTGGTTTATTAAAAATTCAGTTCGACTACTTTCAATTTCAGTTCCAAAATTCAGATTTTTGTGTCACACATCCTGGTCCTTGAGAAAGCCAGCCAGAGTAATCAAACACCGATTCACCGTAAAAGTGACAAAAACAGACAATAATTTTATTGCACTGATTACATTTACATCCTGTCATGGATCACATATTGATCAGATGCTGCTGACTGATCCATAATGTGATGTAAATGTAACATTTTCTATAGGTACAATGAATCACTGCAATAAAACAACTCTATCTATTTTTGTCACTTTTACGGTGGATTGCATCAGCTCTGTTACATACCGAAGGGAAACGTCACCAAAGTCAAACGTAAATCTGTGGATCTGCGTTTGATTACTCTGGCTGGATTTCTCAAGGACCAGGATGTGTGACACAAACATCTGAATTTTAGAACTGAAATTGAATTATGGAACCGAAAGTGAAAGTAGTCTAACTGGATTTTTAATAAACCAAAATACAGTTTCAAAGCAAATTAATTCAAATTTAAATCATTAAATTCAATTTCAATTTTGTAAAAATTAATTTTCAAACCAATGCATTCAATTTTAAACTATACACATACAGATGCAATCTGAGCAATTCAAATTCAATTCCTGCAGGCACAAGTTTTATCCCATAGAAACTGTTTACATTTACTTTTGTAAATTTGAAGTTTCTGTCACATATTATCTCTAAAACAAGTTATTATGACCGAAATCTTATTTTAAATTCCTCTCCAGGCTGCTGTTGGAAGAGAAAGTAAACTGTCTGTGGCAGAAACAAAGTTTGCAGCGAGTGTAGAGAGCAGTAAAAACCTTAAGTAAAAGAAAATAGATTCTCTTTCTCCTCTGGCCTGTTTTTGAATATCAAAGCCACAGCTGGTAGCAGTGTTTTCATAAAGCACAAACAGCTAAATAACAAAGCTGGCCCCTCCCCTTCTCCCGACCTGTTCCTCTGTCTTGTTTTGTGTTTTTTTTTCTTTCCTCATTTTATGAGCGGTCAGTATTGCACCCCGCTCCTCTGAATGACCAACAAGTGTTTTTATGATGCGCACGGCGAACAGGGCGAGCAGCACAATGACACGGCTGTGAGGACGCCTCCCTGCTTGCCTCAGCTTTGCTGCGACCCCCCCTGAGGGTCATTGGACTTATTTCTGTCTGTGAGTTGGTGCACGGAAACAAACCCTTTTAATGACCCTCGTGTACGCAGGACGTGATGTCATCACAGGCTTAGACATCCCTGATTTTTGTTGTTGTTGCCTGCTATTATGAAAGGCAGACAATTATGTAATTGTTCATATGTGTGGCCATCTGTTAGCAAAACATCTCACCAGCTGCTGGACAGAATATTTAGGTTATTTTAAATGCAGTGAAGTAATCTGTGTGTGTCTGCAGGGTCCTTCCACTTGATCCACCTCATGTTTGACGACTACGTTCTCTACCTGCTGGAGTCGCTTCACTTCCAGGAGCGAGCCAACGACCTCATGAAGGCCATGAAGGGTGAGGGGATCACAGGTGAGGCAGCAGCTGCAGGTTCACCTGACAAACATCCTGGTTTGTGATGGCAGGGTTTCTGCTGAGTCTTCAAAAGTTTTAATGCGGTTAGGGTTTTAAGCTTCACAATACATCTGATTCCATCTTAAATTTGTACGTTTGTTCCTTCATTACTTCTAACTACGTTAGTTTGTTCTGTGTCTGTAGTTCTGTCAGAGGAGTTCAGTTGTTTTTACTCAAGAACAAGACTAAAGCTCCCATCATGCAGCAGGCCTCAGAGGAGGAATTTATTTATTTATTTGACTTGTGAAAGAATCTGGTTGTTTTGCTCCTGAAACTGGTTTGTTGTTGTTTTTTGGATTAGTTTAGATTCAATATGAATTTGAGTGAAAGACATTAAAATTAGTTACTTTGAAAAATGTTTTACAGTAAATAAATTTGTCATAAAGACCTTTAAAAAGTTATAAATATTGACTGAAAGTTGCAGAAACCCTGAATTAGGATAATTGTGTTTTACTGAATACAGTTTGCAGTAATATAAAGTAGATTTCAGCTGAAAAGACATTTAACATGTTAATTTACAATTCAGCCAATACAAGAAGTCATTCCTTCCTTCCTCCAGCAAGATAGTTTTTACTGATGTCTTATTCATTTATTTTTGCATATTTTTAATCCTTTTTGATTTTTTTACTGACTGCGTGTATGCCAGTGTCACAAGTATTATTATTATTATTATTATTATTATTATTATTATTATTATTATTATTATTATTATTATTATTAGTCTGTAATTGAGGACAAACTGTATTACAGGACAATATTTTACCATAAACCAACAAATACAGTCATAAATAATGAAATGTTAAAATAATAAGTAATAAGCTCAAGATGACAGTTAATTTGATGCAGGGGTTTGTTTTTATTATGTTAACTAATTTAAATTTTAGTGGGAGCTGTCATCAAGTTTATTGAGTGTTGCTCCAACATTTATTGATTTTTTTTTTTATACAGAGGTTTAAAATAATAAGGTTGCCTGATGAAATAAGGAACTTCCAACACTTCTGAAAAATAATTATGTCATAGTTTAGTCTTTAAAATCAAACGTAATTAATTAATAAATATTTATCAATAAATGTTTTTTTCTGTTAAACAGATTTTAGTCAAAGTGAAATGGTTTTAGGGATTTGCTGACTTTGTTTAAAGTTCATTAGTCTGCTTCAGAGAAGAAAGATGCACATTTTGAACTATTTATTTTACATTTTGAGGATAAAATAGAAATTCATGTCTCAAGATAACAAATGATCATCACTATAATTATTAGTTAAAATGATAAATCCTGTTATTTTGTCATTTTAAAGTTCACACTGTCGAGGTTTACTCTTCAGTTAAAGATTTTACTCTGATTTGTCAAAAATGTTTTAATAAAACACTGTAAAGATAAATCTGTAATAATAAACTTTACGTTTTTCTAAATGATTAATTATTATAAAGTTTATAAAGTGACAAGTTTTCAAATTTTTGATTTTTAGTCAAATTAAAAAATTTTGTGAGCATTTATTATTTTTCGTGAATGTTTTTCACATCCAGGTACTTTAGGTCTTTCAAAATAAAAGTCTCTTTAACCCCCATCTGGTTTAAAACGATCTAACGTTCGGTTGTTGCTCGACTCTTTCAGCGGAGCGAGAGGAGGAATTCACGCTGACAGAAACAACGCCCACCTCCCCGTCTCCCGGGTCCTACTCTCCGGCGCGCTCGGTCCAATCCGTAGACGTGTCCTCGGCCAGCTCGCCCACCGCCGCCCTGTCCCCGGAGTTTAGCAGCGGCGCCACCTCCACAGGTGAGACCGGAGTCGCTCGCGGATGAATAAAGTCGGCTCTCCGTTAGGTTTCACTCCGTGCAGCCAAAGCATTTATTTCTGTGTTCACCAGGCGCTGTTCAGTCATATACCTGGTCCCTTACATACACAGTGACAACAGCAGGTGGCTCCACGCCGGAGACGGGACAGCAGCTGTCCTGTATGAGGAGCAGCGCCCCCGTCCCTCCCACGTCCTCCACCCACAGGATGCCGGTGTACAGGGAGGAATACGGGTAATTATGACTCAATAAATACCTTTCAGGGTCGTTTGGAAGCGTTTTAAGTGCTTTAAAAACATTTTTCTTGTTGCTTTTGTAGGTACACAGGCAGCTACAACTATGGCAGTTACCCCAACCAGCACCCCAACTCCATTCAGAGCCAGTACCCGAGCCTGGGCCACGACCCGGCTATCCCCGCCCCCCTCCATTACTCCGCCTACCACCGCTCCTCCGCACAGGTCAGTCATGGAGGGCTCACCAGTTTTATAATGAATGGAAATGCTGAAACAGATTTACTCTTAAGGTTTAAAAGACAGATTTAAATCAATTAAATCTGCTCTCTGATCTAATTTAAGCTATTATAAATGTCGTGTTACATAATAAGTTAAAACACTCAGGTAAATGGGATGGAGTGCCACTAGATTTATGTTCTCTAACCAACATGTAGTGGGTTAATCTTTCATTAAAAATAGAGGAAACGACAAGAAAAACAAAGTGACAACTAACGACATATTCCTCACATTGCATACTTTAAAATTTTATGATTTAGTAGAGCTTACAAAGCTTATACTAAAGTCCTTCCACATTGTTTGAAATTAAAGAAACAAACTATGAATTAAGAAAGATTTATTTAAAAAAATCAAAGGTTAGGACATATATAATAAAATTAATTGTACCTCTGTTAGAGGGATTTGTGTTTGGAATAATTGTTGTAAAGAGTTAAAACTGTGTTTTTCACCAACTAAATTTAAAATGTATAAAAACTATTTGTTACAGAAATATACCAAGTTTTGATTGATTGTTTGCTGCTGCTACAGTTTTGTTACTAATTTGGTTAGAACTGGTTAGAGATTTTCTTTAATAAAATCTATAGGAAAAATGTTGATTTGATTTTGAGAATGTATGAATAAAAAGTGAAGGTATAAAAAGCTTCTACCTACACGTTTTTCAGTCTATTCCTTGTCTTTTTGACATTGACAGGAATTTAAAGATTGTGTATTATTTTCTGTATTATGTTTTGTTTTCATTGTTCTGTGTTTTCTGCTGTTTTTTAAATGGTAAATTTAAAAAGGACCGAAATATTAAAAAAACGCATTTCTTAGCTTTAAAGACAATAAACTTGCAACATGTTTAGACTTGATTAACTTAGTCAAAAATGATTTAAAATGTGTCAGAAAAAGAAAAACAGAAAGACGAGAAGTTTTGAGGCCCAAATCTTACAAAAAAGTTAAAAATAATCTAAAAAGTTCTCATCATGTGAAGTACCCACTTTTAAAAGGAGCATTTATAGCATTTTATATTGTTAAACAAATTTTATCTAGATGTAACAAAATGAAAAATCCTGTAGAAAATGTTACAGCTGAGCGAAATGAATCAAAATATATGAAAAGGAGCAAAAATATGCAAATGAAATCAGTTATGTTAAGGATATTTAGTGAAACATGGTGTGCTGTTTGAAACTAATGTCATTATTATGTGTAGAGAATAAAATAATTATATAATTATCTTTTTAATATCCTCTGTTTATTCACTGCAGAGCTGTTCGATCAGCACTTGTTTGGATGTTTTCATTGTAAGAAGCATAAATCTGTGAATGAGAACAAACTGATGTAAATTTATAATTGAACATGAGAAACTCCGTTTAGTCTGTTCTACTGACATCAAAACTGTTCTTTTCAAAGAACAATTTGAGAACGGAGGATTTAAACTTGGAGGGTAAAATGATGAGATTTGATGGCTGATTGGGTGTAAATTCACTCTGCTGGTAATTTCCTGTTGAGATCAGCTGGGCCTGAAGTCCCTGATTCAGCGGAAGCAGACAGTGAAAGGTGGCTCGTCCGGGGCTAAGAGGGGCCTCCCTGCTCCGTTCCTCCTCCCTCCAGCTCCCAATAGACTCTTGGTCTGTTTGAGCCGCAGCAGCGGCATCAGGGCAAAGGGGCGTTTATTAAAATATTGTTATTCAATGGTTTCTTTTCTGCTGGTGAACAAGAGGCAGCTGAGGACTCTGTTCTGCACTGACGGGCTTTTTCCATGTCGCTGTCCTTCATAATGGAAGCGACTGTTGTGTTTATATTTAGCAAGCAAAAGGAAAAAGGATCTTCCGCTTTTTTTTTTTTTCTTTTTTCCTTTTTTAATAGACCCATTTGAGCTTAAATGGGGCACAATGCCTGCACTTTGTCAATGCAGGAGGTTGGACACGGAGCTGAAACCTCTGCCAGAGTCCCATCTGTTTCAGGATCAGTTCATGTTCCATCACCACAGGCAACGCAAATAACAGAGGAAAAATACTTTTTACTTATGTCCCGAATTTGCTTAAGTGGCTTATTTTTTTTAATTTGGATCATTTTGCCACATCCTTGTGAGGCAACTTCCCCTGACAGGAAATAACTCTGCTGTTCTAAACTGAAGTTGTGTCCTCTTTTGGAGGGAGATGCAGGTTTACTGACGGCACCTTTAAAGCTTTTTAAACGTTACTTTAAAGTAAAGCTTCACTTGAAGGTGCTTAATATATTCCCTGTTCTAGATAACTTTTTGAACTACCTCAGTTTGGAGAAGTAGAGTTTAATTTTTGCTAATCTGAATCCAGACTGAAGAGGATTACTTACAACTCTAATCTCAATAATTTCACAGCGCTTTGTACGAACCCTATTTTATAAACTAATACACGTCTATCAGTTTTACATTACACATTTTCTCTAGCAGAAATGAAGCTGAAGCTGCTACAGATAAAATAATCTATGTAAAATAACAGCAAGTGTTTTGAAATCTTTTTCAGACTAGAAAAATCACAATTTCCTGCAAGAGCTTTGTTGAAGAATAACTTGTTAACTTTAAAGTTTAAACAAGCAGAAGAGAAGGTAAAATGAGCAAAACAGCAGCAAAAAAGCTCACATTAGAGATCTGAGCTGTTGCTTTAAGCCAGGCAGGAGGTTTAGTGTCTGTATTAGTCTGCTTCTTGAAATAAATAAATAAATAAATAAATAAATAAATAAATAAATAAATAAATAAATAAATAAATAAATAGATAGATAGATAGCAATCTTTATTTTAACTAAATAACTCTTTCTCCTCCTCAGTACCAGCTCAACAGCCAGATGTCTCGAATGGAGCCCTGCCTGATGGGCAGCACTCCCCGGTTGCACCCCACGCCTGTCGCCCCCCGCTGGCCAGACGTGTCCCCTGCCAGCAGCTGTTACACCAGCCCACCTATGCACTCATCCCGCTACGCCACCTCCGGGGACATGTACTCTCCTCTGGGGCCCCGCAGGAACTCGGACTACGAACACTCGCAGCATTTTCCTGGCTTCGCCTACATTAACGGGGAGGCCACGACGGGCTGGGCCAAATAGACTTTTTTTTTTTTTTTATCGAACATCTTTACATGAGAAAAACCGGCAGCTGCAACATCTCTGTCAATCAGGAGGAGGCTGTACTGACAATTACACCGATCTTTGTAAAGATTCCTTTGAGCTGAAGTTTGTTAATCTTACTTTAGCTTGACAAAAAGGAAAAAAAAGATAAATCAGATTGTCAAAACGTGCAGCCAAATTATTTGAAGAGTGCAATGCTGCTGCCAAGCTGTGCCTTTGTTTTAAGGAATGTACACGTCTGTCAGAGTTTCCTATGAGCTGGTATACACACACACACACACACACACCATTCAAAAACAGTCATATGTGTGTGTTGCTCAGCCCTGTGCAGAAATGAGCTGTAATGCCTTAACCCTCCTGAGACGCCACATATCTGCATCCGAGGTGACGACCATCGACGTGTTTTCATCTTTAGATATTTTTTTAATGACAGAGTTCTTCAAAACAAGTATTTGATTGTCTGACTTTATATCTATATGTATCTATGTATAGATATATATATAAAGTATGTATTTTCTGTAACTTGACGTACTTTTTATTTTCTATGCTATGAATGGTACCTTGTCTGTTTTGTATGGTTAGTAATGAACGCGTTAACTTAGGGTTGTGTGTTTTTATAATGCACTCGAATCTACTGAGGACCTATTACCCTATGGGTATTTATAAAAAGGGAAAATATCAAAGTGTACAGTAACATGAAGTATAGTCACTTTTTTCTGTAAATAAAAGCACTGGAAAGCATCTGTGGTGACGGTTAAACTATCACTGATGTGTCTGTTGGAAATATTCTGCCCCATAAATAATTTCACAGTTTAAAACAGACTCCTTCTCACTTGTCTTTGTTTTTTATTTTTTTTTTATGATGATATTTATGTTTGGTCAACCCTTGAAAAAAATTATATTGTGTAATCAGAAAATGTGAATGCCTCTCAGCTACTACCATGCTAAAATTCAACTCAGTAGCTGTAAAATGAACTGAGTTGTAGCTGTTTTTGTGTTGGCTAATGTCAATTAGCTGTGGCGGCCATCTTGAATTGATTCTAAATGACAGTTCTGAAAGTTGACTGACAGAACTGAAAGTTTAACTAAAATCCACCAAAATGGATCATGAGATATTTTGCTAACAGTCAGTTCATGCAGTTCATTATTAATGTTTCTGGTTTGGATCTGATCAATAAACAGATTTTAAGTGAACTCCTGCAGAAACATGAAACGTTTGTCATTAAAAATAGAGATTTACAAAAAAGTGTAAACAAAAATTATGTTTTTCTCTAAACATACATTATTCTGGATTTTCCTTTCTGTTTACTTTGAAGGAACTTGCAAAACAAATTGAATGCAAAGTGTTTTTATTTAAATCACCTTTATATACTAAAAAAATGTGGTGCACTGAACCTTTTTTATGATATTAAAGATAATCTGGTCGCAGCTGCATGGAGAAAAGATCTCAAAAGGAAATATTTAGCGGATATTGATGTTGACACTCAGGTCGGGCAACTAAATCACTTTTTGCATCAAACGAGTCTTCTGCGTCCGACGCCTCTATCCTGCATGAGATGTAACACGAAGGGGTCTCTAATAAGTAAAAACCACGGTTGGGGTGGAAGGTCAAAGGTCATGGGACTGAGGAGCAATGACCCCCAACACAGCAGGAAACTCTTCTCTTTGAAATGTAATTCTTTGTGCTCTAGCCCAACACCCCCACTCATCACTGGGAGAAACAATTAATAAATATATAGATTTATAATAAAAATTTAACTTTTTATCTAATTCATTAATGAAAAATTAGGTTACACAGTCAAAGTATTTCATTATATCCAATATAATGTAGTTGTTTTTTTATAAAGCAAATGCAGATTGCTTATGTTTTTGTGTCTGTTAGCAAAATATCTCATGAACCACTGAACAGACTTTCATGAAACTTTCAGGAAACAATCACTGGATGTATGTTTACAATTGATTAACTTTTGACGCCAACCCAATTCATTGCGGCTGCCACAGCTGAGTGTCAGTATTAAACACAAAAACAGCTACAATTCAGTCAATTTTACAGATATTGACCTAATATTTGGCATGGTAGTAGTTGAGACTGCCTTTGAACACATACTCTAAGTACTATTATTTGCATAAAACTTTGCTAAAATTCTGGCAATAACGGTTGGAGTTAACCCCTTTTGTCTGTTAGCAAAATATCTTATAAACAGATGGGTGGATTTTAATGAAACTTTCAAGAAGTCATCATTGGATATAGATCTACAGCTCATTAACTTTTGGAGTCAATCCAATTCAAGATGGTTTCCACAGCCAGTCCACATTGGCAAATACATTAATGGTAACAACTCAGTCAATTTTACAGACATTGAGCTAAAATTTGGTGTGGTAGTAGCTGAGAGTCATTTACAACACATATTCTGAACGTGACATCCTCTGACGTCACAAGAGATCAATAACGTTATTTTTAAGGCTTGACTGTAGAGCTGAAATAAGTTAGCTAATTAAAAAACTTTAAATAACTCTAACTGTTTTTGTTTTGTTTTTTCAAAGATTTTAAGTCTTTCTGTGTGTTTATTAAAACGCACTGTTGTGGTTTATTTAAAGCTAATTCGTTAGCTGGACTGAATGAACAGAGAGGAGGGCTCATATGGAGGCAGTCAGGGGAGTTTCCCTGTTTGACAGCAGCTCACAAGACAGCTAGCCTCCGCTAGCTAAGCTAACACCGACAAACTGAGCTAGCTAACCGTCCTGTGCAGGGTGCTCACACCATGGATTTGAACGACGTCCTGTCGCAGCTTGAGGCTGCAAACGAAGAAGACACGAAGAAGCTGTTGCACCACTATAATCAGGAGGTAAAGACGCGTCTTTTTGGTTTTAATTTTACTTAGGTTTCCTTCAACCAAAATAAACAAACAGGGATGCTAACAGCAGCGGTTAGCTAGCTAGGAGAGCTATAGAGTGAGCTATACATCAGACCGGACAGCTGAGCTGAGCTGAGATTCGGGTGCTGTCAAATGACTTAAAAATTTACACATTAATTATAAAAAGCTAAATCAAACTGGACCAGGTTTCGCTGTCTATAGAGCCAACATGCACAGTATGCAAACCCTGCCCGGTTGTAAGCTGAACTTTACGTTTCGTTGAATAACGTTTGTCTTTTTCCAGAGAGGTTTGAGATTGTATTTTGTTTATTCAGATGATGTTTTTGTGTGTGTTTCAGAACTTTCAGACCTTTAAGTTTGACAAAAAGGAGGAAGCCCTGCGCATTGTAAGCCTGCTACACCCTATCTACTGTAATCAGGTGATGGAGGGATGTTCAGTGTTTCTTTATTTCTTATGACAATCTTTTTTACAATTTGTTTCCATTCAGAAACTGTGTCAGAGTGTACTGATGGTCTTCAGGAAGCAGGTACAGCCCAGCTGTCAGAAGGCATGTCTGGAAACGCTCCGCATCCTGTCCAGAGACAAGCATGTCCTGGCACCGGTGGCCACCAGGGAGGGGATGCTGGTCCTGACGGGGATGGCAGGGCTGCAGACAGAGCGGGAGGAGGCTGACAACAACCAGGGAGGCTCCTCGCAGTCCGAGGAGGAGCAGATGGTGGTGGTGGAGGCCCTGAAGTGCCTGTGCAACGTGGTGTACAACAGCCCAGCAGCTCAGCAGGTTTGTGTGGACATCCAGCTGGCCCGTGGCCTGTGTGCCAGCCTGCACTCCTCCAGCTCGTGGCAACATGAGGTGGGCCTGTTCATCCTGCGCCTCCTCTTCCTGCTGTCCGCCCTCCGCCCTGACGTGAGAGGGATCCTGAGGAGAGATTGCCACGCTGTGAGGCTGCTGACGGAGGTGCTGGAGCACACCCTGGACGTGCGCTGGGTCGGTACCTACGAAGCTGCCCGTCCAGAACTGCAGGCGCTGCCTCTGCCTGCGGAGAACAACGAGCGGGCCATGGAGGCTCTCAAAGCCCTGTTCAACCTCACACTCTCTGAAGCTCGAAATGAGGTGAGTGTGTTGGGGTTTGGCTCATTCCTTACAGTCAAATCTGTTTGTTTGTAAATAGCCCACTAAGCCAGGAAGTGATTTCCTGGAGACATACAGGGCAAAACGAGACATTTCTGCAGCAATACAGTGATCATCTTTTAAGCCTTGAGGAAAATGTAGTAACTTCAGTAGCATCACTTTTGGCAAATGTATAATTTGCCAACTTTTTATTGCCTGTTAAGTTTTTTACCCTTTTTTATTTGAAAAGCACAGGTGTTGTTTTCTGGAGATTGTAAAGGCCACAACAAAGCCTTCCTGTAATGTTGGGATGGTTTATTCAGTATAACGCCCCCTTTAAACATGCAGATATGTTTTCAACTTTAGCTGAAAATTTGTTTTGGTGCATAATTTAAGCCATTATTCATCCCGTTAGTGAACACCAGTACTGCTGTAATGTAAGCTGTTTGAGAGGTAATTGTCTTTTACTTTATCATAACGTTTCTCTTTGCAGTCAGACGGGTCTTTTTTTCTATGTTAGTCCTTCAAACTGACTCTTTTAGTTGCTTGTTTTATTAATCTGTTATTAATATACTAAACTTTAACTTGACCTCTACATTATATTGTAACAATCATTTAATAACTATGAAAAAAGTTTCTCTGTATTACTGTGTAGTTAGTGTTCATGTATTTTATTTACTTGTTTATTTTTGAGAACTTTGCAAGTGCTTAGAGGAAACTGTGGCTGATTTTTCATGGATTTGTTATAAAGCTTGGTAATTTCTACGACCCAGAGTTTCTATCAAGTTGTCACCAGAACAAGCTAATTAAGGGTAATTAAGCTAGCTAATTAAGATGATAAAGACTATAGTCAATATTTAGTCAGCGCCATTTTAAATTGCACAAAACAACCAACCTCACAGAATCTCTAATGCAGATCTTTACGTTTAATATTAGTCACTTTAGCATTGTGTGCATGTTTCAAGAATGTGTTTTGCATTTAGCTATAATAAGTTGTCCATGAATTTGTTTTATATTTGTTTGTGATTTTTCATGCATTTTAACTGAGGGAGAATTGAACTGCAGGTGCAGCTTGGAACAGAGTGTAAGTTCAAACAGCATCAGATGTAGTTTGTTTAGGATTGCTGCTTAGATATCCAGATACTTTACTCAGTATTCTATGCTGTTGTCTCTCATTAGATCCTTTTTATTGCCTTAATAAACTGCAGTGTTGCTGTTTTATGTCTCTATGTGCTCCTTTTTTTTAGTTTAGTTTTGTTTCACTGGTTTTAATTCATTTGTTTTGAGTCAGTATTTTTGTCTGCGTTGGGTTTGGCAGGAGGACGACCATCAGTTCCGGCTCATAGCTGCTATCCTACGCCACCTGTTGATGCTGAAAACTGAGACGGAGGAGAAAACGGAGGAAGCTCACAGGTAGGAGTCTGTTCAACATGATCTGAATCTTCACACAGACAGTTTTACGTTTAAAGATCGACAAAGTGCCTCTCATAAACTTAACTTGCTTCCATCTTTGATGCGAAGCCTTGGTTTTATAAAAGCTGTCAAAAATCCAGCAGCTGTGTCTTCCTTTAGTGGGAGGTTAAAGCTGGAATGCCAAGAATTTGTAGCAGCAGCCCTGAAATTTAAACAGCGTTGAGTAAAAGTGACCGACGATCCTCCTGAACTTTGGGTGAAGGTCATGAGAGTTTGACCTGTTGACCGGCCTTTTATTTACTTTTTTGTAGTTGGCCTGAATGAGAGCATGAGACAAAACGAGGCTGAATAGGAGCGGAGTTTCAAAAAGGAGACTCCGTGTTGGACAAAGCTGTGATCATTTAAACATTTGTTTTTTTATCTGTTACTCGTTTAGAACTGCCGATGTTTTCATTTACGTGAATCAAACCGTGCCACTGTGTTTCCAGCCACGCTGTCAACCTGCTGAACAACCTGCCCGTGTCCTGCCTGGACGTGCTGATCGACCTGCCTGTTCAGGGTGGGCAGGAGAAATACGGCGGGAAAAACATCGAAGTGGTGCAGGTGCTGCTAGACTTCATGGAAAAGAGAATCGACAAGGTGAAGTTCGTCCTCTGTGTCAAACATGAGTGGAGTTTATGTGTTTTATTGAGTTTAAAAAGCTCATATCATTCAAAATCCACTTTTTTAGCCATTTAATACAATTTGTTGTGTGTCTGAAACCCCTTTATAAAACTGGAATGAACCACTCTGGAAGCTTAAAGTGCCTGTGACATCAAAATTTTATAATAAATATGAATGTATGTTTTTGGAAAGACAATATTAATAACATATTGTAAAAAAGATTTCATCCTGTTGAGATATTCACATGTGAAGAAACAGGAAGTGATGTCAAAGGGGAATATCTGAATGTAAACTGAGTGTTACTAAAATGGCTAACAGAGCAGACTGTCGAGAAGAATCTGATGTTTCTTTAGATTGTTTTAATTACTATCATAGTGAGATGAGAGGCACAGTTCAAATAATATTGTTTCAATAAAGAAAAACCAGGGAGTTCCCCTTTGATGTCACTTCCTGTTTCCCTTTTGCCGAGTCACGTTCAAACAAAAATAGGCCAGTTATGTGTCCAAATGGGTAAAATAATGTGTGGTATGCCAAGTTTCTTAAATAGAACAAAGTTTTCTTTGACATTTTGTATCTAAAGGATAAGCATGTCACAGGCACTTTAAGGAGAGCAGGATGTGAAGCGTCTCATTTGGATTTAAAGAGACAGCCTCAAAACGAGTTGATCTGAGACACACCTCAGAAAAGAGGTGAAAGAGGGGCTTGTGGAGTTACAATGAGGAGGAATTCAGACCAAAGTGTTGCAGTTCCACTTTCTATAGAGCCCAGCTGAATGATTTAAATGTGAAAAAGAAGGATTTAAAAGCAGATGTCTCTTAATTTACAACTTTATATGATTTAAAAACATTTGTCATGTGGTGTGATTAATTGAATTTTATTAGAGGAGTATTACGTTGCAGTGGTCCAGCTGCTGATGATTTTGAAGTGTTTGTGGTCTATTTGATTCCAAGCAGGGCTCCAACTACAAAGAGGGTTTGACTCCGGTGCTCAGCCTTTTAACTGAAGGATCCAGATGTCACAGGGAGATCCGCAGATACCTCAAAGCTCAGGTGATTATAAAAAAAACAAGGAAAGAAAAAACACAATGAACAAAGATTTTACATGAAGTTCTGAGACTTGGCAGTGAGAAACCAACGTTCTCCTTTTTGTTTCAGGTCCTTCCTCCTCTGAAGGATGTGAAGAACAGGCCGGAGGTGGGCAGCACCATCAGGAACAAGCTGGTTCGCCTCATGACACATGTGGACATGGGCGTGAAGCAAACGGCGGCCGAGTTCCTCTTCGTCCTCTGCAAAGAGAGCGGTGAGTCAGGAACAGAGCCTCAGAGTGGCTGAGACCTTCCTGTTTTAATCATTCCTGTGTTTGTTTGTTTTTTGCAACAGTGGACAATCTGTTGAAGTACACTGGATATGGAAACGCGGCGGGACTCCTTGTGGCTCGAGGTCTCCTTGCAGGTGGAAGAGGAGAGACTCAGTACTCCGAAGACGAAAACTCGGACACGGAAGAATACAAATCTGCCAAACCTTTGTGAGTGAAGTCAGTTTTATTGTTTTTAAATGTAGAGAACATTAATCTACATTTAGGCTCTTTCATTCCTGTTTCCCAGCATCAACCCCATCACTGGTCACGTGGAGGAGCCCATGCCCAATCCCATAGAGGAGATGACCGAGGAGCAGAAGGAGTACGAGGCGGACAATCTGGCCAAGATGTTTGACAAGTTGTCAAGGTAAGACACTCCATCTGTATCACAGTACAGCAGATGAAAGCCCTTATTGGCTATAAATAATAAATGTTAAGTTCTGTGGATGAGGTTTTTAAACAGCACTCAACTCCAAACAGAAAAGCAAACAACTCATTTCTGTAACGACCAAAGCAGCAAAATAGAGAAAAACACCTCGAAGCTTTCAGTCAAACTGATTTATGGGACCAGAAACTGGTGAAAACGACACACATGCAGCTTTTTATTATAACACAGGTCATAAATTATTAATCTGATTACCGATTATTTAAAATATAAAGACTTTAGTCGACTCCATTCAGTTCATTTTCACGGTTTAGCATTGGAAGTTAAAAAAATAAAATCATTCCATGAACACAAATCAGCTTTAAAATGTAATTTATTATTCTTTCTTTTCAATATTAAAGCCAAATCTCTTGAACATCTTTTTGCCTTTATAATGAAGTGATTTTGGGACGATTCTTCTGATATTCTCAACCTCATTCTTATTTATACTTTGGGTATCAAATAAAAGCACAACTGATTCTACAACCGTGCAATTTTAGCCAACGTGTCAAAAGTTTGGAGGTTTATTAATGAAACGACTCGGCTCAGATGAGTTTTATCGATGCAACAGTTGCTCAGACTTCTTGACGTCACTGTTTCTTCAGCAGAAGGTCCTGTTGTGTTTGTCTTGACCTTTTTTCCTTTTGTGAGCAGGAGGCCAACGCTACCTGCAGAAAAGGTGACGCTGAGCTTCTTCCCTGCCAACCGCTTCCCCCTCAGAAGAATCTCCCGCCGTCAGACGCAGCTTCAATTAGACCCGCTGCATTCAGCCGGGGGTAAATGGGAGCTCGCCGGCGTGCTGCTACAGCATCATTACCACCTCCGCGTTAATTAGCTCCCTAATTGGCGAGCGCGGTCGACTCGCCGGCTCCGCTTCCTTTATGTGCCTCATTCTGTTTTTTTTTCTTTTTTTTTTTTAATACCACGCGTCCTGACTTTATTCCCCCTCGCATTTGAAGAGCCAATCACGGGTCAGACGAGAAGTGGACTGAGACCAGAGGCGCTGCCAGACAAACCAATTTGGGTGGAACGTGGGATGAAGAGGAAGGGGACACGGCTGAATAAACGCGCGGACATAAGAAGGCAGACCTTGTTATTGTTGGGTGTCGGAGGGCGTCGGGCTATAATGAGACACGCGTGGCCAGAATGAGAAGATTCTTCCTCCTTTTCTTCTCCTCCTCCTCAGTGGAGGCGCGGTGCCTCCGTCCGTACAGGTGCTAAGGAGATGTCTCAGCGCCCTGAAAGAATCCGCTCTAAAAACAGAAGCGCTCCTCTAATTAACGCCGAGCACCTGCTTAGTCCTCCGTCACTCCTGAGGGGAGAGTTTTCTTGTAATGTGGTAATCTTCAAGTTTTATTGCCTCCCTCCTCTTTTTTTTTGACACCCCCTCAATAAATCACATTTATTACCAGGAATCACTTGAATATTTCAAATTATAACATTTAAAATAAATAAATAAATCTTGGATGGATGTTTCTCAGATGGACCCTCTTAGAGGCAGCGCTGACACACGGGGCAGGTATAATTGGATTAGGATTGAGGAGGCAGTGGTGGCTTTGAGGAGATTAGGGCGAGCAGTGATCCTGTAATTAAACTGCCACAGGAAAGCAGAGGAGGGGAGGGAGGACGGTCAAACGGGGCTGATTGTCTATGAAAGGTTGGGGGTGGGGGGGTATGAGGGTCCTTGAGATGTGTATGAATAAAGAGTGAAAAACCCTCATTAGAACTGCAGAGAGTCCAGAACAGGGAGGATGTTTTTTATTTTATTTTAAAAATGTGATTTGTTTTTTTTACAGGCAGAACGTCATCCGGCCGATGGGCGTCAGGCCAGACGGGACGTTAGCGCCTCTCGAAGAAACCCTCTGCAATCCTCCTGAGGAGAACTCCGAATCGGACTCTGAGTAGTGCACTTCAGGCCACTTTTCCCAGACTTTTAAGTCCTCGTTGTGGGGGGGGGGGGATCCTCACACCTCCATCGAGACTCGATCGTCCAACAAATCTGCGCCGCGCCGCACTTCAACGTTTCCCTCTGGGAAGTGGCTGCGTCGGGCGAAAAGAAGAAGTAGCACAAACGCTGTACATTGAACTGGGACGTCCCAGATTATTGTAACGAGTTTAAAGATACTGAACCACTGGCAAACAGTTTGGCATGTTAAAGGCTGAAACACATAAATCTGTTACCGTCGAGCATCTATTTGCTACACTTTTCAGGGTTATTAATCGTTCTTTGGTGAAGCGGATTTAAAGTTTAAAGGACTGAAATGAAAACTCTACTTTCCTAGCATGGTTTTTGGATTTTGTCGGAGCAGCAGGTTGTGCTCAGGCCGCTCTTTATGGTCACTGTCGCATCACTTGTTTTTCTGCTCCCAATACAAAAAAAAAAATCTGAATATTTTTGCTGGATTTATAGTTTTTAACTGCACTCTTGCCAAGGTTAGATAAATCATTCCTTCACGTGTTTTTTATTCCTCTCAGTTTCAAGTTTATCTTTGTATCAACAAATATTTAAATATAAAAATGTGGTAGAGGCGGGACAGTAAAGCGCTCCTTTGGCTTAAACTCATGCTGCTTGTTGAGAATGTAGATTGTTGTGTAATTTAAAGAAAATCAAAAAAAAAATGGCAGCTCAGTCCATCTTTATGAATGAAACTTTCTGGATTGAGGGCTGATGATCACTTCAGGAGGAAAAAAAAACAACTTCCTGTGGTGAATTTAATGCGAATGAAATGTTTAAACTGCAAAGTTTTATTTTAGACAAATTATAATTTATTTGCTTGTTGAGTTGTAAGATGTCAGCTTCATGTACAAACGTTACCAAGCTTTACTCAGTAGAAAACAAATGGTGAAAATTAGTCTGAGTGGGTAATCAGAAGCACACGTTTCACCTCAATCACTACTGCCTGCTCTCACATCACTAATCCAACGCTTTGATACTCTGAGCCTCGTCCTACATTTAGATTTCCCTGCCATTATTTTTTTATTTTAAGTGTGTTTTGTAAAATGATCTGAGTACAGATTTTTCCTTGTGTTTTCTGCCACAAACACTTAAGAGGTACAGTTAAACTGCATGCATCGTGCGGTGAAGAGTACATTTTATTTTCTGTCCTTTTTGCACATTTCTTGCGTACTGTAGGCAGCACTAATTTTATTCAGAGAGGATTCCACTTGAAGTTTAAATAAAAGTGGAGAGCGAGGATGGTTGTCTTCTTTTGACTCAGATTTTATTAACTTTATTAAATATTGCTTAGAATACAGTGCATTATTCATACAAAATAAGTATTTGCCTCCAGTATAAAATACACATAAGGAAACGAGTTACTAGTATGAGCAGAAGCTTCCTCATGCTTTTGAAACTTGATAAAACCTTTAGTAAGTGCATATAAACAATTTCCACTCTGGATTGAAAAAAAAAAAGAAAAAAAACCAACAGTCACCGGGGATTGGTAACAGTGTGGCGTTATTTGCTTGCGTTGGACGAGGCGCAGCTTTTGCTGTCCGTCTCTGAGTCGGTGTCCTCGCCGCCACTGCCGGCTCCTCGTCTGGACCTGGAAGTTTCAGGTTGTGATGCTGAGGCGTTCTGACAAAGTGTTGGATCACCAGTTACCAGTGCAGGGAGGCTCTGCAGGGATCAAGTCAGTACAATAAACTTATTTCATCTTATGATGAGAAATTATAAAGTTTGACCAAAACTGTTCGATCATAACTCTCAGCTACTAAATTTAGCTCAATATCTGTAAACAAAAAGTTGTTTTTGTGTTTGATAAGGCTGATCTTAGTCACCTTCAATGGGGTTTACTCCAAAATTTAACCAGTAGTAAACTTACATCAATGTTTCATCCAGTGATTGAGATATTTTGCTAACAGTACAAACAATCAGACATTAAATTGATCTGATCCAAATAAACCCTGGACCCACCGGCACTTCCTGCCTCTTCATCAGTTCTTCTATTTCTTCACTCCAGCCCAGGAGTTCGGCGAACCTTCCGACGGTCTCCACTAGATCCCCCAGCTCCATGTGGTCTCCTCTCCGCAGGGGGACCCTCTCGAAGGGCCCCACGGCGTGCCGGTTCAGGAGGAGGCGCGGCACTGTGGAGCGCACGGTATTCACCAGGCTGGCGAACGGCTCAATCTAAAAGCAGAGACGGTCGTTGACGACGGCCCACAGGTTCGCCTGGCGTTTGATTTGACGACTTGTTCTAAACGTTTACCTGCAGAGACGTGCCCATGACGATGAGCAGGTCTGCTTTCGGGAAGTCTTCAGTGTGGAGGAAATACTTCTGAGGGAGGTCCTCTCCGAAAAACACCACGTCTGGTTTGACGGTGGCGGCGCAGAACGAGCACGTGGGGATGTTGTCGTTCATTATGGCTCTCTGTGAAACAGGCAGGTTTACACAGTGAGATCACACTGATGGATCAGAGTCGTGTTTGTCTGAACAGAGCGGGACGTACTTTAGCCTCATCAGCAGGATATGGAGTGTAGCAGAGGTGACAGGAAGCTGTGGCGAAACTCCCGTGGGCCTCGACCAGTTTGTCATCTGGGATACCACAAACTGAAAGGACGAAGACTCAGACTGAGTTTTTTAAAGTGTTAAATAATGATTAGCCCTGATTAGTGTGATTATTACCTAAGTGGCTGAAAATATTCCTTAATCATCAACTAATTTATTCAGATTAACATATGAAAACCCTAAAATAGTGTAAATTTCTCATACCTGTTCAGTGTTTTATGTGAAAGCTTTACATAAATTTGAAACATACCATAATGCCTAAAATAAGATCCATCAACAGAGCAGAGCTGAAGAACATTATATTGATTAAAACATAATTTAGTTTTTAGTGGTAACAGCATTTTTCCCAGATAATTTGGTGATACTTCACTCACGTTTCTCCAGTCCGTCGATGTTCTGCGTGTACACTCGGCGCAGAAGGCCTTTGTGGTGAAGCATGCGGATGAAGTAATGGATGTAGTTGGGCCGGTGAACCCCGGGATACAGAGCCTTGGCCAGCGAGAAGAAAGGCTGCGGGTCGTTGGAGAAGTAGTCGATGTTGAAAATGGCTTCTGGGTAAGGGACGTTGTACTTCTCTAAGTTAGCGTAGAGACCTGTTCCTGGAGTCCTGAAAGGTTTTAATCGGGTTCAAATCAGCAACTCAACCAGGTTTTGTTGGACCCACAGAGGGACATCAGTGAACGGGTCCAGAGCCATGAGGATAAAAACACAGACCTGAAGTCCGGGATGCCGCTGGCCGTGCTGATTCCGGCTCCGGCCACCACCACCACGTTCTTACAGCGGCCCACCTTCACCAGCCGAGCCACGGAGGACAGGCCGCTTCGAGGGCGAGACTTTGAGCCTAATGAGCTCTGATCGGACCCAGAGGACTGGCAGGCCTGTGCAGGATCATCACTGGTTCTGTCCTTCTTTTCTTTACTGAGGAATAAAATATCACTTATTACCTTTTCTTCCTTTGAAGTGTCTGAAAGTAGAAAGATCCAGGAGCAGATAGCAGACCCTGTTTCTAACTGGTTTTATGGTTTTAAAAAGGACATAACCTGTCTGTTTTAATTTGTAGTAAAAATATATATTTTTCTATATTCTTTTCTAGAATGTTTACAGAAGATTGTAGCTGCTTTTAAATAATGTAGATATAAGTTTATGTAGATATTGTGGCTCATTAAAGTGATTATATTTAGAAACAAAGTGTTGAATCTTAGTAAAAAGTTAGGTTTTATTTTATAGCAGTTACTAGTCTTACTGGTTGCTGATGTTCACAGTTATCTGACTGAGGTCCTGGGCCAGAGCCGAGTCCATATTGCTCCTTTGAGGTTTTCCATACGTGCTCTGCTCCGGGTCCTGAGGTTCTGAGGGGTCGGGGTGCCGGGCCTGGAAGCTGCGAGTTATCCTGCTGACTGGAGGCTGCTGGGTAGCTTTCTTATCCCTGCTGGACCAGGATCTTTTCATTCCAACACCTGCTGCAGCAAAAAGAAAAGAAAACATTTACTTACAACTAGTGCTGTCAATAAGAATTGAGAGATTAATTAATTCTGATCTGTAATTAATTAATCTAATCTATTTTTAAATCTAAGCTAATAATTACTGAGAAAATCCCTTAACTTGAGGTTTTTTTACATTTAAATTCATTACATTGTTGTGGCAGATG
>JAUBOC010000011.1:15967850-15990228 GCA_032275365.1 Anablepsoides cearensis | reverse complement strand
ATGAACCAATTGGCGGGCCGAACTTTGGTCACTCGCGGGCCGGATGTGGCCCGCGGGCCGCCAGTTGAATAGCCCTGCTCTACAGACTCCGAAGCATTTTACACACACTGTTAGCTACACTGTAGCCACAGCTGCCCTGGGGCACAATGACAGAGGCTGCCATGCACCGACGCCAGCGGGCAAGGCAGGTGAAATGTCTTGCTCAAGGACACAACGACTGAGACGGATGGATGTAACCCACCGGTTACAGGATGACTCCTTTAACCGCACTAAATATATAATATCTGCTGTTATTTTGAACACAAACCTGTCCCAGTTAAAGCTCCACGGTTTTAGTCCGATATCTCCGAAATCCCTTTTCAGACATGTTAATGGGATTTATGTGCTTCTTCGTGTGAGTGTATGTATTTGGGTAGGTGTGCACAGATAGGTGTGTGCACATCGGGTGTATATTTATTTTATGGGTTTATTGATTTATTTGTGTATAATTAGTCTAAGTGGTTTCATTTTTTTTTTATTTTACAAGAAGCTACAAGAGGTTTTGGTTGCCTAAAAACGTGTAGATATGTGAAAGGTTATATTGAGATATATAGATTCAGACTATGCTTTATGTAATGAATTTGACATATCTGGAATAAATCATAAATCCTCATTAAATAATCCTAATTAAATCATCATCCACACACAACATCTGTTAGATCTCCATTCATGAGTTGTTGGCCGTTTGATTAACTTTATAAACATCATCTTCCAGGTTCAACAATCGGATTATGGAAGCAAAATCCAGCATCCGGACACTTTCAGCATAAACAAACAGGCCTATGTACTTCTGACCAATCACATAACTATTTCTTATTCAGAAGGAGAGTGAAACCTTCTCCTGGCAGGTTGTGACAAGAAGGGGGTTGAAGATTCAAAGCTGCAAACAAAATGACACAATTATCATCATGCAGCTGCGACATTGAGGGACGATTTTGGCAGTTTGGATGGAGCACAAAAAGGGCTCGGCTCTGAGCCCCTTCTTGTTTGCTCTGATGATTGACAGAATAACAGATGTAGTCAGACAGGAATCCTCAGAGCCTATGATGTTTGTGATCTGTGGTGAGAACAGAGAGGTGCAGGTTTGCAACTGAAAGAAGAGGACGGAAAAAAAGGGTGGCAGCAAATGTCAAAAGGTTTACGAGAGAGCAGTGACACCGACAGATGAGACGAGGATAAAGTTAGACTGAAATGGTTGGGATGTCCAGAGGAGGGACAGTGGGTCAGTTAATAGAAGAAAGATATATGGATGGAAGACCGTGGAGGATCTAATCGTGGAAAACATACCTATTTTTTCATGAGGTTTAGTTATTATTTCTTCCCAGTAATTGGTCTCCAGGTTATACGCATGAATCTAATCGGGAGAAATTATAATAAATGAATAAAATGCAGCATAATTGAACAACAAATCAAGATTTTAAGTTGGTCTCACTTTATCTAGCTGATATGAAGTCCAGGAAGTTCCACCTCCTAGAATGTATATTCTCTGCCCGTCATGAGCCAGCTCATGTCTGTACCTGAAAACGTATTTATTTTCCATCCTCAGTAATGTGTTGGAGCATTAATGTGAAACACGCTGCTGTCTGAACTCGTTTACAGACTGACCTCTCCGCGGGAAGATCCGACGGCGCGTTGTTGGGCTTCAGGTGGCTCCACTCCCTGGTGCTCAGATCCAACCTGTGCAGGTCGGTGCTGTAAAGGTAGCCGGTCGTCCCTCCGAACACGTACAGGTAGCCGTTCATGATAACCATCGCCTGGAAATAATGAGCGCGGGATGAGTGTTGATCTGTGGAAACATGGAGTCTCTCCGCTGACTCGAGCGTTACCTGCCCGTAGATCTTGTTTGGTTTCTTCCCTCTGCAGCTCAGCAGGTTCCACCGTCTGTACTGGACGTTGCAGACGTGGACGTCGTTGCTGTTGTTTTCACCGAAGGGGATCCCGGTTCCACCGAACACCAGCAGGTTGTTTCCATGTAGGGCAGCTGAGAAAGAGACATTAACTTTACTAAACTCCACAAACTTTAGAAAACACCAGCCTGAAAATATATCAACCGGTTATTGTCATTTTCACAAACCGGCTGCTTATTTAAACTACATGTGTTTATCATTGAATGTTTGGCTACTAAAAACTATATTTGGATAATCATATCTTCCGTCGACATGTGCTGTTTGTAAAAGAGGACAGCAGCAGGAAAAGAGACACAATAATAATCAATAACCCTCCCAAAACCAGAGATAAACTAACGATAACTAAGCTTTTTTATGTGGAAGCAGTAAGGTCATACAGCTAGGTAAGCTTTGATAACTACTGACTTATAAAATAATAAGTGTAGTGTCTTATCTAACTGGGAATAAATTGTGCCCTACAGAAAATATATATATAAAAAAAACTTTATTAAACTCCAGAACTGAAAAGTACATCTCTTTTTTTAAAAAAAGACCTCACTGCTTCTAATCAGAATGAAACACACAAACAAACTCTGGACTTTGTGTTTCTACCAACACAATGCTCTCGCTGCAGCTTTAATTTGTTTTTATGACTCTCGGTGCAGCTCTTAACGTTAAAGCTGCAGCTGGAATTGCTTCCTACATTTTCCACCTCCAAGCAAACAGCATTGAACTCGAGCTCAGTTCGCAGAGCTGCTGCCTCCCCTCTTTGGGCTGGACCCCCGCAGAGAACACGCTGCACACCACTCTTATATGTGACGATATTAAAACATGATTACAGAGAGGTGACTCATCTGTCCAAGACACTTTTTATCTTTCAGAAGTTTTGCATAAAATCCCTGCATCAATTTTTTTTCCTGGAAAAACCAACACGGACTGGGACCTGTTGACTCTTACCTGACATAGACGCCAGCTCTGTGGGCATATAGCCCTCTGTGCGAACCTGCTGCCAGGTGGCTGTGGCGAAATGAAACCGCCAGAGTTCCCTGAAAAGAGGGTAGTCCTCGTTCTCTGACCCGCCCGCCTCCTCAAAGTCCGGGTTGTAGCCTCCGAACACGTACAGGTTGGCGCTGTCCGCAACACAGCGGTGTCCACTGCGGGCAGGCGGTATGCAGTGTCCTGCGGGAGATATTCAATTTAATGTTGGGGATTTCTTTTATTTTAATTCTGTAGCAGCCCTCTTCCCCCTGATATTTTACTACCTTCTCTGAGAAACCTGTTGGGGATCCGCAGGTTGGGGCAGGTGGGCGAGAAGAGCCGACGAGCCTGAAGCCACCGTGCTCGTTTCTTGGAACCTGAAAGAGACAAAGTCAGATAAGTATTTCTATTATAATGCAATGATTTGTACTGATTGTATTTTATTGTATTATTGACAAATTGTATGTAGCTGAGTCATTTTAACCTTGTTTTCCTGTTTTTAATCAAGTCCAGGGACAACAGATGAAAAATAGCCTTTGGCTAACTCTGGCACATTCACAGAAATGTCAATTAATGTGCATTGTCCCTTTTAAATAAATTTATTTTATTTAATTTTTGAAAACACATATCAAATTTAGGCATTAGTCAAACAATGTGTACATGTAAATAGTTACTAACTGAGCAATAAGTACTAATTACAGTAAATAAACTGTGGCTGAACAGCAAAAAACAAGATATTCTGTTCAACAAAAACTAATAAACTGATGTAAAGATGAAAAATTCATTTTAACTTCTCGACCAGAACCAGTTATCTTGAAAACATTTTCGGGTAAGAAGTCAGTTTCATGTGTTGTTTTGTCTGCAGCTTTAACCAGTTTTAAGTCTGCCACATGATACTGACATCTGTTTGGGACATTTTAAATGTGATTTCCGTAGCCACGTAAGCTAACTTTAGCCTGCCTGATGCAGCGACCAATGTCATCATTTCCCATAGATCAGACTGAATGCACAATCATAAAACCAGGACTATAACCAATAACAAAACTCTTTGATCGATGCTGCCTGTTGGACCGTCATGCCTGCTGCAGCTGTTTTTGTTCACTGACCTGAGTCGCGGACAGAGGGCCTCCACGACAGCTTCTCAAATTCGTTGAGGTGGCTGAATGTCCCGTCAGGTTCCGAAGAAGACATTTTGTTACACGCAGAGAGAGAAGGGGAGTTCACCCCAACAGCTGGACACGAACCCGCTTTGCTATCGCTGTAGCATCGAACCGCTAAAGCTAACCTCTCCTGCAAAATAAAGCCGAGAACCCTTCACACCAGAAACTTAACGTGACATCACAACCAGCTGGTCTGAACTGACCAATCAGAGCAGGAGGCAGCTTTCGCGTTGCGTTCGGGAACCACATAGAATATAGTAATAAAGAAAGTTGTTAATTTCGTGGGAGTAATGTTTGGGTAAAACCATGTTCTAATCTACATAGTTATTCCAAACAATAATAGGACTTAGTGTTCTGTTTGTTTCAAAGAAGGCCACAGTTTCAAGATTCGACAGAAGAAAATATATAATCTATCTATTTGTACATAAACATGCATGAACGTAAACATAAAACCAAAACAGGGGAAAAAAAGAAGAAACTCAAATCTTAAATACATTAACAATAAAATAAGTACTAGAATTGCGAAAAAGAAAAGAAAAAACTGCGAAGTTAGTATATGCACAGAGTTATGTATGCTATGGTAATGTGGTGACTAGAGTCTTGATCGCCTCCTGGTGGTTGCATAAAAACTTGCAGCACATCCAAGTACAAACCAGGCCTTTACTCTTCTTAGGCATGTCACAGCTAGCATAACAAGACATTTTCTTACGTGATATTCCTGTCTAACAACATTTTATGCCAATATGTTATGCTATATGCTGTTTTACACAAACCTAATATATGGATATTTTGTTTCTGAGTCATTTCTGCCCAGAAACACTTAATCTATTTATTTAAGTTGTGGCCTTGATTGTGTTTTCCTGCAAATTCTTTACAGCAATTAACAATAATGAAGTAATGAACCACTATAATGAAGTCCATCAGAAGGAACTGGAGTGAGCTGGACTAATTATAACTGGATTTTAGTTGTTTACTTTTACTGATGCAATATAAATAAACCTAACTGAGTCTGAGTTAATTGAAAAAGCCTCATTAAGTTAACAAGTTAACCCCTAAAAGACCAACTTTGTCTGTTTCTTTAAAGGGTATGAACAACATTCGGTCAGAAGGTATGAGTGACTCATTTTTCATGACATATATCAAGCATCAACCTTTCCCCCAGATCATCTGGAGCTGCTCTGCTGACGGGCCGCTGCATTCTGGATGTGAAACTCACCGGGAGGAGCCGAGAGAGGAAAAACAGAACAAACAGGTCACAAAGCTGTGTTGTGTCTCGGCCACTGTGACTCCAACCTGTGAGAGTAGTCTGAATTAAACATGTTTACCTTTTGCTGATAATAAAGTTTCCACTTGTCTCTCTGCTCTGAAGCTTCAAATAAAATAATAATTAAAATAAAATAATAATTTAAAAAAACTATATGAGCAACACTTGGAGCCCATTTGCTGTAAAATTCACTGAAATATTTAATATTTATATTGACTGAGTTCTAGTTGTTTTTGAGGTCAGTTGGCTGTTGGGGCCATCTTGAATCGCCAAAAGTTAAATGCAGTGATTACCTTCTGCAAGTTTCAATTACTGTGTTTCTGTGTGATATTTATAGTTTACCATATGTCCAAATAGTTTATTTGTAGTTGTGAATTTTCTGTTTCTCCTTTAAAAAAAAAAAAAAAAAAAAAGAACTTCAACTCTGTGAAGAGAACCAGTGTGTCTCAAACCACATGCTATGACATAAAAAGGGATCTTATTTTTAGCTGAATGTACACCAAAAAAATGTTAATTATATACTGCCTATTGTTCAGAGCTGCTTCAAGACTTTTCTGTCGTTTAACATTTCAGTTAAACCTAGTGATTTCACTTTATGATCATTAAAAACTTCTCTAAATAAGCAGGTAGTTTAAGACTGAACCTCAATTCTGAGAAGTGGTCATCTGTCTTGACTGACTGGTTAGAGAAGACACAAACACAGAATGACTGGTCCAGGTGTAGTTTCTATGGTCCAGCTGTAGGGTCTGTTCTATGTGTGGTTTGTATGGTCTAGGTCAGGGGTCTGCAACTTTTACAATCAAAAGAGCCATTTGTCCTCCTTTTCTCACTAATAAAATGTGTCCAGAGCCGCAAAACAAGCTACAACTGTGATTTTCAACTGCTGGTCCGTGGACCTCTTCAAGGCCTTTTCTAGGCCTTTCCGGGAATCTTTACGGTCAGTGGAGGTGAGATTATAAAACTAAAAACAATTATTATTATTTATTATTATACACACCAAGACAAATAAAAAGACCATATGTGTGTAAACAAGAAAATATTGTATATAGTTTATACCAAATTTCATAAAAAGTAGTACAACTGAATTATTCAAGCATATTTTTTTCTAAGTCTTATAATTATGTAGTCTTCAAGTTATTTAAAGTTAATTCTGATGGATTTGAGAGAAAGATCATAGAAAGAAATTGTAATATTTAAGTAAACAACAGTCTAGCATGGGCTATCATTTTTTACTTTTTTATTAGTAGTATTGATCACATATTTGCACACAAATGGATTTCTGTTGTGAGTATAAAAACAACAAAAAAAGAGCCACTGCAGAGGGCCCCAGAGCTGCAGGTTTCAGACCCCTGGTCTAGATGTAGGTTTTTATGGTCCAGTTGTTGTTCTGTTCCAGGTGTAGTCTCTATTGTCTGGGTGTAGGTTTATATGGTAAGGTGGAGTCCATGTGTAGTTTTCTGCAGGTGTAGAATTCTATGGTCCAGGTGGAGATTTTTGTGGTCTATGTGTAGAATTCTATGGTCCAGGTGTAGAATCCTGTGGTCCAGGTGTAGAATTCTATGGTCCAGGTGTGATTTCTCTGGGGAGAAAGAAAAAGACAAGCACAAGTAAATGATGTAGATAATTGTAAACATTGAGATTAGAGCCACTAAAAATGACACGTCACAATAGCCAATCCCAACTATAGGATTTGTCAAAACTGTAGGATTTGTCAATAATAAGTCTTAAACCTGATCCTAAAAGCAGACTACTGTCTACTTTTAGAAACTCTAGGAACCAGAAATAATCCTGCAGCCTGACATGAATCCCTTTCAGGCCTTTAATTTCAGTATATTTAATGTATTTGTAACATATTTTGCACTCATTATTGTGTGAAAACATAATGAGCGCCTGACTTATTAACTGTTCACGCTCATGATTCATGTCACCCACGTGACACAACTTGTCTTCAGACTCCCTATAAGGCAATTTCAACATAGATCTAAATCAGATAGAATAGGCGTGTTTTGTGCTTTAAGCATCGCTTAAACTCTTTTTATTTGATAAAAACGAGCTTTAAGGGTGACTGTGTGTTAATGTTAGAGTCTGGTTCTTTGTTTCCGCAGCAGTCTCAGTGGAGTTCCCGGTTTGCTGCGCTTTTTGCGGGTGTATTTCTGTGTTTGAGCCCCTCCTCTGCTCTGGTCGGTTCGGTTCGGTCGCTGGAGGTTGATGTCACCGGCGGAGAGAGTCTTCAGGACAGGACACAACTAGGTGAAGCTGGTCAGGAGGGACGCTAAAAGAAGGCGATGTTGCAGCTAAGGTTTCGCCTGTGGACGCTGAGGGGAGCCTGCTGATACAGTCCAGTTGGCTTGTAGGTATTGTCAAGCTGAAAGGTGAAGGTAGCGTCATTATTTTTAGATCACTTCGCTTTGAGGTACACACACACACACGAAAAATGTCGTCTCCAAGTCCGGGCAAGAGGCGAATGGATACCGACGTGGTGAAACTGTATCCTTTACAGCACACAAACAAGCCAAATGACACATCTTTCAATGGAAAGAGTCAGCTGTTTGTTTTTATGGTGATTAATTACTTAATTTGTTCCCGATGACTGCTTTGTACTCCTTGTAAGTGTAAATACTTTTATATTATCGTAGGGGCTGTTTATAGCGTGAGCTAGTTAGCTGGATGGCGAAAGCGAGCCATCAATTTTGCGTTTTTTTTTTTCAACTGAACTCACTTAGCATTAGCTTAGCTGTTCTGTTTGTATCAATAGCAAATTAGCAACGGACACTGTGGGTTCGCTCCTTATTAATCTGGCAACACAAAACCCGGCTAGAAGGGATGGTGGGCGGCGATGGTAGAGCTAATTTTCCAGAATTTACTCTACTTGGTGGGCCGCTACGCGCGCCGTAGTGTAAATGATGTGGACCTGGTTGCAATACAAAGATGGCTGTTAACTCTGTTAGCTTCGAGCGCTTGTAGCCCAAGCTTGAAGCATTAAGTCGAACTGCAATATATAATCATACTGACTGACAACACGCTGTGAAGTATAAGCAAGGGGACATTTACACTATGGAAACACTTTTTTGTAAAGAAACGTACGTTTATCGATGATTTAGCAACGTTTGCGCTTAAGTAGCTAGCCTTTTAGCATTGCTACCGAACGATTAAGATCGATCTTTGATAAAGTCCATTCTCGTCCGCAGTTCATTCATTGAACAGATGATCGAAAACTTCGCCCTTTTATGTGTAACATTTTTAAACTAAAAAGCTCTAAAAGTAAGACGAATCTAAGTTTCTTTTGTAACGCATGTTTACGACAAATCATACAGTAAATATAATTGAAGCCAAATAGTTTTTTTATTCCGCGCTTAACTCCTCTTAAAAGATGACATAAAAGAATAATCTCGGTTTTCTTCAGGATTATTTTTTTTCCAAACACCATTAGGGGTTAGTCATCCCACATCACGTTTTAATGATTGACAGCTGTTCTGTAAATAGTCCGTGATTCTAAACCATTTTTTAAATGTTAAAAAAAATATTTGCATCGATCAGCTAAAGTTTTTTAATCCTTAACCAGGAAATGTTTTTCTCTGTCTTCACGAGCTGAATTGTTTTGTTTTTGTCCTGCAGCTAGATGCTGCTTTCTGATTGGTCGGCTTGTTACCATCCGGAACATGGAGGGGGGCGGGGCTTGAGTCTCAGCTGATGGGGAACAACAAGTGAGCTGTAGGGGCACATGTATGCAAGGATGGGGGCTGGGAGCATCCGTCCACAGCAGGGACAGAACTGCATTCTTTTTGTTTTCACCCCCACAGGTCTGAAGACTCAGACCCAGACTAGTGGAATGGCTTTTGTTAGATTTACACGTCCAGCTAAAACAAATAGCATTAGCTTCTAAAGTGTTTGACCAAATCAAAGAAACTTGAGGTTTTTACTTTCTTAGGCTTAAAATGTGTAAAAATAGAAGCTAAAAATAAAATACATTTTATATTGTTAGTTCATTTTGTTTTAGTTGCTATAATGGTACTTTTAAAGTTGTGAGGGACTATAAACATTACCTCAGACATTTTCTACATGTTTTAGTTGTTGAGAATTGTTTTACAAAGCATTGAAGCTAACTTGACATTAAAAATGTCACATAAATGCGAACAAAATTAGCATGCTGTTCAGAAAATGTATACACAAATCAACCGTTGTAAAGTATTTACTGAAGAAAGTCATGTTATGATAACTTTTATATTTATAGACATACTATATTCTTTAGGGTTCAGGAACAAAAATATGTCAAAACCCACAGCTTTACTGCAACCACAGGAAGCTACGGTAACTCTGCTGGGACAAATCGTACCTTGCTCTGGTGGCTTCTAAACTGGCAGGACAGATTAATGTTATGAATTTTATTTTAGAAAAACAACTCAATCTTCCAGGTCCTAAAAACAAATAATACCCACACATGGTTTATGTTATGAATTTTAAGCCAATGGATGGGACTGATAAAAGTTAAAAAAAAAATGTCAGTTTTCTTGCATTTTGCAACTTTTTTTCCCTTAACCTGACGTCAGCATTGAGAGCAAACATGAAGTTACCATCCTGAGTGGACTCAACGAGTTTGTGGTGAAGTTTCATGGACCTCCTGGAAGTAAGACCCTCTAACTTCTTCTGTGTTTCCCAGAATAATTTCCCACACCATGTAACATTCTTCTGACACACTTTAAAAACATGTTTGGTCAGACTTTAAACAGGTTTTCTTTACGTGTTTGTCATTTTAGCTCCGTATGAAGGAGGAGTGTGGAAAGTTCGAGTCGACCTGCCAGATAAATACCCCTTCAAATCACCATCAATAGGTACAAATATTTGGAGTGTAAAGATTTAAAAATCATATAACAGCATGGATTTGTGTGTTTTTTAGAGTTATAGGAGCTTTTTTTGTTTTCAGGATTCATGAACAAAATCTTTCATCCCAACATTGATGAAGCGTAAGTTGGACAACTTTAGAGTTTTATATTTGTCCTTATTATGCGTTCAGTACAACAAAGATCCTGTATCATAACAAGGATGTTCTCCTTCTGTTTATGTTTATTAATAAATACTCTTCAGGAAATCTCATGGTGTTTTTGTTTACTTTTCATTTAAAACTCAAGCTCTTATTTTTTAATCATTTAGTCACCATCTTGTCTTTCTCAGGTCAGGAACAGTGTGTTTAGATGTCATTAACCAGACGTGGACAGCTCTTTACGGTAAGGTTTATTTCTTTCTTTTTTTTACATCTGGAACTCGTACAACTACTTTTTTTATGATGGTCTAAATGTGAAAAAATATTTATTTTTCCTTATACGACCCTGCTCTTTTTTTCATATATGGTACAACTTTGTTTAGCGCTTTTGTAAAAGTGAATAAATCTGCAAAAGTGCTGTTAAAAAATGACACTAATTCTGATCTGATTGACATGAAAAGTTTGACCATGTGGAGTAGGGCTGGGCGATATGGCCCAAAAACAAAATCTCCGATTTTTTTCATCCCAAATTCGATTTTCGGTTTTAATCAATTTTGCTTCCCACTTATCAGAGTGCCTCTGTTTCAGATGTCGAAACAAATTAGTTGTACTCCTGCTTTTTGTATCAAGAGTCTTCAAATAGATTTTGCAGTGAGGTTTTCATTGCTCTAAGTCCGAGATTGCAAAACCTAACCAGTGCAAGAAAAAACTGAAGAAAAAGTGCCTTTTTTGAGAAGTAGATCTTCTCTGCTATTGTCATGTCATGTACCAAGAGACTTGTGGAAAAAGAATCTCGATTTTCCCAAAATAAAATCTTCATACATGGCAAATTCGAATTAATCGATTAAATCGATTTATCGCCCAGCTCTAATGTGGAGGCAAGCTCAGCGTGTTCAGTCAACAACACTCCAAATCCTAAACCTCACCCATTAAAATCTCCTGACAATCCAGGAATCAAACCTTTTCTCAATATTTTCCTACAGTTGAGCATTATTTTCATTTGAGCCAGCAGCTAGCAGGAAATTAAAAACAAGTCAAATTCAGAACATTAAAAGGGGAGTATTATGCAAAATTGACTTTTTTGAGCTTCATAACATATTCTTTCATCATACCCAGAGTGTTGATTTAAATTTGGGCATTTATGTTGAATTGTTCACATTTATCTCATCTGTCAAGATACAAATTCTGACTTTGTTGATTAAAGTACTGCTGCTTGACCTCTGTATTGAAGAATAAAACCATCAGGATAAATACTAAACTATAAGTGAACAACACTGTCACCAGTTCTGAATCATAGATTCAAAAATTTAGGAAAATGGATGATTTTTTTTCTTTTGCTGCAGAATGATAGGAAAAAGCTTACATATCAGAAATGTGGACAATAAAAGCCTTTAAGTAATAAAAATATAATAATTGCATCACTTAAACTTTTTTTTTTGCTTTTTTAATCTCTTTCAATAACTTCAGGTGACTTCCTCTCTGTTGCTCCAGTTGAATGTTTTTACAAAACCAGATATTATTTTTAAATTGTTCTCTCTTGAATACATGAATACATTTATTCATGTTGAAATTAGCAGTAAAAGTTCTGTAGATCAGGAGCTTTATTCTCATGATTACATCATCGACGTGTCTCTGCTGCTGTGTCGTTACTGACTCTTTCTCCTCACCAGACCTCACCAACATCTTTGAGTCGTTCCTCCCTCAGCTGCTCGCCTACCCCAACCCCATCGACCCTCTGAACGGTGACGCCGCCGCCATGTACCTGCACCGGCCAGAGGACTACAAACACAAGATCAAAGGTGACGAGCCCCGTCTCTGACATTTTGTTTTTTAAACACCACATATTTACTTTATTCTCCCGTTTAAAAAGTTCCGGTTGTTTCTTCCAGAGTACATCCAGAAATACGCCACAGAGGAGGCTCTAAAGGAGCAAGAGGAGGGCGGGGGCGACTCGTCTTCCGAGAGCTCCATGTCGGACTTTTCGGAGGACGAGGCTCAGGACATGGAGTTGTAGTGAAGGAGGAGCGGCCTTCACCTCGCGACGGACTACAGAGCAGAAACTCAGTGCTAGATTCATATTTAAACAAGACAATTTTTTTACAGCGACACGAGGATTTTTATCGCTACACGAGGTTTTGCAGTACGAGGGAAGA
The DNA here is from genome assembly GCA_032275365.1 of Anablepsoides cearensis. NCBI lineage: Eukaryota > Metazoa > Chordata > Actinopteri > Cyprinodontiformes > Rivulidae > Anablepsoides > Anablepsoides cearensis. The sequence continues at coordinate 15,977,770 of JAUBOC010000011.1, read as the reverse complement.
AAAAAAAAAAAACAACCCCACCTTTAGGAATTCATCACCATCAGCAACTTTTTTTTTTTTTTTTTTTTTTGAGAGACTCTGCTTAGATCAGAATGACGTGCTTTATTATATTTTTGATGGAGTCTGGACTGAGCTGTGAGACGGACACAGGAGGACCTGCTTTTACTACAGGCCACATTTTTTAATTTCTGTTTTTTTTTCTTTCTTGTTATGAGTTGCTCACATCTGTGCAGCTTGAATGCACGAGGGACGTCCCTGCTTTTTTTGTTTTCTTTTCACACCGCCACCACGAATGGCTGCATAGCCGTTGCACCTTCAAAGAATGGAAGTGCGTTCAGTGTACAGACTCTGCAACCCTGCAGAGACCACACACTTCAGCCATGAGGACTCACACACACCATGATGTGTGTGTAATAACCTTTGTTGTGCAGGCCACTTGATGCTCAGCAGAAATCAGGAGAGAGGTTCACAAATCCCTCCGCTCAGCCCCCCACTTCCTCCTCCTCCTCCTCTCCGTTTTAGGAAAGTGTTTGTGTTTCTCTGAGTATCTTTGTGTTTCGGCGGCGTGGTTCAGAAGTTAAAGTGTGTAACGCGGCGGGGAGGGCGCCCCCCTCGGGATTATCGTTGGAACTTCATAACTCTGCTCGTGTTGAACTCTAATAGGTGTCTGACTTGCGTAGGGATAGTTAGTATCTTTGCAGGTGGTGAGCCCTTTCACAGTGTTTGGTTTAATGCGTCGGTAATAACACACAGGTTCAAAAAAAATCTTTTTTTTTCCCTTATAAATGTGGAGAGTTCTTCATCTGCGGGACGACTGCTGAATCTAATCCTCCAAAGATTTGGTGCTCCTCCTCCGCACCTCCTAATGTAAAAGTGACCGTCACTATTTACACTTTTATCTAAAAGAAGCTTTTTTTTTTTCTTTTTCAGCCTTTCATCACGGTCACAGTTTTTCTCTTTATTTATAGTGTTTTGTTTTTAAAATGATGGGACCAAAATAAATCCGATGTAGGAGGGAGTTTAATTTGTGGATAAAGAGGTTTAAAATTGAGGACAAAAATGTTTAAAAATGCTGCCCGAACAAAAGGTCAAACTCTCGGCTTTCTGTCTGATTGAGCTCAGGCCTGAGTTTGTTCTCCGTCAGAAGACGCTGAAACATCTTCGGTCCTGTAAAGGTTCACTGTTGCCTGACAGAGTCCTGAGATTTAACCGTTTGTTGAACTGATAATCCCTTTAAAGAAAACATTAGCCTCTTTTATGTTGACCTGTGAGGAGCAAACCTTAAGATAATCTGATCAAACTAACATGTTTTTGTGACATTAATAGTCTTTGTACCAAATATTCTGCAGTTTTCAAATGCAACAACAAAAAACATTGTTCCACGTTGTTGTTGTTGTTTATCATCTGGATTTATCATTTAAACACATTTATTTGATGCCTATAATTTGTCTGAATGTTTTTATTTTTCTTTTCTCTTTTTAAGCCCTGTGTGCAGGATACGGATATCCCTGATTTTTAAAAAGGCAAAAACAGTCAATAAATGTGCTTCCCTTGTAACTTGAAGAAAGAAATAAACGATAAAAACATCAGTGTTGTTGGTGTTTACAGGTGGGGCAGTAAGTGTGTGTTTAAAAGTTGTTTATCTTGTTGAATTTAAGCTTGAATAGATTTAGCTTTCTTCATTAAAATGACATTATTATATAACATGTTTGATTTTGGTCTGTGGGAGGAAACATGCAAGAGGAGAACATGTGGAGTAAAAAAGATTCTTTGCCTGGGCAAAAAATAAAACTCAATACCAATTTGGTTTTATTAAAATAATTAAAATTTTAGCTTAACTTGAAATATTCCCTATTCTGGCTTTACAACTTACTGATTGCTTTGGTTTATCACTGAATTTTGTTTCTTGGGGATTTCCACTGTTTAAAGTCTGAAGTACACATTTTACCTAATTTCCTCTGGGATCAATAAAGTATTTTTGAATTTGAATTTTCCATTCAATAAATTTGACACATTAAAAATTTGATTTGATTTGGGTCACGGCTTATTACAGGCTGAAAGTGGATCAGCTGAAAACTACTGATCTATTGTTGATTTACTGTATGTTTGTGTTAATTTTGTCTGATAATGGTGATGAGAGAGTTTCTCATTTTGTCCACTAGATGGCAGTATTCAGTCTGATTTGTTTGTAGTGTTTTATAATAAGAATTCTCCATCCATGCTTTTTAAAAATTCTCACATAAATATATGCTGGTGTCTTTCTTACTGTTTTTATTTCAGTTTTTTTTTCTAACATAAAGACTCATAAAAGGGAAAATGTTGCTCTACAGCAGTGGTTCCCAAAAACTGTGGTTATGGGTCCTGAAACGTCAAGGTGGGGTCTGGAAACAATTTTTAGAATAAATTTCATTTTAAAATGATTACATTTCTTTTTGGTTGTTATATAAGAGTGAGGTTCTTGAAGTTAAAAAATAATAAATAATGAATAGGCTGTTACTTGTTTATTTGACCTGCTGTTTAACCTGCTGCTGTTTGGGAGCTGAAAAGATTGGGAACCATTGAGAGAACTCACCCTGATATTAAAATAAATTTAAACTTCACAGATTAAGACATTTTAACAGTAAATGTTCTGGAGTTTAATTCAGCCAACTGTTTGTTACAGAAAATATTTTTTTTCTGAGAGTGAGATTTTCTTTGCAGAGATCTAAAACCACGTTACAAAAGCAGATTATATTTTTGTTATTTTATTGTGTCCCTTCTTGACTCAGCCTATAAAGTGATGCTGATGACTGAGTGATGCTCTGACTCAGACCAGGAGTAAAACGATCCACTAAAATATTCATCTCTCTGCGCATATTCTGGTATCCAGTTGCAACATCAGTGTTTAATCTGCTGCTCGGCCACTCTCAGTAATTAGGACTTTATTCACGTGTTTATTTGCTTGGGACTTTGAAGATTGTTGAAAATAATGTGCTTTAAACCCATTAGTTATTATTAGGCTGATTTGACCTCTTTTTTAAAATCATTTTTTTAGTTCTGATTTCAAGTTTCATTTAAAATTTGGGAAGTTTTTTAAACTGTGGTGTTTTAACTGAACTTTGAAGCTGTAAGTGTGGTGAGTGATTAAAGAGTCGCATCATTTAAAAAAAAAAAAACGGGATCAAACGGGAGTTCCAGTTGTTCCACAGTAACCCGAGACGCAGCAGGAGGAGAGGAGGACGCGCGGAGCGATGAAGACTCTGCTGGCCGGCTGCGCCTCCTTCATAATGTATGGAGAGGAACAAAGGGAGCGCGGCTGGATTTCAACCTTAACTTTCAGAACAGCAGTAACCCAAACCCCCCCTGCTCCCCGACAACACTGGATTCACATCAGCTGAAAGGATGATGCGACTTTTTCCACCTGCAATCTGTCTAATAATCACCGACAGCAGGTAAATGAGCTCCGGGGAGCTCCGGGTATAAAACGAGGAGCAGAGGAGGAGGAGGCCTTGAGGTGGAGGAGGTGCAGCGCCCGGCGGATGCTGGTGAGTTTCTACCTGCAGCCTGAAGACACGCGTTAAAAATGATTAAATGATCTTTAATCATTTGACTTGTCAGTGTTTTAATCAGTGAGTTTTTATATTGTCAGCGCGTGTTTTTGTTAAAGCTGTGCCACATCTAGTCCTTATCTCCTCCACTTTACGCGTTCTGTGCGTAAAAAGGCGCACCGGAAATGTGCCAGGCGGCCTGCCCGTGGAGGCAGGAGGAGGAGGAGGGCGCGTGGATTACTATACTGGCAGTGGGTTAAGATGCTTACCAACTAATTACCTTGCCACTAGAAAATCCCCTGCTGCACAGGCCAAAGGAGCAGGGGAGCCGCGGTGGACCGAAAATTGGAGACCTGAAGGGCTGAAACACAGAAATAGATCATATGGAGTTTTATTTTTGTTTTGTTTTTGTTTTGTTTTTACAGCTGGATACTTCTCTGTGGAAAAAAAACAAGAGCTTTTTTGTGTATGTGTTTGGAGTTGGTCTTTAAAAGGTAGGAGAAAAGTTTATAGAATAAAAGCAGCAGCTCGTGATGCTCAACTAAACTGTTCGTTTGTTTTAAAGAAGAGGGATGAAAGGATTCAGTTGTTTTGTAAAGATGATGAAGCTGCGTGAAAATCTAATCTGTTGTTCTTCATCCTGACTTTCAGCTTCATCAGGCTCCATTAGCAGAAAGAAACCAGAGCCGCCAAACTATCAGGGTCGACTAAAAAACTCTCAACAACAACAGAACCTTCAGGAGGTTATGATTGATGCTCTGCTCCTCTGTCTCTCTCTCACACACACTCTCTCACACACATACACACATAGGCTTTTTACTCTATTGATCTTTCCCGGAAACGGGAAGATGAGCCCTGCTTTGGGACCCATTTGGTTGCATCTCAAAAATCACTTAGCACATCATTCCCTGCAGCCAGAATCAATCTGAGCGGCTCTGCTCCTTCACGGCGTTCAGGACGGTCCTGGATTATAGGCCAGAACCGTCCCATGCAGCAGCCGCTCGGAGCTGACGCTGGTTCTGGTGAAAATAAAGACTGTGCGCGGCCTAAAGGGAGGCCATTGCAGCAGCAGATGGCACAGGTGGATTTATTCTTGAGAGGTGGAGATGAAGAAAGGACACCATCATTCCCACTTTGCATAATCCTGTAGAGGCCTCTCAAGCACAGGAGCTCCTAAAACCTGAGAAGAGGTCGTTTCAGACGGTCCTGTTCTGGGTTTATTTCCCCTTCCTCATTTCCTCCTGTTCTGTGTATGGCACTGGTAGAATTCACTGTCGCAGCACATTATCAGTGAATTACCATAGGGCCATAAACAGAGTAGAGACAGAACCGCCGTGTGAGAGACCACCAACCAAAACCAGGCCAGTTCTCTTAGCTTATTTTGGCACTAGCACATTTTTGCTTTGTTTCCTCTTTGAGCAATCATGTGTAGTGCCAACATGGGACAAGAGAGACGCTCAGCTGTGTGTTTCTATGTGTGTCTGCTGCTGAATATCAGGACATCCAGCCTGCAGGAAGGGAGGACCTCATTAATAATGCCGTCCCTATCAGATGTCACAGGCTGCTTTGGAGGATGGGTCACCGTCTCCGAGATGTAACCCGAACCTCCAGTTGGTCCTCGGATCGTGTGGCGACGGCCGGCGTGCTCTCCCACAGTGTTTGGCAATGGTAGAACTCACTCTGGTGGGCTGGAAGGATCCAGTGGTTCTAGACTTGCCAACAACTGACTGAGAGCTTTGAACCACCGGTGCAGCAGGAGAGACCGTGGAGGAGGAGGTTCAGAAAGGACTCCTGAGGTTTCGCAGGCCTGGTCTGAGGGGTTTAGAGTATAGCTGGGGGGTTTGGGAGGCGGGCTGGCTGAGTGTGAGTGGCTGCAGGCGGAGCAGAGAGAGGTTAAAGTTCCCTCCCTGAACGTTTCTTGCAGTCTCAGAACACCACGAGAGGACTAAAACAGACACCGGTCCGGGGAGTCTGCAGCTTACAGAACAACAGCCCTCCTCTCATCCCCTGCAGATGTATGAGCTCCCCTGAGTTTTCTTATCCACGGTTAGCCGATCAGGACTTTAAGCCCGTTTGTAACTCTAGACCTCAGACACTGAAGGTATGAACCAAAGGAGGCTTTGATTATCGGGCCGCAGCACATAAATCCATTCCCAGCCCATTAGGCGCCGTGTTGATCAATAAATCAGTGATGTTGAGCTCAGAGAGGAGCAGCCTCGGTCACACGTTAGGTGTTGATGTGAACGTCTGCTGCAGCTCTGACCTGATTATTTGATTGTTTGTCTTCATGATGTTCCTTTCTGCTGTCGAAACCTGCAGAGGGGGGCATTTTATGATTTGTGTTTTCATTCTTAAATCTGGTAAAAGAACAAATCGTGGTAGAAATTATCTTCCTAAATCTGTGGAGGTAAAGTTTAAAAATGCGTTGGTGCTGAAGTGGAGAGTCAGAGAAACATTATGGAACAGGAGTTTTATGAACTGAGGAGTTGAGAATGTTGTTCAGGAAGGACGATGTACATAAAGGTCGTGGAGTTTGAATCCTTGTATGAGTGTCTTTACAAACTGAGAGTGGAAGGACAGATTTTGTGACATATGAGAAAAGCATAAAAAGAATCAGAAAGTTGTATAAAGTTGGGTTTTTGTTCAGGTTTCGATTGATGCTTCAATAAAATGCTTTTGCTGTCTTGAGTTTTTGTCCTCGGTTCTATGATTAATGATTAAACCCTCAGAATTTACATCGCTTTTCTTTCCTCCTGACTGGAGGAAATAAACTGTCCCAGTTCCACAGAGCTGTATCAAGAATCTTAAAGGGAACAACAACACAGTAATTATTGATTTTGTTTATGAAAAGATTCTTGTTCCACTCTTGTGGCTGTGTGAGGGTGTGATGTAATTCCAGTATTATGGTACTCATAAGTACACAATAACTGTCACTTCATAATACAACCTGATCTGTTAAGTATCATAAGTATTCAGAAACTACCAAGTACACACCTGGTAGGTATCTTGTATTTATAGCGGTCTGTATTATTATTGCTCTACCAACATTTTATCTCTGTTCAAGTTTTGCTTTTTGTTTACTGCTAATAATTAGTTACTGACATAATCACAGTAAATATGTTCAAATTGTTTTAATGTTGAATTTGAATATTTTAAATTATTGTATTTTTTACTTTATGAGAAATGATTTACTATATTTTTTGCTTTTTATTACAGAAGCAGTGGAAAATGACAGCAGGATGAATACAGTTTTAAATAAAATGTGTTCATTCTGTGCTAACGTACAGGTTAGTTCATCTTTTCTGTGTTTAGAACTGATTTATACTTATTTAAACTCTCAGAAAACTTTCTGTAAATTCAAACAAGTATCAGTGAGAAACTTGTGATGCGTCACATCGTCAAAGTGTAGCTGTATCAACCACAAGCTGAACAAAAGAGGCTGAACTGAGATGGCGTGGGATATTTACAAGCAGTCAGTATCTTACCTGCATTAGACAGAATAAGATTAAATTTAGAATTCAAGCTACTCAGATTCCAAATTTTCCTGGAAGTTTGTTCATGCAAAAAATAAATAAATAAATAAATATAAAAAGAAGAAAAATATTAAATAAATACATTGACAACACATCTCTTTTGCGTGAAAGGTTTGCTCTTTTTGTCTTTTTTTCTTAACTGAACTGAATTTGGGTCACAGTTCAACTGAAATCCTGGGAAAACATGCTGAAATTAAATGATGAAAATTCACTCCTAAATTGAAAGTAATCATTTAACGTACATCTAAAACTCACGAAATGATAAATCCTTATGTGACTCACTCAGTTTTTACAGTTAGTACGCTAAAATTTGCTGAGAGTCATCCTCAACACTGAGTGCGAACACATCTCACAACATCTCACTTTATTACCTACAGTTTTGTCAAACCGTGAAAGAAAAAAAATATATATATTTTAAAGCATTATTTTAGCGCATCCTGTGATGTTGGTGTATCCTGTATTTTAAATAATTCTTTCTATTTTTGCACCATTTCAACCCTAAGAAACTACTTTTTAAATTTTTTTTCACTTGAGGTGTCCTGCAGTAAACCTGTATTAACAAAATGTATTTATCTGTGTGTTTGTGAAATATAAGGTAAAAGAGGGAATGTTATTTGCTGAACTTTTCATATGTCAGACTTTTAATAAAAGCTTAAAACACAGCAAATAAAAGGAAACAATTGAACAAAACACACAGCTTGTTCAACAATAAATCAGCTGCAAGTGACACAAAAGCTCTCAGCTCAGCCAGTGAAGAACCAAACTTATTAGCTCAGTCTGAGCAGCTGATGTGTTCATCATGTTTCAGTCTGGATGCTGGGAGAGTCCATTATGGCTGCCTGCAGAGGATGTGAGGTTAAGTGGTGCAGGAGGAGGAGGCCAACACGCTGACAGCTGGTACGAGTGATTAGACTCTAGTGATGCACAGAAGACATCAAAGCTCTTTATGGAGAATCCCTAAATGGGAGGAGGCAAAGACGCACGCCGACCAAATCCTGATGCTTCCTGTTTGCTAAAACTGAGCTTACTGGTCCAGCAGCACAGAACCATCTGTCCTCCCCGGGTGCATCACCAGCCGATGGATTATCAGCAGCTCCACACTGTCTGACACACACGCACACACACACTTTCTGACTGTGAGATAGTGGTAACAGAAGAAAATGAGTGGTGTCATTAGATTAGACTGGGTGTGGACGTTAATGTATCTCCTCATTATTTCTCATCTACTGATGATTGTTTAATTGCTGTTGTCTTCTTCTGTTCATCCTCATGCTTCCTCACATTAAAGGTTTGTTACTCCGATCATCTCAATATTTTTTTACCTCTGAATACATGAAAAAGAAAAGCGTGAGAGTGTAAGTGTGAGGTGTGTGGGAAAATCAGTTCCATAAAATCAACAGAAAATTAAAAAAAAAATGACAGGAAGATGTTTTCTTACAGGAGACTGAACTCATGATGACTCACCTTTGTTGTGAGTCTGATTCCTCACTCACACACACACAAACACACACACACACCCAGTCCCTGAATTACAGTAATCTGAGGGGTATTTTTAGTGCTTTAGACCAGAGGCAGACAATTGAGAAAAACAGATGACTGGCGAGATTTTCTGGAACAGAATCCAAAATTAAATCTAACTCAGCTGTTATTTACATGTAAATGTTGTATGTGATGTCATTTAAACACAATAAAAAATGCACACACATTAATGTGTATCATAAGCTAATTATTGCATATCTGGTGGCTGTATGTCACGATTAACATCAGAGATGAACAAATGTAGTTTGAAGTGTTTGAAGTGAAAAATGTGTCAAAAATGATTAGTACAATAATGCTAAAATAATAGATTATGACAAGGTCAAGACTTTCCTCATAAGGGTCTGTACAGAATATTAAATTACAAATTTATTAAAGAACCTATAAAAATGCTTATTTTATAATATTAACAAGATGATTAACCCCATCAGTGTTTCTGAGTGAACTTTTGGAGAAACATCTAACATCACACAAAATCATGCCTTGTTTTGATTTAGACATTAAGACATAAAATGGTTGATAATTTAAATATATTTTATTCCAAGTGAAAATGGAAAATACATTTTGTAGCTGTTCTGAAATTTAACACATCAACATTATTAACTATTATAAGGGTTGCACACTCTCATCTGTAATTATCAATAGTATTGCAGCATTATTTAAAAAATATATGGCCTGTATAAATATTTTTAAAACACATTTATATAAACTTTATATATACTTTTATGTTATTAGGGAGACAAAAACACATATTGACCTAAAAACAATGTGCACAAAGACTATAATGTGGTGCTGCACGTATTTATTTATGATATAAAACAACTTTATTTGTGCAAAGTTTTTATCAGAATCTATTTTTGCATTAAAGTAAAAATAATTTCTTATGATTGTACAAAAATGTTGCTACTAATTCAATCTAACTTTACATTAAGTTAACGGCTTTCTTGTTTGCGTAGAATGCCTCCAAAGTCTGATTTGATGAAGAAATTCATGTCAAAACAACAAAAATAGTTTTTTTTCTTCCAGCAGTCTTCCTCATAGTCAGATAAAGTTTTTTTTGTTTATTGTTCTTATTGTAGAAGTTCTGAGTGATATGCTTTTTCTGTTTCCGAAGATGTGATCATATTCTGAATGCTGCTGAAAAGATAAGTCACATTGATGTCTTCATCAGTTGTCTTCATCGCCTCTCAGTGACGGGTCAGACTGCAGAGGGTGCTGATGCTCGGTGCTCCATCTGCTGCACTCAGTAGTGATGTTCGATACTGCCATTTTTCTTTCCGATACTGATACCAAGTAAAATGTGGCTGGTATCGGCGATACTGAT
>JAUBOC010000011.1:15938475-15956543 GCA_032275365.1 Anablepsoides cearensis | reverse complement strand
ATTTTTTTTTTTGGGTATTTTCATGTTTGCATCACAAAACATTTGTTGTCTGTTTCTGCTCTATGTTTTCAAAATATATAGATTACTTTTTAAACTCTTCAGTACATGTTTAATGATGAAATTTTTTAGAAATTTACTCTAATTTAAATTAATCATATATTTTTGAATAATACATTCACTAATTTGCTAAAATCAGTTATGTGTGAACGACAAACAACCTCCCTCTTGTTCCTGTTTTATTATATAAGACCTGAACTGTTTTTGACTGATTCTTTTTGCTATTATTAACTAAAACATTTATTTCAGGGCTTTTAAAACATTTGATTAATTGTTAAAACTGAATATTTATATTCCTGCAGTATATTTAAAGCAGTATTTTCTGGTTCAAAGAAGTTTGTTCTTGTGAATCATCACTTAAATATAATCCTTAAAAAAGAAGAAGAAGCTGGCCCTGACTCAAAGAGCTGCTTAATCTTTAGCACAGAAAGACATTAAGCTGGGACTTGGAGCTGCCTGAAAGTTAACTTAATGATCCAGAAATAAAGTTTTGAATCCAGTCCAGCCTGTCTGAAAACACTGCTGATCATTTTAATCAGCGTCAATTTTCTGGAGAAATTAATCTTTTTTGCTCTCAGAAGGAAGAAAACCCTTTTATTTAATAGTAAAAGTAGCTCGTACCTTTATGCAGATGGACTGCACCGACTCCTGCTCCTTGGCTTTAGCTATGTTCACCAGACTGTAGACCTTCCTCATGCTGGCACAGCTCTGACTAAAGCTGCGAGTTTGACTCTGTCAACCTGCTCAGAGTCAAACTTTACGTCACGCCCAGGCCACACAGGTGACAGGAGACGGAGGGGAAGTCACACTAATGATAATGGAGGCTTTGTGGGCACACAGTTCTCAGAACTGTAGGAAGGCGGCACCTTCAACATAAAGACAGGTTTTTAAGTCAGGCAAGGTTGCTCGAGGCCACAGATGAAGGGGATTATGTTCAGCGAAGTGCACCGAGACAACACACTGGTGTGAGAGACAGGCAGGACACAGAGACGCTTCATTCCTCTGCACAAAGGTCACTCAGAGGACACTTCATTTAGATATATTCTTCGTATTTATGGAATTAGGCACAAAACTAATTCCATATACTTTTATTCCCTCTCTAACTGCATCTATATTTCCATCCATACTTCATCTTCTGCTTGTTCTTAGTCAGATGTTGGAGGTCCTGACTTCTCTCTCCCCAGACTCTTCCAGCTCTTTTGGGAGGATTCCAAGGTGTTCCCAGTCTCTCTATCGTGTCCTGGGTCTTCACCAGGGTCTCCTTCCAGTTGGATATGTTTGAAGCACCTCTCTAGGGAGGCGTCCAGGAGGCACCTCAACGGGCTCCTGTGGATGTGGAGGAGCAGTGGTTCTAGTCTCTCCCTGATAACTGAAGCTCTCAGCCTATCTTTTAGGGAGAGTCCAGCTACACTTTTGTTCTTTCGTTTTTTTCAAACGTGAACAACGACACCCCTTTCCAGATACTTGAGCTCCTCTAATTGAGGCAGAAACTCACCCCTTAACTAGAGCAATAGAAGTATCAGAATTGGAGCTTCTGATCCTCATCATATATCTTCATCACCATATATCAGACCTGACCTTGAGAAAATAATACATGCTTCTAACTGACTAGATTGTTATTCTCTTCATGTTGGCATTGGTCATGTCTCCAGCTTGACTGCTGTAGCTTGGCTCTTAACAGGAACTTGATTTGAGCATATTTCACTGGTCTGCTTTATAAATAAATTTGACTTGACTTGATATGTCCTTTTTCATGAATACCCTAAGTTAGACACGTTTTAAAGACACTTGTTGGGTGAGAAACTCATGTGTGTTGCTTTTGTTCATGACTGAAAATTTTAAAATTTGGTTCTCCAACAATGAAAAAAAAAAAAAAGAAAAACAACTTAGCTTTTGCATTATTCCATTTTGTTCATCATAGTTTTCATTTACAAATTAAAAATACAAGCATTTCACGAAGTAACACATATCACCTGCCACCTTTTAAGATTTTGCCAGATCTTTGTTCTGAGATCATTTGATTGATTTATTGATTGATGATGCCTTTATTGTCATTGTACAGAGCACAATGAAATTACATTTAAGAACACCCATTCAAGAAGACACACATGACAAAAACATGGGGGAACAGGTGAACAGGTCATGTGGCAATCATGTGGGTTTTATGTTTATGTTGAGAAATTTCAGTTTTAACCATTTTGATTTTTTTTGTAGGTTAAGGTCAGTTTATGGATGAATTGAATTGGGTTGTTTCCAACAGTTTACCACTTGTAGGTACTTCCTGTACGTTTCATTTCATTAGCTGCTCAGTGAATTATCAGATATTTTATGAACACGCACACATGCACAAACATGACCCTTTGGCGGCGGGCGCCTGCATACTTTATATGTTCTAGGTGACTCTTGTGTGTAACCAGTTCTTTTAACAAATAACTAAGCAACAATTGGAGAGGCGTGTTGCTTTTCTCTTTATTTTTTCCTGACCTCACAACTACATTTTTTTAAATCTAGTAAAGTAAAGAAGCAGAATGCAGAGATCTGATAACTTGGTAAATTTGTGTTTTGTTGCAAAACGTTCAACTTAAGCTGCTTCTATTTATTATGACTGAAACACCTGGATAATATATTTTCCTTAAAGGCTTTTAGTTACTTTATAAAACATAGTTATTGATCTTCTCCTTCAGCATTTGTAAACAGACTCGTAGAATCCGTTCCTTACTTTCAGACAGACTGATTGCAAAGTTTGGTCAAACATTTCCAGAGGCCTGCAACTTAAATCATTAACAGTCTGAGTAGATGCAAATCCATGCTTCCTGTGGAGTCTGATTACAGGAGTTAAAAATAGTGCTTTAATATATGCAGAGTCTTTGCTCACCATGTTAGTCTTCAGAGCCTCTGTGATTTGGTCTTTTGTCCCAGTTTCAGGTGCTCCTGTCTTCTCTCTGTCCTGGTTTTGAGGCGTCCACCTGCTCTCAGCGGCCCTCAGCATCTCCAGCAGCTTGGGGCTGCATTTCACCGCTCTGTCTTTGGGGTCTTCTTGTCCAGCAGCCTGAGCTCCGTCTCTGTCCACGTAGGGCTCCGGATACTCCTCAGGTAAAGCCAGGTCCTCCCAGGAGGCTCCGAGCCGGTTCTTCTTCTCTGCCATCGCTCCTCGCACAGCCTGTGATGAAGTGAGCCGGATACCTGCTCAGGTGTTTCTGCCCTTCATCTTCCACCCTCATCCTCATGTGTTCACACCAAACACAGAGCACTCTTTGGTCACTTTGACTGGATGTAAGGCAGATAATTGATCCTGGATGTGGTGTGTAAAGAGAAACCACAGAGACGTGTGGCCTGAAAAGACACAAACATTCTATATGTCCTCACAACAACAGCAACACACCCTGCTCATGCCTGAAAAGACAAATATACAATATGTATGTTCTCCAGACTTGTAGCTGCTTTTTCACTATGTGTTGATGCTGAAAACATGATGCAAGCAAAAACATGACAAAGAGGTTACATCAAAAACAAACAGGTGTGATGAGTTGTTTACAATAAACCAGCATCAACAATGGCCTTGAGCTGAACTTAATGTGCTCTGACTCAGATAGATACAGAAACAAACTGTAGTGATTCGGTTAATATTTATCATATATAGCATATGATGAAAATGTTTGTATTTTATATACAAAGATTTTCATATAGATGTCTAATATTTAACACCCAGACTGTGAGGCAGCTATAACGCTTTTGCTCCTGTGTCTGTTTGTTTTTGTTACTTTGTTAGGACCATTTTTCCAATACACCAACTTATGAGGACCTGCTGCTTACTTTGGACCAAAGCAGACCTCATTTGTTCAAATGACATTGTGGGGTCAGGGTACAGGTCATGGTTGGACTAGGTGTGTAAATCATTAGCTTTATCATGATACGATGTTACATCGATATGTTTAGATGACGATTCGATATTACTCGATATTTTAAAGTCTGTCACGATACAATTTCGATTAAATTCAATTCAGAAGCCTGCGATCAATATAATGCGATATAATCTGCCCATCTAACACAATAACTGTGTTAGATGGGCAGATGATAATGATTTACATCAAGCATATGATGACGATATAGATTAATATTTTCATTTTGCCACGATATAACTGAATCATGAACCATTCAAATCGATATATCGATATAGATCGATGTATTGTTACACCCCTAGGTTGGACTATAGAAACTAAGTGAAAATCAATGTAAAGTCTGTGTAAAGATAGAAAAACACACCTGTGTGTGCGAGTGTTTGTTCGTAGGGTTCATAAAATGTTTCTTAACAGATTTGAAGGAAACTCTTAGAAAGTCATCATCAACTGATGTACTTTTAAAGCCAGACTTATCCAAGATGGCTGCCACAGTTGATTATCCTTATTGAACTCAAAAAAGACTTTTAGCTAATTTTAAAGATACTGAGCTAAACTTTAGTTTGGTTGGAGACAAACAGGACAACATTAAAGGCGATATGCACTCGTTGGAGGAATAATAGAGCTTCAATTGAAAAATAAATGAGAGGAGCTTCAAAAATAAAGGCACGCTAAAATGGTTCAGTTTCCAAAAAGGTGCTTTAACCAAACCAAGAAAAGAGTTTATTTGGATTAATGGATGGATTATTTGTGCCTTGTCATGTCAAGTTGTATAGAAACAAATGAAAACTAATACTCGGTTGGTATTTAATATCAAAACATGTAAAAATCTGTAAAAGTTTGAAAATGCACAAAAGCTGCGCGTTCAAATGCAGACATGTAGAGGAATTATTTTTGGGTCAAAGCTGAATTATTTCTTTGCCCATAAATTCAAAATAATTCATCCATTAGGTCAAGTTTGGTTTGAATAAATGTAAAATATAAATATAGAGATGAATATTTTCCATACTACACAATCACAGACTAAACATTTAACATCATAGCTGAGGAAGGTGAAAAGTTTTCTTCCTCTTTCTGCCTCCAGGTGCAGATATGATCCACTAGAGGGCGAAACAGTTCCACATCTGTTCTCTTCTCATGTCAGTTATGACAGTTATTACACACAGCTGTGTTTCATCCTGCATTATAAAAGTGTGAACATTTCTGTATCAGTGGACAGTAAGCGAGGAGCTTTTATTTTTTTTAAGTTACAGCTTCTCATTTTATTTCTTATTATTTTCATTTTTCACAACTTGAGACACGAGCTGGTTGTAGTGAAACATGACCAAACATGAGCTTTTTATTTTCATAAAACAGGTACAAAGCAGAGTCAATATAGACAAATACCACAACCTTTTACACATTAAAGAATACAAACACCATTAATGCCTGTGAGCCTGATGTGAGTGAAAATTGAACAAACACTCACATAATACATTATTTTTAATATGATAATTACATTTTTTCATTTGGTTCAATTTAAAGACAGATTTGTCTTAAACTCTGTTTACAGCTCGACATTGGCTTTGATAATACAATATTAGTGTTACATTGTTCTCATACAGTTTTTTGTGTCATCATTTGCTTTGATGTCACATTCACAACATTTAAACACTTTTATAAAGTAAGAACCAAGAGGCAATCACTTCATTACAATAAAACTCCCTCAAAAACAAAGCAAAAAAATAAAAAACACTTAAATGATTTGTCAAATGTGATTTTTCTCAATACCGCTCAGAATAAATAAAAAATGGGTTTTAAAGAATGTAATACAGTTCTTGGTCTTTACTGAAATCTTTAAAAGTTAATAAAAAAACATACTGTTTATGTGGAAATATGAAAAAAGTTCATGCACTCTTAAAAATAAAAAAAATAAAAACTGGAGGAGCACCACCACCATATGGAGCCCTGTAAGTGCCCAAAATAAAAACAAGTAAGAATCACCCAACTCTAGTATATTTTGATTAAAATTTAAAAAGATTCTGTAAAATTTCCTGTAATTGCATGGGACATGCATTTCCTATAAACATGTAAAAACATGTAAAATGGGGAGGGGGGGAATTGCCATAGCACACGTAATTTCACTCCTTTTGTCACACCAAAGGCTTTTTTGTAATTTGACACTGCTAAAGTGTAACAGGAAGTGACGACAAAGGAGAAAACCCAAAAAAGGCAAACATCCAGGTCTTTGCTTCAGGAAACAATATTATGTGAGCTCTGAATTTTTTTCATCTCTTTTTCAACGACTCAAAATAATCAGATTTATCGCTGCTGTCTGTGTTGTTACTCTTTGTCATCACTTTCTGTCAGTACATATGCAAATAGCTCAATAACTGTTCTCAATGTCACAACTCTCATTCTTATCCAGACATGAAGTTGGAAAAAATTGACCTTAAGAAAAGATAATAGTTATAGTCATCAAATTTGTTGTGTTCGTTGATGTTTTTTGATGTCATGGCTGATGCTTTTTTAAAAAAACAGGCAAAAAAAATCATTGTATAGGTTGCATCACTATAATTACATCTTATAAAAAAACTTGTGTAGTGTCTCCTTACATAAAAAGCTACCATTATTTTATCAGTTTTTAAGAATATTTTATTTTGCTTGGATTATTTAACTCACTATCATATGACTTCAAATTAAGGGCCGAGGAAATGGGATTCAGCCAAATTTATTTACTTATTCTTTTCAGTTTCCTTTTCTTTTTCTTTTATGACACAAAGTTTCAGCTCCATCCTTTGCTCCCTCATCGCCCACGTATGTTTTTGTACTGGCACAGAAGCAGGTGCTTGAAGGTATTCTTGAAGGTGGTGTTGCAGAGGGCGTAGCAGGCTGGGTTGACGGTGCTGTTGATGTAGCAGAGCCAGTAGCCGATGGTCCACAGCGAGTTGGGGATGCAGGTGGAGCAGAACGTGGTGATGAGCACCATCACGTTGTACGGCATCCACGTGGCAACAAAAGCGATCAGGATGGCCATGATGGTGCGCGTCACTTTTCTCTCTCTGGAAGAGTTTCCTCTTCTTCTCCACTTTGCTACCACTCTCTCGGTCACAGCACGCTTTGTTACCTGAATAATGAGAGCAGCAGGAGAAAAAGGCTTCTGGCATTAGTTTATAAACTGCATTGAACTTTTTTTGTTGTAAGGGTGGTACCGTGTAGGAAAAGACTAATTTAAACAGCTTATTCCTTTTTGAGCTTCTGTGTCTAATATTCCCTCCTAGAAATCGAATGTTTTTGCAGGGATGAACTAAAACTTTCATCTAAATTAAGTTGTTTTGTCTTTTTCTAGTGACTTTTATTTATGGGAAAGTCAAGTGATTCCAAGAGACATTGATGATCATTAGTCCAAATAATAAAAATAAAAACAAATAATCCGCTAATCGAAAAATTAGTTCTCCTATTAGCTGTTAGCTGAAAAACTAAATCATGCCCACTGCTTTTCAAAAATTTACCTAATATACACTATATTGCTAAAACAAAATTGCTCACCCATCCAAATAACTGTGCACCAGTGCACAAAGCTAGGTCCATAAAGACATGGATGACAGGGTCTGGTGTGGATGAACTTGACTGGCCTGAACTCAACCTGAAAGAACACCTTTGGGATGAATTAGACCAAAGACTGAGAGCCAGGCCTTTTGTCCAATATCACTATGTGACCTAACAAATTGGCTTCTGGAAGAATGGTCAAAAATCCCCATAAACACTCCAAAACCTTGTGGACAGCTGTCCCAGAAGAGTTGAAGCTGTTTTAGCTGCAAAGGATGGACCAACATCATATTGAACCCTATAGATCAGGAATGGGATGCCACTTAAGCTCATATGTGAGTCAAGGCAGGTGAGCAAATACTTTTGGCAATAAAGTGTATTTGTAGACCACAGTGTTGAGTTTTATAACTCACCAGCAACAGCGTTCGTGCGACCATAGTTTGTCTGTCAATTGCTGAATTCTGTGGGGAAGAGGGTTGCGTTGCATTTTTCCCTCCACCTGAGCTCTTGCGTGATGGAGCGACGTCTTTAGACGTTGAAGCGTGGCCAGCCTCTGATGTGGGGTCCGCCTGGTCCACCTGTTCGTCTGCACAGGGCCCGCTTCCATTTTGTTGCTGCAGCATTTCCTTTTCCTTCTCATCTACAACCTCCTCCTGAGCTGGTTTCGTCACAGCGTCGTTGTTCTCACACCCTTCCTCTTGGCTGTTAGAAGGGGCTTCTGCCAGACTGGTTCCCGAGGTCTTCCTGCTGTCCTTCCTCATGCGGCTGCGGCTGGCCTTCGAGATGCGCCAGTAAAGGTAGATCATGATGACCACGGGGAGGTAAAAGGCAGCTATGGCTGTCCCAAAAGTCACTGCCGGATTAGAGAAGAACTGAATGTAGCACTCGTTGGGCGCCACGGTTCTCCCGCCCACGATGAACTGCCAGAACAGAATGGCCGGAGCCCAGAGGATGAAGGACAAGACCCAGGCTGCCGCGATCATCAGGCCGGCCATCTTGGTGCTGCGGCGTGCGGGGTAGCTGAGGGGCTTGGTGACACAGAAGTAACGGTCAAAGCTGATAATGAGCAGGTTCATGACGGACGCGTTGCTCACGACGTAATCAACAGCCAACCAAAGGTCACACACCACCGCTCCCAAGGGCCAGTAGCCAATCACAATGTAGACGGTGTAGAGGTTCATGGAGCAGACGCCGATAATGAGGTCTGCACAGGCCAGGCTGAACAGGAAGTAGTTGTTGACGGTCTGCAGGTTCCTGTTTACCTTTTAGAGAAACAACAAGGATCAGGCTGTCAGATGGTAATCTTTTTTTAAGCAGCATGATGTATGGTCTCTCACTTCTATTAGATTATCTCTCTGCAAAAGGGGGTGCACATGTCGTGCTCTTATCTCTCAGCCTGGTTATGCTTGTCAAGGTGTGCAGGGATGGATGCACGGATCCCACTCATTAATCAAGAATGATAAACAGAGAAAAGCCAAACCTTTATGGAGAGCATGACCAGGATGTTTCCGACGACAGTGATCAGACTCAGGGATCCAGCCACCAGGATGATGAGCACTATCTCCACGGGCGTGTAGGGGCTGCCGGAGAAGAGACTGGTACTGCCGGGACCGCTGGTGACGTTGGGGAAGGTGGTGCTGAAAGATTCATTCTGGGTTTCCATCCTTTATCTCTGACCAGCTTCAAACTGGAGTCATATCTGCACAAGTGTGAAAGAATTATGCGTTTAGATGTTTTTTTTTTTTCTATGAAGGGATGTTTGTTTTGATTAGAACAATCAAGACCAGGTGAGCTGAGAAGATAGATGTGAAACAAATAAAGGCTGCAGCAGGTGTGTTTACTGGAGCTTTCCTCACACTCGTATCAGGAACAACAAAGCTCTAATTGTATGCTGTTAAATCAGCAGCTTTATAACCTTTTTTATTTTTTAGTTAACCTTTATTTAACACAAACTCTGGGAAGTAAAACAGTTTAGTTTAGTCCTGGGTTGGGCCTTGGGTCTTTTTGTGGGTTTTCTCCCACAGTTCAAAAACAAGCATGTTTAGGCCCAGGCCTCCCTTCATTAAAAGATCTGTGATCTCACTGGGATTTGCTGGTTAAATTAAAAAAGTTTTAGAAAATACACTTAAGCCAGGATGAAACCCTGGAAATATTGTTCCTTTTTTT
Organism: Anablepsoides cearensis; assembly: GCA_032275365.1. NCBI lineage: Eukaryota > Metazoa > Chordata > Actinopteri > Cyprinodontiformes > Rivulidae > Anablepsoides > Anablepsoides cearensis. The sequence goes on along the minus strand of JAUBOC010000011.1, from coordinate 15,946,896 downwards.
GGTAAAGCTAAACATAGACTCCTACTTCAATTCACCAAAACTCTAGGTGACCTGAAACGGATTAGATCTGTTCTTAACACTTAAATAAAACCACACTGAAGGCACAGAGGCTGGAATCTGTTTAATATTTTATTTAACTCTGAAATCTCAAAATGTTTTTTGAAGGAACTCTAGGATATCTTTGCACAGAAACACCTCCAAAAGTTTTCAAAAGGGTTGGCCAGATGGGGTCCACAGACAAGTGGTAGTACTCCAAAACTAAAAGCCAAAAGTCATATATTTCAGAAGTGAATAAGAATATCCAAGGTATAAGACATAACATGAGACACAGTGAAGAGCGTCATCATCAAGTGGAGAAAATATGACACAACAGTGACATTACCAAGAACTGGACACCCATTAAAAATGGATGAAAAGACAAGAAGTAAACTGGTGGTCAGGGAGTAATAAATGCCATAATGTGTATTTATCTGTTACACAAAACTTAATTTGGAAAGATCATTTATATTTTTATAAAAAATAGTTTGTTGTGTAGTATAAATAGAAAGAAATTGGACCAAGTTTAGAGTTTTTCCCCCCTTGTGCAACAGCGTTTGACCCCCTGATCTATATCATAGCATCAGTACAGGGAGAGGGGAAAAAGGTTTGTTTTCTTTGCCACTGGCACACCTCGTTCTGTGAGTTATAACACACCGAGCACAAACAGATTTCCACTGGGGCCACCCACACTCAAAATCCCCGCTCTCATGAAGCTGTCAGGTGCTGTGGTTAAAAGCATCAGCTACATATGGAGACACGGCATCTTTTAATGGGTTACATCCATTGATAGGGTTACATCCACCAAATGACCCGAGACAGTGAAACCAACAGCAATCAGTCGTTCTCCTCTTCACTGTGAAGGACCATTACAGCCACTGTTCAGTTTAAAAACATCAGGAATGGAGTCGCAGCATTGCAATGTGATTACGTTTTGTATTCCGATCAGAAAATCAATACGAGCTGAGACGACGCGGGTCGCTGCTTACTGCTAAAGCCCTGTAAGCGACTCCATTAGGCTACATGATAAGATCATACTGTACCTGAGAGACGTTTTCTCCCTGCTCTTACCGCCCAGCTGAAACTTCATTACAGCATGTCTAACTCCATCATTTACTCATCAAAGACCCATTCTGGGACTTTTCTGTCACGGATAAAACAAACTCTGCGTTTTTGTCTACATATTGGTTCAGTCTGGTCAGGTGTAGCCGCGATAAGTCACCCTGATGGCAAAGATAGGGCAGATTTAGGCATTTATGGTGTAGATAAGTTGGTTTAGGTGTTGCAGTACATGTTTATAATCTGCTTACAAACAAATAGATATGAGTCTGTTTTTGGAATCAGGCTATGCTGAGCAAGTCATTACATGTAAGGGTTAAAACTGTGCCTTTGTTTTAAGGCAGCCATAGGATGGGGAAAGGCTCAGGGGAATTTATCAGCGTAATTACCTCCCACACAGACAGAGAGACAGCAGCCTTTAATGTAAAAGTTGCAATGCCGACAAAGTAATAAAACTGACTTACAATAAACAATGTGAGGTTAGAATTTAAATACTGCCTAAAAACCCAGCATAATTTACTCTGCAGTTTTTCAGAGCAAGTTGAGATTTTAAATCTGCAATTAAAAAAGATGACCTAATGAATTACATTATAATCTAGCTGGTGACGATAACATAACAGGTAAACATGATTCACAACTATTGGAAAAATCAAAACCCAACAGGATGACTTGTTTTATGTTAGTAAAGGTGATTACTGAGGGAAACAGGTGTGCTGATTACATATGAGAGACAGGTGTGTGTGAAACTGGGAGCAGGAACTCTTCTGCATGTTTACCCATTTCCCTGTTCCAACTCACCTGATTCAGTGATAAAGTTACTATTTCAAGTTCTGCATGGTAATCACTTGTTCTTTTTTAATCACTTGTTCATTAGAATCAGGTGTGTTGGAGCAGAGAAACAAGTAACACGTGCAGGATAGCAGCCGTTGAGAACCCCTGATCTACGGAGGAGAAACACTAATCAAAACAATTAACAATTAACACATGATTCAATTTTGATTAGACACACAATAGTTAACTTAAAACTTAATTAATCAATTATAAAAAACGTGTGTTTACTCAGAGTTAAATGGACATTTTCACTTTAGGCTTCTTAATGAAATGATTTGGATAAAATATATAAGTGGGAGCTATAAGAAGAGCTGATTAAATCCCTTTAATGATCAGAAAATGGACTTTGTTTTCTTTTGTTTCTCAAGGACACATGATAGGACATCTTTTATAAAAAGAAGAGCTAAAAAATGCCCAATAATACTTAATTTTAACTTAACTTGAAATGAAAACTCAAATGAACGTCATATAATATTTATTTAATCCTAGTAAAATCAGCATTAAGTTCATTCAAATATCTGCCAACATAGAAAAAGAGTAGAAAATGTAATACGTTTAGTTGCATGAATTTAGAGTTTTAAGTTAAGCTTTTTGAAACATTGTAGCTCATGAAAGACACCAAAAACATCCACCATCACAGTCTCTTTTCTGTATTCTTAAAATGTCTAAATATTCAGTCTTTCTTTTGATCTTTGACAGTAATAATGTGTCATCATGGTTTATTTTTAGATTTAAGATCAATTCTTCACTTTAGTCCACACAGCTCCTCTTATTTATTATAAGACAAACAATCATATCCTCTACCAAACTTTTGACCCAAGTTTAACATATACACATGTTTAGACAAAGTGCACACACTTTTTCAAAATGTTTAAGTGTATTCCCAGTAACTCAGCTGGCACGTTTCAACACAAGTCTAAAAAAGTTGAATAAAACTAACATTTTAATTGCTTTATAGGGTTTTGTCACAATCTATTTCAGGGAAAGTAAATTCTGGTCCTCGAGGTCCGCAGCCCTGCACGTTTTACTTGTTTCTCTGCTCCAAAACACCTGATTTGAATAAATGAATGATTTTCAGGCTTCTGGAGAACTTGGAAGAGGTAATTGACTGACTGAATCAGGTGTGTTAGAGAAGGGAAACAAGTAAGAAGAGCTGTGAACCTCGATGACCTGATCTATTTGATATATTAAAAAAAACTGAGGTAGATGAGCAAAAAACCCTAAAGCGTCCTATTAGCAGGCAACTAAAAACAAATAAGGATGTGACAGAACTGACTAAACAAAAGGAACTAATGCACGATACAGGCAATGTGATAATCTTATACTCTAAATAAAGGAAACTAAGAGACAGATATACTGAGGAAGTAAAACAACAACAGGTGTGCTGACTGCCAACAGAGACCTGCTGGAATCTGTGCACTGAACTGATACACGACAGATTATTAAACCCAACAGGAATGAACTAAAAAGAAAAAAATATTTAACATTGGATTATTAAACCAAAGTGAAAAACCAAAAAATCCCCTGTGTGACATTTAAACTGTATCATTGTGACATTATGTTCTGCCTATGTTGGTGTGTAAAAAGACACCGGTTCAGATGTATTAAACCCTTGTTAGTTTACTATTTTACATCACAGACAGTAAATCAACACCTTGTCCAACAGGTTTGCGCGATGTTTCCAGGTGAGAAATAACACAAGGCCAGAATCAGGACGGTAATTTGATGTTCGCCCTCACTTCTTCCCTCCATTCACGCTAATAAGACCCTCATTACTGGACCTCCCTAATTGGTATGCAGGTCTACTGGTGAGAGTCAGGCAGGGTTTCTTTAGCGTGGACAGAAACATGGTAATTAGATCCAGCAGATAACGCCTGCAACAGCTGGACCGGTAATAGGCCTCTAGGATAGAGGAGCGCTCGCTCGGCTGGGTAAGCTCGGGCTTTTTAAAAAGTCTGTTTGGACTTCAATATCACGGGCAGCTCAGCCGTCACAGGCAGGTGGGACGACGGCGGGCTTGTTTGCAGAGAGCGAGGGGGGGGGGGAAGGCAGTTGGTTGGATGAGAGCGCAGCTCGTAAACAGATTTTATTATTTGTCTTTTCAGGACAAACATGGTGTAAATGTGTTCCAGCTCATCAGCTGTTTGCACAGACGAGCTGTAAGAATTTAATGTTTCATTTGTACCAATAAGACTTCGTTTTTGGCTCTTTATGTGAACAGGAGGCAGGTTTGCTGTCATTTTCAAAGAAGTGTGTCCTGACTGTGAATTAGTGAGAAATTTCGCATCAGGCTGAGCTTTGGCCTCACACAGAGGTGTAAAAATAAAAAGGAGCTTGAACTTCTAGTGCCGTGCTGCAAAGATTTAGAGGAGCTTCTTGTTTTAATTTATTCTCTTAAATCCTCTGAAGCAGGGAAACCACACAGCTTCTTCAACTTAACTTGCATCCAGAAACTTTGCTCTTTCTCTGTTTGGCCTTGGAGCATCTCCTTTTGTGCATCTTTTAGCCTGCAGTGGTTTTTTTCTAATCCATTTTTTTTCAATTTGATTGTCTCTTTGTATCATTTAGACCAGTAGTTTCCATATTTTTTAGCTTCTGGCCCACAAAATAACAGCTGCAGAAACTTGTGACCCCAGGTATTCTATGCAAACTTTACTAATAACTGTGAAATACGGGATTAATAACATTATATGCAAACCTAACTTGATACTTTTTATTCTTTCTCAATAATTATGGTGAAAATTTGATATCAACATTTATTTGCCTTTAAACTGAATGTCTGGAAATCATCTGGGGACCTTCACTTGATGTTTCATGACTCACAGAGTGTCCCCGACCCCAACATTGGGAACCACAGATCTAAACACTCAACTATCCCCAAGATATTTTTACAATTGAAGCTTTCTATATTATTATCATGCAAAGATTCTTCAAAATATATATTATTTTTCAAATTTCAAGCAGAAATAAAAAACAAACAAACTTGTTTTTCAAAATAAAAGCTCTTACCTGCACAAGTTTGATGCAAATTCATAGAACTGTTACTTCGACCTCGTCTGCAGGAAGTTTCTCACATGAGCTGCACTGGTTTTGTCCATGTTTCACTTGTACCGACACACAGATGTAGAGTCAAACCAGACGCTGATGCAGCCCCTCCTCTGGGAAGAACCTGTGTGTGCGTGTGTTTGTGTGTGTGTGTGTGTGTGTGTGTTAAAGAGGCTGACAGTCAGAGCAGGGAGGAGTTGTGAGGCTGCTGTTCTGAATCCCCTAAGCTAGAACTGAATGTTTCACTGAGCAGGACACGGGGACAGACCGACACAGATATATGTTTTCTTCGTTCAGGACCCTGGAGAGCACACACACACACCATGTTCTTATGTGGTCCAAAAACGCTCCAGGCGGTCAAGAGGAACGACGCCGCGGCGCGAAATAAGACAGTAAAGCTCTGCTCTAAAGAGGACAAAAGGAAAGAGTAGTCCTCTTGTCCCTGTAGCTGCGGGACGTTAACCTTTAAGACTCTGCTGTTTTGACCTTTTAACCAAACTGGTGACGCAGTCTGCCCCAGTTGGTGGATGACCTTACTTTGATGGAGAGACCAGGGTCCGTCTCCACAAAGCAGAGTCGCAAATCAAACCAGGAGCTGCGACTGAAGAAATAATTACCGTAAAAGAGAACAAGCTAATGTTTAAAACACTGATCGGTTAACTGACTGAACATCACGTCATGTTCTTGTTCTGCAGCCGCGGCTTCAGGGGCTTCATGTTTCATCATGAACACAAATCAATACATTGACTTATATATATTTGATTTTGTGCACAGGGACTCAACTTGTTGCTGAAAAGCAAGATTTCTGCACCACTCACCTTGTGTTCAGTCTAAAAACTGTAATTAACTGGATCCCTGCAGCAAACAAAAGGCCTGGTGTTCCTTAAAGAGACACATATCACTTTTTATACCAGGGAATGCTGTGGCTCCGCTGCAACGTCACAAACTCATATCTGTAAAACTGACAGATTTATAGTCTTTTCTAAGTCCGCTGGCTGTGCTGTGTGAGATATTTTGCTAACAGACAGTCAGAATCGACTCCAAATAGTTTAACCAGCGCAATCTGTTAGTTCTCAGTAAATGTGTTGTTGTTCAGTCTCAGCTTCTGACACACAACATTTTGTACGACTTATTAAATTCTTGCGTTATACGTTCAATTGGCTGTGGCAGCCATCTTGAATAGGGCTGACTCCAGTTGTAAATCCAATAATTACTTTCTAAAAGTTTCTCTCTGCTGGTTCATGCGATATTTTGCTAACAGGTGGTAGGTTGGCAGAAACAGGATAATATGGACTGTGGCTGATGGGAAGAGCGGTTGCAGCTGTGACTAATGAGACCAGAGAAGTGGCCCAGAGGAACACAAAAGGAAAAAGCAACCAAACAAAAAAACAAAAAACAAACACTTCTTTCTCAGAGTAAAACAGCTGTAGCTTTTCTTTCTGTTTGTTAACAATAAAATATTCTCAGTACTTTAAAGATTGTATTTCTGGTGCAAAAGTTCAATTCAAAGGGACGCACCACCCGCCCCGATTTTATAGCCCATTTAGCAAATATTTGAAATTGTGAAAGCTGTGTGCAGACGGATCCAAACAGAGACAGACTGAGGATGTGAACTGAGTGAATCTTTATTTAACTAAACAAAAGGCAGGAAGTTAAAGAGGTCAGAGCTGATTGAAACAGAACATAAACTTAGCATCGTAAAGTTCAAACAGCAAAAACAAATTTTATTTCTGCTGAAAACCCACTTTATAATCTCTTTCAGAAGCATCCGTCCACGATGAGGAATAAAACTCTGAGACTTTCTTCTCTTCTCTTTATAAAGAATCAGCTGGAGGCTGTAGGGAAAATGGGTCGTCTGGCTGAAGCTTCAGCTGCTGAATAAAGATGGGTCAGACACAACACCAGGAGCAAACGGGACACACGAGAGGTTTTAGTTTCCTGTTTTTACTCATACTGTTGGGTTATGTTGTAACAGGACAACTGTGAGGATTAAAAAAAGGGAGAGGAGTTGAAGTATTTTAGTATCAGGGCGTCTTGTTCATGAGTGATGGCAGGAAATGGATCAACACATTTATTCCCATCATGTTTCCTGTCGATTGACTCTGCTGCCATCTGGAGGACTGACGTCTCTCCATCACGTTTCCTCAGAAGTGTTGAAACTGCTGTCACTTTCAGAACACTCACTGCCTTTTTTTTTTTTCATCTGGAAAAACTTGAATAAAACCCATAACTGGAGGTTATCTAACAAACCAAATCACAATCTGTGATTTATGTTTTGAATATTCTTAAATCCTGATCCAATTGCAGGATTTGGCAGCTGATGGAGATGACCATCCTGTCTGGATGTGACGTCAGCTAAAAGACTAATTAATGTGGAAATGACGGGTGTGGATGTGTTTTATTGAAGGATTGTTGCTCCCACCAGGATGTTTGATTCATTTATTACTCTGTTCTCTTTCTGCTTGATGTTTTTTTTTCAGCTTTTCTTTGATTTTTGGGAATCATTTATTTTCTGTTATTTAACCAGGCAAGTCCCGCTGAGATCTCAGATCTCGTTTTCAAGGGAGGCCTGTTTTTAGGGGTGGGGGAAACCGGAGTACCTGGAGAAAACCCACACAAGCACAAGGAGAACATGCAAACTCCGCACAGAAAGACCCCAGGTCTGATCCGGGGATCGAACCCAGGACCTTCTTGCTGTGAGGCGTTGGTGCTAACCACTGATCCATCGTGCTGCCATTTGTTTTTTTAAATTGTTGAAATAACCTAATTTTTTTATAGATGGACCACAGATGATCTATTTTACTATCATTTATAATATAATCATAATTTTTGAGGACTAAAGCAGCTGATACTTATGTTGCAAACCGTGTTCCCTCCTTAAAATATCTATTTTTATTTGACAAATATCACAGTAACTTTAACCCTCTGAATGATTCAGTCTTGCCCTTGTGCCTCAGTCAACAGGTGTTTGTTAAAGGAAATTTATTTTTTAAAATTGGTATTATTTGTAGTTTTTTAAGCAAATTTGCTGACTTTTAAAATGCATAAAATAAAACAGATTTATAGTTTTCCTTCCTCCAAAGGACACACAGTACATTAAACCTATATTGAAGGAGTCCAAAACGCTCTTCTCATTTCATGCCTTATGTTTTAATTTGTTTTAAGATAATGCTGAGAACATATAGCATTATAGTTGTATTATGGTTTCACCTCTCCTCTAAGGGTTTTAGGTCAGTATCTGCCTGAGTTACAGATGTTTTTATGTTTATTTAAAGTTGATTTGCTGTGGCTTCAATGATTACTCTCTGAACGTTTTATTAAAAACTGAGATATTTTGTTAACAAACAGATTTTGCTTGGAATATGTGTTGGTTCCAGTGGTGGGATGTAACTAAGTACTTGTACTTTGTTACTGTACTTAAGTACATTTTTCATGTATCTGTACTTTACT
>JAUBOC010000011.1:15889628-15910306 GCA_032275365.1 Anablepsoides cearensis | reverse complement strand
ATCGCAAGTCATATCGCCATCGCAATATTAAGCAGTGTTATCGCACATCGCAGGTTTTCCTAATATCGTGCAGCCCTACAAGTTATGCACCAAATCAGAATCGGTGTGCTGTAACCTTTAGTAGGGTTTATCAAACGTCAAAATTTACAAAAACAATGGGATTTTGGTGCAACATGTGAGAACTCAGCCCTCTTTGGAGCTCTGCAGCTTCACTGTAAAATCATCGTTAAATGTTTAAACTTCTCCCAGAAAGTTTAACTTTTCATGTCCGTACTGGCATTTTGATATATTTGACAGTTTTGTGATTTTTTTTTTTTAGCTATTTTTCCACTGGATATTTAGCCGACAGTTGATGATGTCGAACACTAACGATTGAATTGTCTGAATTATCTGAGTTATTTGGAAACTTTTATAACTTTATTTATTAGCACATGTACAAATTATGCATCAGAATGTTCGGTAGCCACTTTTTGTCTTCTTCCACTCGGTGTGCTTCTCGCTGCTGTAAGTTGTGATTTATTTTTTTTTAAATCCCACCAGAATACAGAAAGTGCTCAGCTAGACTTTCGTAGACTTCTGTTATATTTGAGCTCACCATATTCTGTTAAAACAGGAAGTGGAGGGTCTTCTTAGCTCGTCGTATGTCCTACATAAAACAGTATGGAAATATAAAAAATACATGACTGTCAGAGTCGTCTCGTGGATAAAGAATTCTTAAACATAACTTGTAGTTTTCACACAGTGACTTTTTAGTCAGTTTCTGTCTGCTTTTCATGGACTTGTCAGTCAGGGAGTGAGAGACACAGGTATGTGTTTACCATGGTGATCATAAAGCAGCAGCTTTAACCATCATTTACGACCCAGACATCAACATTTTGGCAGTTTTTACATCAGTGGTCCTGGAGGGCCACTGTCCTGCATGTTTTATGTCTCTCTGCTTTGGCTCACCGGATTTGAATGAATGCATGATTAACAGGCTTCTGCAGAACTTGAAGAGCTGCCTGAGAGTGGGCAAGGAGCTAAAACATGCAGGCTAGTGGCCCTGCAGGACCAGGATTAAGCTTAGATCATCACAGAGTTGATGTTATTTTGGGAAGCTGCTGCTTTGGCGTCCTTCAGAATTTCTTCAGCTTTTTCCGGTTTTAGTCACTGCTGTTGCATCACGGAACAAAGTGATTTAAACAACTAATAAAAAAGACAACATCTTGAACAAAAAGTTCAGGGTTACGGAAACGTCACTGAGTTACCCTACCAGCACACTGACCTCGTCAGCTGCAAACCTTTCATTTGAAGACCCCATCTTTCACCTCTTTGGCCTCTGGTTCCCACTCTACTATCAGTTTTGAGCATTTAACAAAGCAGCAACGTGTTCTGGCAGATTCTATTAATTTATAGGAGTTCTGTCTTTAAAGACACTTTTAATTTAGTGATGGAGAGACTATGTTGTGTTCTTTTATAATTGTAGTCCTCTCAGAGCCAGGTATAACCACAGAAAAGCTGATTCTGCTGCACAGCAGAAGAAGGGTTAACAGGAAGTACAGACTATGCATAAAGCTAATTTATATTCCAACTTGTTTGTGTGTGAGCAGGTTTAAATTGATAGTGTAACTTTTCGTAAGGCATTCAAAGCAGTATTATTATCTCGTTGTACCGTAATGAACAACTGACCCTATGGTGGAACCTGTTCACTATTTTTATTTTGAAACAAATGGGTTTATTTATGGAGCTGCTGCGTCCTTCGGTCTCGTTTTACAGGTCGCGGTATGACAAATCTTTTTCTTCACAACATCAGATGCGCGTGTGTGTTGCGAGGTCTGTAATGTGAGCATCATATGCTGCGTAAATACCTTTTTTAAATCAGTTAGTCCATCAGTCATCCACACACATGGTTTGTTTGTTCTGCACTGGATTATTTAAATGTGATGGCGGAGTTGCAAAAGAAAAAAAAAAAGAGCGTGCATCTTGAGAGGGTTGTTATTTATCCCCATCCTGTTTGTGTGTTTGCTTCAAAGGTTTTAGCTCTCTGTCTTGTAAATGGATGCACTTCAAATAGATCAAAACTAATGACTGTTAACGTCACCAGATAATCAAAACATCTCTTCATTTTAATATGAGCAACGTTTTGGGTCGATTTACATTCTTTAGAGCTTTTATTTTATACTGAAAGGGTTTCAAAACATCACATTCTGAGAAAGTAAATCTAAAAACCATGACAGAAAATAGTTTTTTAATTATAGTTTATGTGATTGTTTATCTTCTATCTATATATATTTTGTCTGATCATGAGTCAGGGCCTTGTTTCTGGGTATTTGTTAGAAAGCAGATCTGTCAGCGGCGTTCGTCTCTTCATCAGCCGCCGAGTGCAAACGGCTGCTCGGTTCAGTGAAGCAGATTTCTAGAAGCACCATGAAGATCATAACTGCAGGGAGGTGTTAAAACAGTACGGAGAGAGGTGTGAATAAAGTGTGTGTGAGAGACAAAGTGAAGAGGAGAGGTGGAGTTAGGAGTATTATAAAGACGTGAGAAAAAGACTTCTTGGTGAAATTTCATCTCGAGTTCTGATTAGTTCTGGTAGATTTCTCCTAAAATCAAAATGAATTGATTTCCAAAGCGTGATTTAATACGGGACAAAGTGACAACGCAAATAAATCATATTGTGAGGTGGCATCGTGACGCCGCCTCACAACATAAAAGTTTTTAGGTTAAGTCTCAGATTTACATTTTTTTTTCCCGTGGCTTCAGCCATCAGGTGTTTTGTCTGTTTGTTAACAAAATATCTCATGAAACATTTGACTTATTTCCAGGAAATTCTCAGGAATGAATCACTGGATGTGCATTTACAACCGATTAATGTTTTGTTAGCCCAATTCAAAAAGGCCACAGCTAATCAACCTTAGCGAAGGAAAAAAAGAGTTTTGTGGATACTGAGATAAAGTTTGGTGCGGTAGTAGCTGAGAGTGATCTTCATCACATACTCTGAGCACTAAAGGGTTGTGTGAAATCTTTATTTGAAGTTTTGGCCTGAAAGGCCGTGGGCGATATGTTTCATTAACCACAATTTTCCTGTAAAAACAAGCAAATCTTAAATTATATCTCTATCTATGTCTCATCATCTTTTTATTTGCCTTCAGTATTTGTGAATCATTTCCCATAAATAGTCGTGGAGCAGATACAAAGCTATAAATACTGTTGCCGGTTATTTTTGGAGCGTTTATTTTCAGATTATAAGCGTCACAAAGCTTCCTCCAGTAAAATGTTATATTTATCTTGTGCGTTTATGTAACAGTAAAAAGAAAATCTGATTCAAAATGCAGCAAACATGACACTGCTTTTTTGGCTGTTCTGAGATTTTCTCCCGTTTTAAATTCTCACGGTTTCCTGCCTCTCAGAGAGGAAAGAGCAGAGGTGGAAGGATGTTTCATCCACTCGGGTTAATAAGAACAACACGTGAGTCTTTCTTAGGTAAACAACGTGATTTTGAAATGTTAACAAGCCCTTCTGAATCTGAAGTGGAGCAGAGTCATCCTTCATTACGCAGATTTCGCCCCCACATTGTTCACGGGCCAGGCCAGGAAGACCGCCTGAAAGCTGCTGAACCGCTGAAAGAACGTTTGAGCCTCACTTCCTTCTTACATTTGATCAAATGTCACTATGGATGATTCGTCACTTTATTCTTGATGATTCTCGATGACAGGTTCTGAGTTTGAGGAAGAAATTAACCTAAACTGCCCTACTTTTCCCTCCACCACATGACGCCTAAATGTCAACACATTTAATGAACCTCATCAGCCATTTTAACACTAAATTATAGTCCTTCTAATTAGTGTTGGTTAAAGGCAAATGTGGCCTTTTATCAGTCGTTTTTTTTAATGTATTAACATTAATATGTGTTTGAAATTATGCTCTGATCACAAACTAGTTAAATGTTAGGTTGTGACACATTTTATCAAGTGCTTTTAGTTTTATTTACTCAACTGTTGAGGAGAACAACAAAATGTGAAAACTAAAAACTATTGCAAAGGTTTCACAAAATATTAATAATTGTGTTTTTTTTTCAGAAGTTAATCTTATTTTTGTCTGTGTGCTCATACAGCTGCTTTTAATATGGAAGTGATAAGTGTGAAAACAAAGAATTATTTTGCAAAGTAGAAACTTGTGTTTTTCTGTTTAAATAAATTTGTCTTGGGACTGGATGAATCTGGCAGAATTTAAGTGGCTTTGCTCAAATTTTAATTATGATCTTAAAAGCTTAGGAAAGAAAATTATGATGTAACAGAAACATTGGTAACAGTTTGTCAGAAACTCAAAGTTAGTGAAAAATCTAATCTAAATGAAAAATTAGTTCTGCTATTGGCTGATAGTGGAACCATGCCTATCAGTGGCTATTAGGCGTAAGGTTGCTGATTTTGCACAACCACTGTGAGAGAGAGTACTGATACCCACTATGTGTTTTTGCCCCTGTATTTCACGCTGAGATAAACTCAATCCACTAGTGCGTGGCATCTCCCAAAGACCTTCAGTGTACACAGTAGGAACAACTCATACTGACAGATAAGCTGCTATTAAAACTCTTCAAGGGCCACACTTTACATCACTACTGATCTGAGAGTGTGTCGAAGCATCAACCAACTGAGGACTACCTTTCAAAAGCTGGCATTCAGGCCCACTTCAGAGGACCAGATCCTGTTGTAGGTATCTCAACAACAGTCTGTAGGACTGCCCTACAGGCCTGGATTAGACGTCAACACTCAATCAGCTGGAGAGAGCAGAAGGACTGTAGACAGGCAGGAGAACTGATTGACAGCTCAGATTTTAGGTTTGGGAAAGCTCTCCTTGTAAGTAAAACTTTAAGTGCACTGGTTGGAGTCCTAACTGGGAACAACCACCACAAACTGATGATGATGATGGACTCCATGACTATGGTCTGTGTGATGCCTGGCCACTGTTTGGCTCTGAGCAGTCAAAGGAAAATAATTCTTGGGGACCCCTTTATGGATCCCGAGAAGCTCAGAACACTGAGTGTTTCTAACTGTGTCCTTCATTCTGATAAAAGCTCAGTGTCTTTTTGAGGAGAGCAATGGGCCCACTTACGAGGCCCCCAGTCATTTGGGTTCTTTATCCATCTCCATTCACCTCACCTCACCTCACCATAATCTGCTAAATGAAAAAAATAGTTCCACTATTATCTGTTAGTCGACTTTAAGTTGGCTAAATCTACATTAGCAGAAGCTAACAGCTAATCACTAACCACTGAGACGGCTGTCACTCAGTCTGCGTCATACGACTCCTTCGAGCTGAAGACTGCTGGGACTGACACAAACCTTTTCATTTTAGCTTGTTAATTAGCTGTTAATGGACTTAAAGTTTGCAAAACTTAATTTAGCGGAAGCTAATTGGTCCGCTAACGGTTTTCAAAGTTAGTAAAAAGGTTAATTTGCTAAACAAATTACTTCCGCTATTAGCTAATTAGCGCAACCATACCCACCTCTAGCTGAAATAATTATTGGCTGATGTCATGAAAACTTGTGTGCCTGTTAGCAAAATATTTCATGAGCTATTCAGTCATGAGATAGTTCCATGTATTGTGAGCGCTAACTCATCTGTGGAGATAGAACATCATCTCCACGGTTTGTCTAAAACATCTGCACTCAGCTCCTCTAACAGATCACACAGGATCCTTGTTTTGACTTTAAAGTCAAGATCAATTGCTCCTCTTAGACTGGATAATCACTTTTTGGAGGTCTTGTTTGAGGAGTGGTCACCAAGTGCCAGTAACAAAACTTCTGCCAAGTTAAACCAGCTTATCTAACAGAAATAAATAAAAAATAAAATCTCCAGCCATGTTTCAAAATCAAATTGCTGCATAATTATCATTTGCTGGCTGTAAGATTTCCGAAGGAACTCTTTCAAGGGAAGTTTTTGCAACTCCTGCCGTCCGAGTCCTGCCAGTCTCCCTCATGTGGCTGCAGGATGGATGGACAGATGGAGCGGAGGGAGAGAAGCCGACCTTCTTCTCTCCCCTTGTTGCTTTGCTGATGAGAGGCTTGAAGAATCGGCGCATAACATCCTGTTTGCTCCGTTGGTATTAATAACTCACAGAGAGATGGGTTTCGGTTGGAGGCGGAGGAGGATTTTATTGAGGCTAGAAGCTGCTGGAGCTCGGCTCGGAGGATCAAACTCCAGCTCAGCCGGCCAACGCGCCGCAGATCCAACCGGTCCAGTTAAAGTGAATTAGGTCAATGCAATTCTCCACACTGTGGACTCATGCAGTTCAATCTGCTGCTGCACGCAAAATGCAGATCGACGTCTCTGTGGGTAAGATGGGAATGAAAGGAGGCTTAAACAAAAATGTCCTTCAGTTGAAGCCGAGATTCACTTCTTGATTCATCCTTTTATAAACTGTACAGATTGTCCAGTTCACACTGCTTAGTGGTGAATCATTGCAGCTAAATGCAGTGTGTGTGGGGTCAGATTGGGGGGAAAAACGAGGCTTTGTTTCATGTGTGGCTGGAAAAAAATGACATTTTAATATTTATTATTTATTTATGATACAATATGTGTGAGCGTAGATTAGCCTGAATAGATTAGAAAACTGTGGGTGTGCAGAATAAATGCAAGCTCATCTTCATAATGATATAAATTGTCTCAAATCTTAAAGAGTTGAGGTTCTCTTTAGGAGTGATGAGGATTAAGGTTAAGATTAAGGTTGAGCTCATCAGAAAGAAGAAGAAAACACTTCATTAAAAGAAATTTGATCTGATGTTTTATTCAGTGGTTGTGGAATTTAAGCAAGGGATGGTTTTCAATGTTTGAGGGGTTAAAGGTCACTGCTGCTCTATCCACTGTAGACAGAGCCTAAAATGCAGTAATGATTATCTATTTTAAACCAGCCTAACATGTAAAATTATTATTTTTTTCTATATAGTCCCAGTTTATTTACTTATGTATTTACTTTTCTTATTAGTTTTTTTCTGTGTACATTTAGTCCTACTTAAAAGTATTTTCTGTGACATTTTGTCACATGATGCAAAAATATTTACTTTTTCCCCACTTTTCTTGCATCTGAGCTGGTGTTTTTAACAGGTTGTGCTGAAACAACCTGTAGGAGCTGAGAGAACACGTCGTACCCGTGTCAAAGTCCTGCTATTAGTTGTTGATATAGAAACTTTGAGAAATGTTATTATTTTTATTTTCTGCCTGTTTGTAACCTGCTGCACAGACAAACACAGTTTTTATAAACACATTTTGTCCCCTGGCATCTTTTGTTGTTGTTTTTGAAAAGTGCAGGACGAAAACCTATCATTAGTCAGCTTTTAGCTTTTATGTTTCTGCAGAGCTGAGAACAGTAAGAAGTCTTTAAAAATTGTAAAATTTCAGTCTAGTTTGCTTTTATATTTATTATAAATTTGTTGTAAATGAGTGCACAAGTGGCTTCTTGGCTGATAAAGAAGGAGCTTTATTTATTTAAATGTTGCTCTCTCTGGATTATTACATGTGATAAATGCAGAGTTAATATGAAAATGACATGAATTGAAAACATTTGAGCCAACATACTCTGTTGGTTTCTCCTCCTACAGATCAGAAACATGCACGTTAGGTTAATAACTAATATGTCCCTGGGTGTGCATGAGTGTGAATGTTTATTTGTCTCAAATTGTCCCTGTGATGGACACCTGTGCAGGGTTTCTCCCACCTCTCCCACTGTGACTGATGGAGAGACATGCACCAGAAGAGGAGAAGCGGTTAAAGAAAGTGGATGGATTAATCTGCTACAGTAAACAGTCTCTGTAGTTCACAAAAACAGTGTTTTCAGACAATTTGGAGATCAAATATTTTAAACATCATCTTGCTGTAACTCAGTGTTTCTTAATTATTTTCTGTCATGCTTCACCTAAGAAACCCCCCCCCCCCCCAAAAAAAAAAAAAAGCAATTGAAATACTTTTGAGAGCCTGATAATATTTAATAATTTATCAGTACAAACCACTGTATTATTTCTGCATATCATCATCTGATCATAGGGGAGACACTGCATTATGTAAAAAAAACAAGCATTATTATTTTTTTAACTCTAAATTTGTTTATTTCGCTGCATTTAATCATTAATTTAAAATTGATTTAATATATATTTTTTATAATAAATAAAGAAAAAATATTTTCTATCTAAGATATGTGAGGTATAATGATTTCCGTGGTGCTCTACTATGGAGCTAAATCGGAGTCATAAGTTTTGTTCAAAATAAAAAGTTTTTGAAACTGAAAAAATATTGGAAAGTGAAAAACAATATATCAGAACAAAGTTTCAAACATCTTGTCGTTTAAGTTTCAACTATTATTTTCAATTTTAAACTTATGACCCTGTGTTGCGCTGTCAATCATGATTATGCAGCGTCTGTCATCTGAGGCCCCGCCCCCCTAAATTGGGGGTCATAAGTTTGAAACTGAAAAAAATAATTTAAAACTGAAAAAAAAAAAAATTTGAAACTGAAAAAAAAAAATAATAATAATTTGAAACTGAAAAAAATAATAATAATTTGAAACTGAAAAAAAAAATAATAATTTGAAACTGAAAAAAATAGTTGAAACTTAAAGTGTATCCCCCTGTGATGTTGGTTAAAAGTGTGGCTTTTTTGTTTGTTTTCAGTGTTTCGCACATGTAATTTGCTTTCGGCGTAGTAGTAAAAAACAATAAAACGGATGCTAACGTGACTTGAAAGAATTCGTATTGACTGCCAGCTTGTCGGCTGAAGTTGTAAACAACTTGTGTGATCCGTTAGCTCTCAGAGTATGTGTTGTGGATGACCCTCAGCTACTACCGCAGCTAATTTTAACTGAACATCTGCAGAACAGAGTTATAGCCATGCTTGTGTGGCTGTGGCAAGGTAATCAGTTAACCTGTCATCTGATTCAGGAGATGTTTTTAGTATTACGTCATCGCCTGCCTTTTATGGCGGAGTGCAGTAAGAAATTGAACAGCGATCTCTCTCCTTCCTGAAAGCTCAGCATTCCTCCGAATTTCAACAAATCATATCTTATTCAGCCAGGCGCAGCAGCTGTGGACGGCTTTCATTCATAGTAGATTAGCCAGTAGCGCTAATCTGATGATTTCACTGTGAGCCTGGGATCTGAATTAGAGGGATTATAAAAGCTGGTGTCAGGAGCTAAACCAGGAGCCTCATTGAAACTGGGTGGGTGGCCAAAAACAATAACAACAACGCTGTAGGAATCTCTGGCTTTCTTAAGCTCCTGAGGTAAAATAAACATCTTCCCCTGGAACCAATTCACACACGATGTCATCCACAGTGAATTCATAAAACATGACAGAGTCAGAGCCTTTTCACTGAATCACACTTCAGCTGTTTCACTTGTTTGAGTCAGTTTGCAAACATGTCCTTTTTTTTGGATTTCACTGTAATTCATTCACATAAATCTGTGACTTAATCATTGCTCCTGTTTTAACAAAAACAAAAACAAAAAGCAAATTGAAATTCCAGCCCTGAGTTAATCACTTCAGCGGTAGCAGGCATCTTCCTGTCACCCTGCAGGAAATCTCAGTGCTTCATTTGCATTCAGTTCTGCTCCGTCTCTGTAGTTGACGCTTCCCGCCGGCAGAGGTCATCCTCAGCTGTCTGATCTGCTGGGGCTTCGTCTGCCCTGACACTGTCCTCCACTTTACCAGGGGGAAGTTAATAATCGAACCGGCCAGTGTTTATGTCAGCAGTTTAGCGATCATTTTCCATGAAAATTACGAGTAGCTATGACAACTGCTGATCATGTCACAAGCAGGCTGCGGCTGTAATTATAACCAGACGGCCTCGTCTGAGTGAAGCTCGTCTGGAATAATGTTTCCTGCTGTGGGAGCTGCACTGATGCAACTATGCTGCTTGAGATGGAGCTATAAATTCCTGGCTGTAATGACCAAGCTGTCGATGTTCTCCCGTTTCTTTAGTCACGCCATCAGTAATACCTGGAATTACTTCTAATAGCTTCTAGATAAACATTTTTTCTTTTACTTTTTAATCTGTTTTTTCCTTTGCGTTGGCAAAGTTCATCATCAGGTTAAATGTTTTTCATTGTTTAGAGTCATTATTCACTGCTTTTTGTTGTTTGGTCAGGTTTTCTCATTTTCTCTGAAAATTTATCTTGACGCTGTTTTACAAAGTGCAGTTGTTGTTGTTGAGCCAGCTCGTGCTTCAAACTACCTTTTACACTTTAATGATCTAAATCCACTGTCTGACCCAGGATCTGTTGATAAATTCAACTAATCTGAACACTTGTCAAAGATTCCTACAGCGTTGTTGTTGTTTTTGCCACCCACCCGCAGTATTTTTTATTATTTGGTATTTTTTATTTTTCTATCTGGATTACTGAGACACATCAGGACACTTTTATGGGATTTTTTTTTCCACCTTGGTCTCTGCAAATGTATATAAGAAATGAATTTTAAAAAACAGCAGCTCATTAAAAGGATAGTCCTGTCTTCTTTGAAGTGATGTTCTGTCTAATAGTTATAAATAATTAGTATCTTATCAGTTGGGACATCGTAGAGCACAGAACATGGACAAAGAGGCAAAAGTCCAGATTAAGTTAGATTTTTTTCTACTAGATGCTTCGGGACAGTAGGCTAATCATTACCTTTCGATTAAACACAGAACGTCACGTTCCTCATCTCATTGGTATGGTTGAGCATCACTAACAAATAACTGAGCTTTACGTGGTAGTGTCTGCATAGAAACAGTGTTTTAACACATACTCTTATAAACACTAAAAGTACTACGTGTATGACTGACTAAATGAGAAATAAATAATACAGAAATTCTGTTAAAGTAAAAGGAAGATAATTTTTCTTCCTGTTGAGTAAGTAGCTGCCATCTTAAATTCTGAACTCTCCCACTTTCCAACTGGGAATTCCCACTGGTTCCAGTTTAAATTTATGACTTGTAAGGCCCAGTCCCAATACTCGCACTCCCACCCTCGTTCCGCCCTTGTGCACTTCAAATGCGCGTTCATGTTGAAGGGTTTGAGTGTGTAGTGTGTCCCTCATTCTCCGCATCCGCCCTTCGCCACGCCCATTTTGGGTACTATTTCCGCCCTTCCGCGAAGCCTGCATTTGTGCGGACTTTGGTGAAGTGTATTACCCACAATTCATTGCTGCCAAAACAGCGACCGTTTTTTCTCTTCTTTTTTCAGTAAACGTTTATTGAACATTCAAACATGGTACAAAAAATATACCAATGGTGCCAGGGGGGATGAAAAACTATAAATGAAAAAAATGAAAAACATATGTATAAATATATGTAATAATAATAATTATAAAATAATAATAAAAAAAAACACTAAATAAAATGATTACACCACAAAAAAAAAAAAAATCACGACAAAGTTAAATCAGGAATTCCAAAAAGTGAACAAGACATTGTATTTTTTTGTCTTTTAAATAATAGAGAAGTGAATAGATTGCATATATTGTGTAAACTCAATCATGAAGGAGATACAATTTGTTTCTTTCTTTAAACATTTGCTTTTATGTATATGAAATTTGGCCTAACAGCGACCGGTAGCTACCGGTGTTTGATGACGTAATCAGTACTGTCCCAATTCTCAATTGTTTTGCACACTTGTAACCTGCACACTTGAACACCTATGTGCACTTCGACTGAATCCACACTTCACAGAGGGGCGTAGGGTGCACGGTAGGCATTGGGACTGGGCCTAAGAGGGAAATTTCTATTGAAATGGAGATTTTACACATCAAATTGTACCACCTGCTGGTAGGATGCCATCATTTTGCAGGTAAAGTAATTAACATGCATTCTGATGTAGTTTATTTTCATGGCAGCCTTTAAAGCAGCTTATTTTAAGATATTAAAGCATTTTTGAAGCTCTCATGCCTGTGGGCCTTGAGTTTGACACGTGCACCAGAGTTAAAAAAAAAAAAAAAAGACAAGAATAATAATTTTTGGACCAAAATGTTTGAGAACCTTTGAGTTGAGCATCTCTTCTGCCGTGTAAAAGATCCAGAAACCATTTTGTGCCACGTCTGCAGCTGTTTTACTTCTCTCCATTCATAGATTCAGTTTGAATATCATCATCGGAAAACCCTTCATCACCACAAACAAGTTTTATTAGACTAATACACTGCAGCAGCTCAGAGATGCACTGGAGAGGACAATCATTATGATGCTCAGAAGGTGGCCTTCTTAATCCATAATTAACGTATAGATTGGAAACTCACCCATGCTGGTTTTAACCCCTCGAACAATTGACTTATTCACCCCCCCGAACTACTGAATAGCTCATTGCTGCTCTTTGTATCCAAGGCTTTCTCTGCCTCTCTTATTGTTGCCAACCGTTTTGCCTCTCCGCCCTCTTTTCCTTCAGTCTCTGTGTTTTTCTTTTCATTTAGCTGCATGCCGCTCCTGATGGAGTCTGAAGAGCAGCGCTCGAGCTGAAGAGCGCAATCAGCAGTGACAAACAAGCCCATATAGGCACATTTACAGGAGCCGCAACAACAACCCAACACAAACACGCGCCGCCTTGTGTCCGTCTGTGTTTATCTCATCAGCGTAGATGTTTGATTCAAAGTGAAACGAGGAATTCGTTACCCCGCCGCGGGGAGGAGGAGGGAAACTGTTCGAGGAGCGTTCAGGTGGGCAGCTCCTCTAACCTTTCATCTCTAATCTCACAGTCTCGTCTGTAGTGCGGGCGTGTCTCTCTGTAGAGGGTGTAAATGTGTGTCTGGTCTTGATTATGGCACAGTAGAGAAAGACCGGGAGGAACATCATCATTAAGACCGCTTTCAGGATCAATATTAAGACCTTTAGGAGAAAGGCTCTGTCATTTACTGTTAATAACAGCTCCTGCTACCTGCTGTAATAATAGGGCCTATTGGAAAAGGATACTTCATCCACAGCTACATGGACAATACACCAAAAGATGTATTATGGAGACGTTTTAGCTATTCCCTCATTTATATAATAATAAGTAAAAAGGTGGGTTTTTTTGGCATAAAATGGACCTGTAGGGAAAAATACATGCTGGGTTACAGGTGCTGCTGTGAAAAAAGGCTGCCTTTTGGTCAAAGTCTGGTTGTAATTGTTATTTTCAGAACCACGAAGCAATGAAATATAAAACAAATTTTTGTCTTCCTCCAACTGTGGCGTTTGCTTTTTGAAATTATTGTGCAAGAAGCCAAAGAAGCTTTCAGTGGGACTAAAAAGGAGACACACGGAGCAGCCAATCAACAGTTTGGTTCATTCAGAGGAGAAAAGAACAAAGCTGGTCTTTGCAGGGAAATAAAACAGTCCTGAGGTTCACATGAGACAGCACCGGGGCAATAACACAATCCTTTCTACGCTGAAGGAAATCCTTTCTACAACGACCTGCCGAATGGGGAAAAAAAAAAAAACTCTTTCTAAAAGGAAGACAAATTCTTTTTATCTTTTTATTTTCTTCTGAAACCACCACAAAGAGGGAGAGAAAAAAAATTCACAGAACAAATTCAGACAGTTAAACACAAAGTGAACCAATAAGCCTGAAAGGCCAGATTAGACTTTGGAAGATGCTCTGCAGAGACATCTCCTCTGCTTGGATTTCTCCTCTTTAATTTGTTGTATTCAGGTCAGTTTTGTGGACTGAGTTTAATTACTGAAGCATCACAAAGTATGAACGCCTCCACGCGTTCTTTAGATTTTAGGCAAGCAAAAGGAAACAACAGATTTTGTTTTATTTGATTTGCTACTTATTCTGCAAATAGTTGCAGTTGCTGATCTCTGCGTTTTTAGAAAGTGTTATGGCATTCCACTGCTTTGCCAACCACATTCAAATCTCTGCACACAAAAAATAAGAACTAAAGATATTTTTGCCGTCTTTGTCATCTCAAGAAATAAAACGGAAACAATAAGATATTTTGTAGATAATCCTGAATTTTTTTAGGGCCTTTAAAATGGTGTAGGTTTATTTTTGTTGTAAGTATTTTTTCCCAAAGGTCAGTTAAATTCAATAGAAAAAAACAGCAGTCATTTTTTCATTGTCTGATTATTGATTAATTGAACACAGTTCTGATCTCACGCCTCTGACTCCCTGTTTGTTACTGTATTGAATTAGATTTTATCGTTTTTTTGAGGATCACAATGATCTGAGACAGTTTTATCTGCAGAATCTTGTGCTTTCATCATCAACAATCAGAAGCTCAAAAGTACAAGTGAACTCACCTTTAGTAGTGGAATAATTAACTGATGCATGTAAGATTTGCTCAGAACCTTCATGGATCTAATAAAAATCAGCTTCTTTATTTTGAGTAAAACCCAACTAACCTAACTAAATTTACTTTGCCTGTCACTTGACTAGTTTTTTTAGTTGATGTTTCTGTGTCTTATTGGCTTTGATTTTATAACTGGTTTTATTTTGCAGCTCTATGTGACAGCTGTTGTTTTTATATAAAGTGTTTTACAAATACCTTGAAATTGATTCTGTAGATCAGAGCAGAAAAGAAAAAGCCACTAATGGAAAAATCTTTATAAAAGAGTGTTTGTGTCTGAGCCTGTTTGTTTTGTCTGTTAGCTGAATATTTCACATATTTCAATAATCATATAGTTTGGCATGGCAGTAGCTGAGAGTCATCCTCATCACTTACTTTGAGTGATAAACGATCATGGACCTGTGAGGCACAAGGTTCTGATTTTATTGAACATCTGAACTTATTGCAGAGGCTGAATCTGTCAGAAAAGTAGCGATTATGATCAAACTTTCACACCTGGTTTATATTTAACTACATGTTCCTTAAATCTATGCTCTTATTTTGACAGTTTAGTTTTTTTCATAACTTATTGTGAAGCCAGGTGAGAGTTATTGATTTTCCAACTCTTTCAGGGTTTTGTTCTCCATGACAACCACTCACAAACGGCCTTATTTCACCTTCTCTGCTCGTCCGCCCCCGACCACCGGCTCAGACCTCAACCTTTACCTCCCCCTCACCTCCACCCCTCTGTTAGCTGGGATTATGGGACTGTTCTGAGTTTTAAATGCATAAGAGTGTAAAACACGCCCTCTGTTCTGCACCATGTGAGCGTGCCGTTCGGAGATGGCAGGCAGGAATTCCTGGAGCGATACTGCGGGGGTTTGTTTGAATTCCACAATTTAGTGGTTAAATTCTGTCGGGGAGAGAAAACGCAGTGAATCAGTGTGCCGCGCGAGCGCTGCCCTCCCCTCCCCGCCTCAGCCTCCCGGTAGAGTGGATATGTCAGACCTAATTATGCCTTCCTAAATCAAACAAAATGGCTCCTGTTGGTGTCTGCATCTATATTCTCCCTCCCTCGAACCTCTGGTTTAGTATTCATGCACACCTGCCCAGTCAAAGAGCCAAGAGCTCAGAAATATGTGCTGCACATAAGAAACTCTAAATCTGACATCGTTTAAAAACCAGAGTCTTTTAGAAACTCTTTCTGTCATCAACAGAGAACAGTTTGCACATAAGGTTAGCAACTTATGTACTCATATCGTTTTTAAATAGTTTGAGTCAATTTAATGGTAACATTAAAGGCCTATTATTCCTTGAAGGAATGTATATCACGTGCCACCCCGCACGCCAGAGTTTGAGACAAAAATCTTATGTGGAGAAACAATGGTGTTGTTTTCATAAAACCTCCTAAAAGACATGGAGCAATGCAGGCAGTAAAGATCAGACCCACATACCAGACAGATGTGGGCCAGATCTGGTGTCAAGCTGGCACTGCTGGCTGACTGCTGAAGTGGTTTTGTCAGATGAGTGTGGGACATGTCTGGCAATGACGGCGTTGTTTTTAAGAGGGCATGCCACAACTGAGCCAGTTGTAGTTTGGTTTATGTGGCCCAAATCTGTCAATGCCACACCTGGCCCAGTTACAATTTAGTTTACGTGGTGCTGTTTCCTGTGTGGACCACTTCTGGCAAACCACATCTGGGCCACCAAAGGGCCATCATTCTTTGTAATATCTGGGTCGAGTGTTAGTGCATTGTGTGGGCCAGAACTGGGCCAGACAAATTTTGCTAAGTGTATGTGGAGAATGTGCTGTGAATGAGTCTCAGCCACTACCACAATAAATTCTTAGCAGCCACTTTTGTGTTTTTTAATGTATACTGTCTGTGGCGGCCATCTTGATTAGGATTGACTCAAAGGGTTGATCAGTTGAAGCTGTATATATTTGATGAAAAACTCATTAAAGTCCATCCAGTGATTCATGAAATATTTTGCTAACAGGCAATCATGGTCGACTCCAACAGTTAAAACCAACTCCGGGATCGTCCACTTTATGCTTTTTGATGGTGGGAGGGTTTCCTTAGCTGTGGCGGAGTGGTTAGGGGTTACTTCCTGTAACTGGAGGGTTGACGGTTTGATTCCCCGTTCCAGCCAACTCTGTTGTTGTGTCTGTGGTCAGAGGGTCCGGTGTAGGGTTGGGTATTGAAAGGGTTTAATTCGATACCGGTGCTAAATCAATACTTTCAAAACGGTACCGGTTCCTAAACGGTATTTAAATCGTTACTTAACTTTAAATTAAAAAAAACACACACACACTCACAGAGGTTTATGAAGCAATGAAATTGACCAACATATTAACTTTAAACCATTAATAATTTGCCTTTGCACCAAATGTTTTTAAAGCACTTGTTGTAGGTGGAAGTTTCTGCATCCTATTTTGTAAAGTGACACCAGACTTTGGACCATTTTGCTTTCGACATCTTGTCTATAATATATAACGGTTCACTGCAGCGGTATCTGGTAGCCCCTCTCCATGAACTCTATTCTACTCGATTCACTTTGGGTCGGGTCGGTTCTGCTCAGTGTTTGTGTCTCCACGCAGTGTGTCCCTCACTCTGTGGGTGTGATAATGTGCAGACCGTCCGCAGCGGCTTCAACCGTTGCTAAAAATAATTAAAAAATAAAATAAAAAAGACGATGTGGTCTTACTGTTCGGACTTCACTTTTTATTTATTTATTATCACAGTGCTGTTTATAGCTAAGTGCTTATGTAACCGTGGGTGGCCAGTTTGTTTGAAACCTCCAGTGATCTGCTCAGCTTCGTCTCCTTCACCTCTCTCCAGGAAGTGTTTACAAGTTCTGCTTTTCTCAAGATCACCAAAAAGGCCGTTTTATCACTGCTTTCACCATGTTGTTGTATCGCGCCGTGCGTTCGTACTCCTTCAAAAAAGCACCTCTCTCCAGAAAGAAATTTGCTGTCAATCAATCCAAGAGTTAATCCACAGGCAGAATTCTGCTGACGTCTAAATCGTAAGCGGGCTGTATTCGCTTCTACCCAAACCACCGGAGAGGAGGTTCTGAAACAGCGCGGCTGTGGAGCGCGATTGGAGAGACCGAGCCGAGTCGAACCGCGTACAAGAGGAGATTGTGTGTCGAGGCTGTCACTGTTAACAGTGAACACCAGAGGGCGCAAATTAACAGCTTTCTTTGAGGCACCGAAGTTGGAGTTGTGTTTGGGTCTGTGTAATACCCTTGGTGTTCGCCCTGGTGCCAAACCGGAACAGAGTTTTAGTACCCAACCCTAGTCCGGTGGCGCCGGTGCGTGACAGTCCCACCTCTTCAGTGTGCCCCAGGGCAGCTGTGGCTACCACCATCGCGTGTGTCGGGAAGTGCCGGTCTCTTTACACGGGCAGATGATATTAAAAAAAGTGACTTTGCTTTATTTACTGAGAGCAAGAGAACAGAGCACTCAATTCATTATTAATATATCAGATAATTCAGAGGCGGTCTGAGTTTGGTGAGTTTAACCACTCCAGGAGCTGCACGCTGACGAGGCTCACTTTCAGTGAGATTTTTGTCCTGAGCCCAGTTTGACGAGCCGCTGACCTGCATCGGTGTCTACATTTCCTGCCAGGACACCGACTACAGGCACTAGATTTCAGCTGAAGAGCTCCTGTCCATCTGTCTCAGGTTTCAGGAGACCGTCTCGTCAGAAAACGCACCACTACGTCACATAGCGGAGTCTCTCTGATAGGTTGACGCTCCTCAAACGCTCCAAAACCTCAAAACACGTTTAATAAACCTTTTTTAGTTAAACTCCACCTCATGTCTGGTGTCCCATTTATGTTGTTTCCCTTTGAGCCACTGGGTCGTAACATAATGGGGGCTCGTCCGGGATTTGAACCCGGGACCTCTCGCACCCCAAGCAAGAATCATACTCCTAGACTGGGTCGTAACAATAAGTTTAAACCATTTACCATTATCTGCATATCCTCTCTGGCCCGGGAACACCTTGGGAACATCTTGGGGTTCCCAGGAGGAGCTGGACAACGTCTCTGTGGAGATGGGAGGTCTGGGGTTTTTTCCTGGACCTGCGGCCTCCCTGACCCGACTACGGATAAGTGATGGAAGATGGAGATGAAGTTTTCGTGGTGCTTGATTGAGTTAAAACTGGATGCTGTTTTTAAAGATGACAGCTAATCAAAATGAATGAAGGGTGCTGAACTTTCCCACTGAAGGCTCGGAGGTCAGGATTTATAATTCAGTTCGACGCCCCCTGAGGAGGAAATGTTACAGCTACTGGATGGAATAGTAATGGGCTTGTTTTGTAGTTGTGTAGTTGGTGTACATGTCTTCACAGACAACACATATTACATTAGAAAGATGCTTTATGAAACCATTTTCCATATTTGATGTTTTAAACAGTTTTTAGGGAGACTTTTCCAACTAGTTTGATGTAACTAAAACCTGGTTACTGATAAATCCCAGCCCTGCAGCACCAATTCTGCCCTCGTTCATCCTGACTCTGCTGCAGTAATTCACCTCCTGCTAAGTCTCAGAACGAACTCTCTTCCTCAGCAGCCGTTCTGATTCGTCCGACGAACGTCTGTCTCTGCAGGACTTCCTTCATCATGTTGTCAGACACATTCAGGCTCTTTTAATTTAGACGCAGACGATTGCCTCTCACATTACATGGTTGCAGTTTACCAGCTGCAGCAAATTCACTCAGTCTTGAACAAGTTCCAACTAAGTTTGTCCACATTAATAATTTAAGGCATAAAACATTTGGAAAACAGGCTGTTAAAGTGCTGCTGCTGTGTTCATTTTAAGCTCTGGTTTTTAATTAACTGATGTTGTTGCAACTACAACTGAAAACTGTGGTTTTCAGATGTAGTTGCTGAAAAAACTCAAGGCCAAGCATTCCTTGAAGAAATCCAGGTTTCATGCCTGACTGAGAAATACTGGAATTCAAGTCATTTTGATCAAACTTTAAAATTAATGTTTTGCGTAATTTCACATGTGAATGATTCTCAGCAACTACCACTTTAAATCTGAGCTAAATATGTGTATATAAAGTGAAGCGTAGGCATTTTTTTAAATCATGGCTTATGAGATATTTTGCTAACAGATGCACTTAAACACAGAGACACGGAAAATTGCATCTCAGGATACATGAACTTTACAGTCGGACCGGCAGGTATGTTTTCTGATCTAAAGAACCTGAGCGATTACAGAGACGACGTTTCAGCTGGTTAGATTACACACACATACTGATTGTGATAAGTTACAAATCTTAACACATAGACCAAACAACATGGGAACAAAACAACATCAGTTGTTTTTCAGCTCACCTGTGCAGGTGACGACAGTGTTTAATCCAAAAAGCACTGAAATGAGAAGCTGTTAGTACTGGAGCTACAGACGAGGTTTCACTTTGTTCCTGCTGACAGCCTGCAGGAGTCACGGGCTGGGGTGTGTGCAGGGTGATGTGGAAGCTCTGGGTAGTTTCCTTGGCTGCACTGAGAAGTAGTATTGGGAACTCAGCAGACGTAGTTTTCACTGGGTGTTGCCGGGGTGGTGGATGTACTCTGTGATGAGGAAACTCAGTTCGGAGACACAGCCCAAAAGGTCCAAACGGTGGTTTTTGCTGCCCTGCCTGGCTGCCTCAGGACAGCACAGGATTTCTCTCGAGTCAAAGCAAAACTCTGTGTAGGGCTGGGCGATTAATCGATTATTCGAATTAATCAATTAATCGAATTTGCCATTTATAAAGATTTAAATTTGGGAAAATCAAACTGGAACTGGTTAAGTTTCGCAAACTCGGACTTGGAGCAACAAACACCTCACTGCAAAATCTGTTTGAAGGCCCTTGCTACAAAAAGCAGTACAACTAATATGTTTCGACACCTGAAACAGAGGCGCTCCGTTAAGTGGGAAGCAAAATCGATTAAAATCGAATTTGAAATGAAAAAAATAAAAAAAAAAACTAAATTTCGGGGCTATATCATCCAGCCCTAACTCTGGGCATGTTTTTGATGAGAGGATAATATTGATATAAAACTCAAAAAAGTTGATTTTACATGAGATATATAGCCCCTTTAATGTTTTTTTTTTATTAAATAGGTTTTTACTTAACTACTGCTGCGGATATAACGCTTTGAGGTAAATCCACTTCTTGTCCAAACAGTCCTCAGATCAGCTCCAGAACAAATCAAACGGGTCTGGAGACTCCAGGTTTAAGGACAAGTCTGCTTCTTTTGTGTTGCTAGGCAACAGCAGCATGTTGTGTACATCACTAATATACACATCTCTATATTAAACCTGTGTTCCTGCTGATTCCTGGGATTTTATTCATCATGGGAAGTTATTTTATACAGTTGTGGTCAAAAGTTTACATACACTTGTAAAGAAACATAATGTTATGGCTGTCTTGAGTTTTCAATA
>JAUBOC010000011.1:15797283-15827359 GCA_032275365.1 Anablepsoides cearensis | reverse complement strand
GGAGTTGCAATAATCTAGACGTGATGTGACTAAAGAGTGAACCAGAATAGCAGCACTGCTGGGTGAGAGGGATGGACAGAGACGAGCGATGTTACGGAGGTGAAAGTAGGCTGAACGAGTGATGTTACTGATATGAGATTTAAATGATAATGTGCTGTCTAGGATGACACCCAGACTCCTAACCTGAGGGACGAGGGATGTTGAGGTGCTGTCAATGAGAATAGAGAAGTTTTTTTTGAAAGGGTGGATTAAGTTCCAATGAGAAGAAATTCTGTTTTGTCAGAAGAAAACACGCCGGTTAAACTGGTAAAATGTGTGTACAATGCCATGTTTCTTAAATATAAAGGTGTTTTCTTTGACATGTTTGTATTTGAAGGGTTAGTGTGTCACAGACTCTTTAATAAAATCATTTTTTGTCTGATTTCAGGTCAGAGGTAAAAGCACGGCAGGACGTCAAACCCGACTTCCGTCATCCTCCGTTCACTGATTATCGTCAGCCTCCTGTGGACTACCGCCACCCACCGGTGACTGATTACCGTCAGCCCCCCACACTGGACTACAGACACCCTCCTGGCCTGCTGGACTTCAGGCAGCACCCCGCAGCTGCACAGTTTCCTCTGGGGATCCCGGCTGACTTCAGGCCACAAGTAGAACACACATTCATGTTTACGATCGTTCCCTTTTTTTTTCACGTCTTTTATATAAATGAGTTAATCTGAGTTTTCAGTTTGATCTGCAGGACTACGATTACTTCACGGTGGAGCTGGAGAAAAGCTCAAAGGGTTTTGGGTTCAGTATCCGCGGGGGCAGAGAGTACAGCATGGACCTGTTTGTGCTGCGCCTCGCAGAGGACGGTCCTGCCATACGGAACGGACGGATGAGGGTGAGGAAAAAAAAAAAACTTATTTTGTTTTTAAAAAGACAGAAAGGTTTGATGGTTCCAGACTGAGATTGTGAATCTGGGCAGTTGAAGTCGTTGTTCCCGTTTTGTCCTCCCGTGGACAAACCAAGGCTGACGGACGTCCTGTCCCCCCTGCGTGTGTCCTGCAGGTGGGCGATCAGATCATAGAGATTAACGGCGACAGCACTCGGGACATGACTCACGCTCGCGCCATCGAGCTCATCAAGGCCGGCGGCCGGCGGGTCAGGCTGCTGCTGAAGAGAGGCACAGGACAGGTGCCGGAATATGGTGGGTTTCTGCCTCCAGACCCCTCGCCCTTCCTTCCCTCTCAGATGTTTTTTTTAACCAGGCTGACTTTCACTCCACAAAGATTTACTCAGAAACATATTAACATCCATAAATGTCTTTCTGCGTTTTCTTTCTCGTCTGAATGGATCTGGTCTTTGTGTAGAAAACTGCTCTGCTTTAAGTCTAATGATGGGTATAGGCTTTTACTTGCCTTCCTTTAGGAATGGTACCTTCCAACCTCTCCATGTGCATGAAAGGTGACACACTAAGCTCCCCCTATTTCTTCTTAATGGGCCACTCTAAAGACACGGTTTGTGAAAAACTGCATGCCTTTCTCTCCATACTGATTAATGTGTGTGTTTTCTGCACGCAGTGTGTGATCATTTCTGCATGGTGAAATAACAGACCGGTTTGACTCGTGTGTATCTGTTTGCTGTGGTAAGATTTGGTTTGAGATGCTGTAGATGAAGCTGTTTGAAGACAGGATCAGTCTGAAGTGGAAAAGTGACTTTGTGCATATTTGCATGGTTTTTATCTTAAAGTTTGATGTTTCAGCTCGTGCATGATGATGATGATGCGCTTTTCTTTTGATCTCAGATTTCTTAAGATCTTTTTTTCTTTTCCGTCCTCCGGTAGACTGTGCCGGCCCCTGGGATTCCCTTTCTACAGCCCACCCTGCCCTGCAGGAAGTGACCGTGGAGCCCCGCCTGAGTCCGTTGCTCTCATCTCATCCAGCTTCAGCCCCAGGATCCCCTCATCGACTCCACCTAGAGGCCAAAGTGTGCACGGCAGACAAAGCTCCAGCGCTGACGGACCACGGCTCGGTCAGGAGGGCTGCAGGTGGCAGGTCCACCGAGCAGAAATGCGTCGTAAGGGGACAGGGGGCCCCTCAGGGGTCTGGAGAGGCGAGTCGCCGTGAAAGCCAGCTCCGGGCTTTGCCTCCTAAAGCTGCTGCTGCGGGGAGGCCGAGCGAGAGGAGGGAGGTTTGCTCCCCCTGCTGCGAGAGGAAGGGCCGGCAGACCGCGAGCTCTGCTTCGCCCTTCCTGACCCTGAACCTGAACGGAGGCGGGGACGGACCCCCGAGCCTCCAGGAGAGGCTGAAGAACAGCGGTCACGCTGGGCTTCGATGCCCCCCGAAGGCCACGGAAGATCCTCCGGCGAGGAGCGTAGCCGTCTCCCCGGGACCCTGGAACATCCCCGGCTCTGACAAACTGCCCGGCACCTTACGGTCCTGGACCTCCACCGTGAGCAGGTAGAACGGATCCGACTGGTTTGGGCCGAACAGCATCTCTCCTGGCCTCTCTCTCCTGTTTTGTTTTTATTTTGTTCATCTCGTCTCATTTATAGAGGATTATTTCACCCACCACCTTAACGAGCAGAGACACTTTCAGAATAGAAACCTGATGAAGACCCTCACATGTGAACGCTGACCTTCTGATCTGAAGCGTTGCACCTTTAACTCCAGAGAAGAAGCAAGAGATTTACTTTGTTCCAGACACAAACGTTACAGCTCAACATGCGCTACATGCCTACCAATACATTACATACTGTAATTGTAAAGATGTGAAAAATATGTACATTTGGTGAACTTGAGGCAGTGTTGTAGTTAGATACATTGTACAAAATTTAAAGAGATCAACAGGACAGGATTTGATTTGTTTTTTTATAAAGAAGCCCTGTTTCCGGCCTCCTCCATAACAACATATCAAACCCGGATCGTGGAGGGAGGCGGAGCTTGTGCGCATGGATACGACACACGTCATTTCGTCTGAGCGAACATGTCCCCTCTTTCCCCCCCCCTCATCACTTTGAAATGACCGACCAGTCGGCTTAGTAAGAACTCATGCAGTGCGAGTCGTGTTTTCGTTAAACTCCGAACAGGAAAACTTTGTCCAGTCTCCGATTTCTATGCCTTTTTACTGTGCTAAGTGTACCACATCACTGTGGGAGAGGGGACGCGGTGGTCGACGGTTCTGAGGTGAGGCGGAGTGCCTTACTCACACTAATGCAGAGCTGTTCAATCGGTTTTTTAGGAGAACCCGGTGGATCACGCACACGTCAGCCAACCGCTGAGCTGTGGCGTTTTTTTTTTTAAGCAGTATGTAAATCTTGATGCACTCTTTAAACTGTAAAAGCTTCATCCCCGAGCGTTTTCTTTTCTTTTTTTGTTTTGTTTTTTTGAGGGGAGAAAATGTAGCCTGTAGCATCACGTCGCTCTGTTTGTCAGGACCAGGTTTTTAACCGGAGTGGACCACGGTTTGTGTTTTTTACTTTTATCGGTTTTGCCAGCATTAATAACATCTGACACCAAGGTTTGAAATGATCCGAGAAACAGGAAAAACTGTTTTGGGTTTGAGCACAGAAATCCTGTGTTATTAAACTGAAACACTTCAGATTCCATTCAACATCCACCACAGCTTTTTATTATTATTTTTAATATTTTTTTTATTATTTTTGAGGACTTGAAGCACCTGCATCCCGAGGGTCTCCAAACTTCACCAGGACTGATTTGAGTTTGCAGTAAAAAAAACGCAGTCAGGAGGATTTCTGAGACCAAACTGTGGTTTGTGGTGAAAACTGAGTTAGCCAGGACAAAGTTGTCATTAGGCAGTAGAAATGTGTTTACTGTAGAGACAAATATCAGCGTTTAGAAAAGCTCAGAGAAAAAAAAAAAAAAGTCATCCGGGCCTCTGTCCCCCCCACCCGCCTGCTCTGACTGGTTTTATACACGAGGAAAAAAAACAAAAAAAACTGATTTAAACTCAAGAAGGATGGCACGTTCATACCCGCCCTCCCATTGAGATCCAGTATAATTGTGTAGTGTTAATTGTGTAATATTCACCTTGTACAGCTGTATTCCTACAAATATGGTTTACTGTATCGTTGATACTGTAGTTTCAAAGACGTGAACAACTATTTTTATGAAATGCGACAGTACTGATATATTACATTTTGCTAAAAAACTAAAAAAAAAAACTTGTTTACTGAAAGATATTCTGAAATACTGTCAAATAAACTCTTGACATGGTGTAAAATTATTCTGCTCTGGAGATATTTACTCAAACGGAAACAAGTCCTGGTTTAAAAAAAAATGATGGTAGAATAAACCTCAGATCAAAGGATCAAAACAGTTTAAAGGGTTTTAGAGCTTCCACACATCAGAAAACACATTAAATATTACATTTGTAATTAAATCATTGAACAGTTTTTAAAAGTCACCCCAGTGTTTATTTTTCAGAGTTCAGACATTTTAGTAAAATTTTGCCATCATCGTCTAAAACTAGCCTCAGAGTGACATCATAGGGTCAAATCAGACCAAATAAATAGCTGTGGGGATAAAACCAGCCGAACGTCTGCGTCAACGTTTTCAGAGCAGCTTTCCAGTGATGATAGAAAGTTAGAGGTCAGGGAACGACGAGGGTTTGTAAAATAAACCGAGTTGTAAACGTTTTGCCAGCATCTGATAGTGGAACAGGAGCTGTGGTCTCGTCACTGAGCGTAATCTCCAGGAGGAGGAGGTCCGGTCTGACCCCCTCCCTGTGGGATCAGAGGGGCCTGCCGGAAGGAGGAAGAGGAGAAACGGTTTTGTAAAATCTAGAAAACAAAAGAAAATTTTGTTGTTTTTTTAAATGTGTCCTTACTGTTAGACGGCTGTAAGCTCCCATTTGAAATTTACAGCAAATGACGTCGAACAAGAATCCCACCATGCTGTGGATCATTCCTGCACAGAAACAGAGAGTCCTCTGATAAATACCACAAACTGAAGGTGATATTTTTAGCAAATATGTTTTATTTGATGGTGTTTTAAATGGCACTCTGCATTTCAAAGCAGATGAATAATACACAGAGCTTGATGTTTTTTCTGCTTTCCATTGATTAAGCACTGATTAAAAAATTTCAGCTGGAGTCACAAATACTTCTCCAAAATGTCAGCATCACACTTTCATCAGCAGCTCATTATGTTTGTAAACACGTCTCTTTAATATCTGAAGATTTATTTTCAGAAAACCTGGTACAGTTTTGCTATTTATTTATTTTTCCCCATTATTGTTTCATTTTAGATTATTTTTTAAAAGGATAAAATATGTATTATTTAGCTCTAACATTTAGCCACCTAAAAATATAAACTAAAACATTTAAACGTTCCTTTTTAAAAGGGAGTATTGATCAAAATTGATTTTTCAAAGAACATAAAACCACATTATTTTATTTAACATGATTCTGCACTAATCAAACTTGATGGATGTTGATATAATTACCTGTGGTGGAGAAAATGCCTCCAATGATGCCGCAGAGCCTGATGAGAAACTGCCAGAGAGGCATGTGCTGCTCTGTGACTTTGACCATTAATGAGCTGATGTCGTATTTCATAAAGATCCCTGAGACTCCATGGCTGCCTGCAGCGTGGTTTATCGCTCGTTCCTGCAGAAAAGAAACAAAAACAGGAACACATTCATCACAGCGACGCTGACTCGACCAATCATATACACAAACTTGTAAACAAAACCGTACCCGCTCTGTGACCGAGTACTGATGTGTTTCTGCAGACAGTCTGTAGGTGTTCAGCTTGGTGGGCACGATGGTGATGAAGTACTGAAACATGTGGTTAGCTAGAGACGAGAAGCAAATTTAAAAACATTAGTGATAAAGGTCCGGTCCCTGCATTTTGAACATTAAAATGTCTGATTCTTGGACGCACAGTCGGGGGCGATTTTCTCCGTGCCGTCCAGAGGGCTGATGAGTCCAGGGACGGCTTCTCCGAAAGACAGGTGGTCGATCCGGTGGGAGAAGTTGTAAGCTGCAACGACGACAAACTGAAACAATCAGCCTTAATATAAATAAAAAATATCAAGTCAGAAATATGAACTCACAGTCATGGCTGACTAAAGCAGCCAGGTGGGCGTGGCCTCTGGGGTGTGGGATGGACCTGCACAGGGATCAAAATCTATTATACCCAATCAGCAGTCTAAAGTACTAAAATATCATTAGAAACTATAAGTACATACTTGCCAACAGTAATGTGGAAATTTCCTGCTACTTTGTTGACATAAAGGTGTCCGTGTATCCTGCAGGCAGTGAGGGAACGAGCGCCGTCCTCACTAAAGTAAACAAGGATGCTGAAAACTGCCAGGTTTTATCCTCAGGAACACCTTTTTTAAAAGCCCTCACCTGTGACTGTAAGCAGGAGGAGGTCCTTTCATCGCCGTCTTGAAGAGCACATCCTGCAGGGAGTGCTCCACTCTCAGGCGCTCCTGAATGTGCAGCAGAGTCCTGGAGGAGAGGAGTGGAACATCATCACGACAAAGAAACCAGATTTAACGAGATTTAAAAGCAGACTTGTGTTGATTTAAATCTTACATGTGCCACAGACGTTGCTCTGGTGGTAGCTCAAAGTTAACCTAAAAATAATAAAAGAAAAACACGTGTCAGACACCGTTTCCTTCCACAGTACAAAAACAGGCCTTCAGGCTGTGATCTCAATGGGATTTGCCTGGTTAAATAAAAGGTGAATGAATTAACCCTTTCATAAAGAAGCTCACACTCACTGGTTCATATTTTAAACCGTCAGAGGCGACCATGGTCTCTGCCAGGTCCAGGACATCTGCACCAATATCTGCATTCAACCAGAAACCACAGTTAAAGATCTAAACCGGACCGTCCATATTAAATCAACAATACCATTTGTTTATAAAGCTAAATAACAGCTATAAACATTTCTAAGTTTGAAGCTCAAACGTGCAAAATTAATAAAATTAAAACTCATAACAGTTATTTTTTGTAAAATTGGTTGTTTCCTGAAAAAATAACTTGCCATGGTGCTTATGTCAACAAAAACAACATGCAGAATGACCGGTCATGTACTTACACTGGCATCTCATGGCCACAGTGATGTCCACGTTTATTTTAAGTTTGCTGTAAGAACACAACTCGTTAGATCAACAAACAAACCCACTTTACAGTTTGTGTAAACTTGTTTATCTTCCACCTGCTGAAGTCTTTGTCCACCTCATATTCATACTTCATCCATGTGTTTCTGTACACAAAGAACTCCAGGAAGGCGAGGACAGCCATGAAGGTAAAAGCTATCAAAGACACTGAAGAGAGAATAGGAAATTTAATGAGAGCGAGAGAGGGTTTGTTTATAAACATTAAAAATTGTTTATTTTTGCGTTTAGCACCCACCCGTCCCGCCGCTGGCTGTGGACTCTACATAACTCTCAGGCACTTTAGGAAAAGCGTCCAGCTCCTTCACCAGAGTCAGAGCCTTCTTCCTCGTCAGCCTCCTCATCCTGGGACCAGAGGAGGAATCACCCTCATAAAGTCACTTAGCTAGTTAGCCGACAGCTACCATGACTAACGCACGAGCTACGATCGTAACCTGTAACCGGTTTAAAAGCGCGACGACGACCTGATGTCTTGACGTCAAAAATAGAAGTAACAAACGAAGTTTTTAATTATCTGTAAGGTGGTTTTGTTCAGTCCTACAACCGGGAAATATACACGAAACAGGAAGTTACCCGGAAAACCATGTTTAACCCTTATGTGTCTGTTAAACTGATGTTATTTGGTGGTAGCGCCACCTAGCGGCGACCTGAGGTAGCAAACTAGAATCACAATCTCTGCAAACAATAATATATATATATAGGCTTTGGTAATAAATTTCACTGAAAAGTCAATAATAACTTTTTTTAAAACACATTTTAAAGTGTTGACATATTACAAAACAAGATATAAGAAGAAAAGAAAGAGAGAAAAAAGAAAACATTTTGCAAAGGGGTGGAATTTTATACATTCAAAAACAAGAAAGTCAATAATAATACTGTTAATAAAAGACAAATAAACATAATGAAGTTACAGTATATTAAATTTGTTGAACAAATTTACAGTTTTCACAGCTTTCGGATTATCAGATGAAGCAATCAGATGATAGAACCAATTCAAGTCTTTCATAAAAGTAGAGAATAAAGGTCTGTTATTGATGAACTAACATTTGTGTATATAATACTTAACAAGAAGTACAATAAGATTGATTACAAAGGAGTCAGTTCTTTTTGTCAAAAGTAGTAAAGCCAAGGATGACGAGTATGATGAGAAAATCACTCAAGTAAAAGTCATAAAACTGTTCATAAAAATTGGGAAAGTAAAAGTAGGGAAAGTAAAAGCAAAAGTACTTTTACACACTCTCTAAAAAATAAACTGTTGAATTTACTGAACCAAACTCATTTATATTCTTTGCTCAGTTTACTCAACTAGGTTCAGTGGAGCCAGTTAACATGACTTTGTTGAGTAAATTCAACACTTAATTTTTTAGAGTGCATAAACATCTTCTTTAATGATGAGTTCAAACATATTTAATTTTGTAACAAGTGACTAGGAGTTAAATTTTAAAGTAAAGAGGTAAAAGTGTCATTTTTAGCTTTAAAATGTAACAAAATAAAAGTTATTTAAAAAAAATAATAGGTACTGTAACAAAGTACTTAGTTACTTTAAACCTCTGCATATATGTAAATATTTTACTTTGTATACAAACTATGGCAAATAGGTGCACTGGAGTAAAAAACAAAAAATAAACATATGCAATATATATTATTTACTCTAGACAAGAGTAACAACAGATATCTCTTTTTTAATACAGAAATTTTAATTTTAATTTTGAAACATATACAGCATGAGTAAACAGTTATGAAGGCATTAAGAGATGGGTTCTATAAAGTAAAGGAGCCTAATGAATAATATTGATAAATATTTGGTTGTACTGAGAGTCGTTTAGTTATATTCAGGTTGAGAATATGAGATTTTGTGCATTTTGATTACATTATTATAAAAGAAAACTTGTGTCCTCAGTCAAACAAAAACAACATGTAAGCATGGCTACATTTACATAATTATTTTAACACTTTTGCTTAGATTCACCACTAGTACAACACACTCAGAAACATACAACTTCAAGTATTTTGGTGTGATTTAGTTGCTACAGACATAAAACAAGTAACCGTGTCAAAAAAATAAAATAAATATTTTCTTGGAGAGTTTATTTAAACCTCTAACATCAAGCATGTGATCGTAAACAGATTAAACACTATAAAACAAATATTACAAAGGTCAACCTTCACTTACATTTACAACACAGCCTGCTGCTAAAAAAAACCTTTAGTTTGGAGCTCAGTTTGAAGCGACAGAAATCTATTTCCACTCTACTCTGCAGATGCAGAGTCGGGACCCTCATCCCGTAGGACCGCTGTCTCTAAGACACCAGAGGTGGGCGTGTCGGCTGGCTCCTGAGACAGATCCTCGGAGCAGTGGCTCGCGGTGGGAGAAATCACGTCAGGACTCGTGTCGCAGGACTCCGTGCTCTGCTCTGACGTGCCTGTTGTGGTAAAACTTGGAGGGATTGGGTCAAATTCGTCATCGTCGTCGTCCAAGATGGGCGACTCGTGCACATCTGTAATATTTAGTTCTATTAAAAAAAAATACTTCTTCATTTGAAACATTACCAGAATCCTATCCATGTTATTTATGCAATCAGCAGATGGATGCGTGGATGGATGGATGACTTACTGCTGAAAGCATCTGGGTACTGCTTAGCAATCTTCCCTTTTAATGTTCTGGAGAAAATAAAGGCAGCAGAAATCAGAAGTTGTAAAGTATGTCTGTCTCTGTTTGAAAACAGTATAGACTTACCTGATCCTCCTGAAAATGCTGTCCAAGTCTTTCTTCATCTCTACCAGGGAGCGGGTGTGGAGCAGGAAGCGCTCGTTCATCTGCTGCAGTCGCACATTTGACAGCCCGTTAAAGTTGATCAGCATTTCATTCGTTTTCTCGAAGCGATCCAGCCTGTTTGCACAAAACATTATTTATATATGTATGTTATATATACAAGGTACAATCTGCATCCACAGGAGAGTTTTGCATTTTAAATTTACTCTCACAGCATCAGACTGATACACACATGTGTCTCTGAGCCTGGATGATGGCATTCACATCCTCAGAGTTCACCATGCTCAGCATCCGGTTACAGAACACACCAGAAGCTGTGGGCTCCACCATCGTAAAGAGGAAAGCTGTAAACATAAACTCATAATTAGAAATAAGTAGTTTATTAATTAAAAGAACCACAATATGGACTAAAAATGAGCAAAGACTAAATCAAGATTAAAGGAAATCAAACAAATCAGTTATTTTTATCAGGGAATTGATTCACATCTGAACGGTTTTTAACACTTATTTATAATTATTTATATCAATTATTTGAAAGCTGAAGAGAAAAAGAAAGGAAAGAATTCCCAATTACGTACCTTATTAGATGTTTTTAAAAAGACTACATCTAACAGCTAACAAAAAACAAAAACAGGGAACTTCCGTATATTTTCGTCTTCACTTCCGCTCACGAGACACCAGCTTCCGGTGCAAATTTTCAGTTCTTTATTCTAAGCAAAGATTGTATTTTTAATAAAATGATTGTTTTTTATCATAACAATAATAAAATAATGAAAATTCAATAAATATAAGCATTATACACCATGTCTGCAGATCATACGCGGGTAAATGTGTAACTTCTGCGGTGTTTTAGCGCCCCCTGCTGTACTGGAGCGTCAACAAAACGTTTTTTTTTTTTTTTAGTCCAGCATTTTAGGTTTTACACTTCTCAAAGCTAAATAAATATATCCAGTCCATGTATTCATTTTTTAGTACCCCTTTTGTACTTAGTTCTTCAAATTTCTTGCACTTAAAAGTAACACAACTGTTTTGTTTTATCTTTAAACCTAGAGTCAAACTGGACATTTTTGCTCTATAAGTATTTTTTCACATTTAGCTTGCTTTTTTATGTGCATTAATTTACTCATTACATATTTTATATAAATATATACAAACAATTCATATTTACTTAGGGTACAGTAGCCCCAGCTATAACAAAATCACATTTTTATACTAAATAGTTTTGACAACTAAAGTTATGTGTTAAATAAACATCATAATCTATAACATTAAATAATTAAAAAACTAATTTGTATTTAGAAAATATGTATTGTAAATATAAAGATAGCCAATTTAAATAACATTTTAAGATTACTATAAAATAATGGAGAAACCAACTTAAAACCTATAAATAATGTAATATAAATAAAGTATTAATATAAAATTCCATGGCATATCTTTTTATCTAAACAGCTACAATTTATCACTGCTATGTTTGTTGTTTGCCTCCTGGTGTAGAAGCAGAATTTATTAAGTTTAGACGTGTTTTGTGGCTGTATTTTTGTACCCAATTGACTTAAAAACAAAAATGATGTCACAAATTCAGATATCCAGAAAACTCACAAAATTACTTTTATTAAGGGAACAAGTAAAAAAAGTACATGATGTATAAAAAATACAAAACCGCCTTGTCTAACTTGTAAGCTAATTAAATGCATAGCAACAGTACATGCACGTCTATGGTTGGGTATCCTACAGTATCCCACTACTCTAACATGTTCCTTTAAGCTACAAGGTAAAAAGAGGAGAAACTACAGTTTGGTTGCATCTATCAGTCATTACAGCCTACATGATGCAGAGCGATGGTACAGAATAAGTTAGGTTGCAACTCAACCGATGAGCAAATAAATACTTAACATTTCACAAATATTGACAACCTGTAATTCGGATGGACGCAGCATGAAAAAGGAAGCCTGCGTTAGAATTACATTCTTTTTTTAAGAAGATGAAAAGATGATAATAATAAAAAAAAAAAGATGTTTCAAATCGTATAACACTTCTAAGCTGGGATACAAATAAATATGAAATAAATAAAATATTGAGACCTGTATGGGAGTCGCTCGACTCCGACCCTTTATGTACAAAATCCCACCCGCAGCTCCAAACAACGACATTTAGACGTACGAAAAGTTCCTATTAGTGTTCCTTTTTGAATCCCATAAACATACATACAAATGATCCGGACAAGCACGCGTCCATAGAAAACCTGCATTGATTTGACATTGGGTGAATTTCAATGTGCTTTGGCTTTCGTTTGATAAATAAAGTTAATATCAGGCTATACATCACAACACATTTGTGGTATATTAGAGGCAATGGCATAGAATTTCAGCTTATATAAAGACTTTTAGCATAAAACGGGTCCGGAAATGATGAAAATTACTGATGTGGGTTTTGCTCAATGAACTATAGACCGATTCTTTTCTGTGTTTTGCTGTCGTATTTTGTGGTATTATTATGCAAAGACACTTCTATTTCAGTTTCTTTTTGATAAACGTACAAAAATAAGTTAAACTTCAGAGAAACGAATCCAAAAATTACAAAAAAAAAAAAAAAAAGCAAAATGTACAATTTCTGTAAGGCCATGCAACGTTTGAAGATCCATGCATGAGATTATTTCAGGGGTTTGTTGTCATTCATGCAGAGAAAAAAAAGCACTATGTGTGGCTGAGTGATAAACATCACTACTGTCCCTTTTTGTTCCTTAATACCAATCCAGAATTAACACTAGCTCTGTCTGTAACACACTATTAAGGCTGGTGTTGCTTTCTTTTTGTTTTTGCTGTTGAAACTGTGAATAGGCCTTATATATTCAAACGGGATCCACTTGTTTTTTTCGTTTTGTTTTTGCGCACACAAACTCTAAACCAAACAAACACAAAAACTTTTTTCTAAGAGTGTGAAAAGACAAACACAGAGGATACTGTACACGTCTGTGCTCCGTCGGCATAAAGTTTCACTCCTTCCAAAACGAGATACGATAAACTCTCTCATTATATTAGTTACAATGAGTTCTTGAAAATGTCCACAGTGAGGATGAGAATCAGCCGAGTGGTGGGAAATGTTGGGTGATGGACTTCAAGTAGCACCGTTTTGTTTTCTGTGAATCGGTGGATGTATTGCGTTTTGGAATAAAGTCTGTACCAGCAAACGAGACCTCCAGCATTTCTTCTAAAGTAGATTGAAAAAAAAAAAAAACACAGATAATGGTCCGTAAAAGTATTAAATACAAAAAATAGATAAACACAAGAGTCCATAAGTTATTATTAAACCGTTATAATAGACAATCCTCATGGAGAAGACCGGAGAGATCTTTAGCTGCTTTATGATTGAAGGCAGATCTGAGGCCACGTCTTTCTGTAAGAGCTCGAAAAAATAAAATCACAATCGAATAAATTCAAAATAAAACATTAAATAAAACACGCGGCCCGAGATTTCTTCAGAGACGTTGCCAGACGTGGGGGAGGGGGGGGTTCACCAGCCCCCCTCCCCGCTCCCCACTGGAGGCGTTGTCACGGTGACGCACAGCTCCGCATTCTCCTCACCCGTGGGCGTCTCCTTCGCTTCCTCCTCCAGCTGGGGTTTTTCCACCCCCACTTGGCCTTCCTCTACCTCAACCTCTTCATCCTCGTCTTCCTCCTCCTCGTCCTCCTCTTCCTCGTGCTGCTGCTGACGCTGTTTGTTGCGGCAGCAGGGTTTGAACAAATGGGGGTCGATCAGCACCTCCCCGAAGCGACCCTTGTAGATTATCCCACAGCAAACCTTTTGCCTGCATCAAAAAGAGACAAAAATAAATAAAAGCAGGAATATTAAAGCTCTGTGTGTTTTATTCCGCAGGGAACTTTAATACATCACATTTTACCTTATTTTACATATAGCAAACTGAAGGACCGTGGGCCAAATGTGGCCTGTGGGGGGCTTTTGTTGGGCCCGCCAGTAGACACATAGAGTCAATTTTTTTATTGCTTAATTAAACATAAAAAATATAATTTATATAATATATAAAAATAGATGAAATAATTGTAAACTTTAAATTTATAATTCAGACGGTGAAGCTGCGTTTTTGCTGCAGCCCAGTTGTACTAGGTAGTGGGAATTTCCCACTTTCAAATCCTACATTTAAACTGGACTGCCCCTCTAGTGGGAATTCCCTTTTGGAAAGTGGGAGAGTTCTGAATGCAA
This sequence comes from Anablepsoides cearensis, assembly GCA_032275365.1. Taxonomy (NCBI): domain Eukaryota; kingdom Metazoa; phylum Chordata; class Actinopteri; order Cyprinodontiformes; family Rivulidae; genus Anablepsoides; species Anablepsoides cearensis. Next base: position 15,813,231 of record JAUBOC010000011.1, on the reverse strand, counting down.
GATGGCAGCTACATATCACAACTCGACAGTAGCTGCGTTTTCATTGACCATGAAAATGCGCAAATTAGAATTTCGAAAATAAATTTGCTCGATGGAAACACGTCAATTTAAAAAAAAAAACACGTTTTTCGACAAAATGGTTTTGCACTAGGATAGGGGGGTTTTTCGGCTGAATCAAAATCAGTGTATTTCGCAAAACTGCAATGAAAACACTTTTTTTGCATCATGGAGTCACGTGATCGTTGATGAAGAAGACAACAGGAAGTAGAAGTAGTAGTAAAACTACAGAAGTAGTAAAAGCCTCTCCAAGCCTCGCCGTGTAATAAACCTAACATAACTTAACGTCGGTGCTCCGGTCGTACCTCTTCCAGTAGGTCAGGTCCAGGAAGGAGAAAACCGGGGAGCGGCTGGAGCCCGGGCTCAGCTCGTTGTCCGACCCGTCGTCCGACAGGTTGCTGTAGCTGGGAGACTGAGCAGGAGAGGCGCTGGAGGTCGTGCTGTGGGCGTCTGAATCTGGTGAGCAGAACGAAACGGGGAAATGACATTACAGACGGCAAGATAAATCCACACTGCAGCCGAGGCACACGAAGCAGAACTAACTGTTTCTTTTCAGCTCTTTCTGAAGCCTGCTGATCTGGCTCGGCCGGGCCTTCTTGGAGATGGATTTGATCTTCTTGGGTCTGGAGGTGATCTTCAGGCTGGGGCCTCCTCTGGCGTCAACAACCTGTACGAAAAACAAAATTTTAAATCTCAAACATTTCTTCTGAGGAGATCAAAAGTAAAAAAAAAACTTACATGGTTCCAGTTTTTCTTGGTTCCCACAGGAAGCTTTTTCCACCGTTTCACGAGGAGCACGCAGGCATTACAGATCTCTCCGGAGCGCGTCTCGTTCAGCCTACAAGACAATTTGTTACACTTTCAGAAAACTCCTTCACGGTCAAAAAACAAAAAAGAAAGAGTGGTTTGTCTCTTACCCGAAGCAGCTCCTGAAGTCCTTCTCGTACCTCTTGCTGTCTGTGAAACGAGAGCTGGACGACTTTGCACGGCAGATGCAGCATCCGTCCAAACTCCTGTACATTTTGGGCTTGTGAAAGCCAAACATCTGCGTGAAGATTTAAAAAAGAAATAATTTTTAAAAAATTACATTTTAGCCCCTCAGACTTTAATCTGTGTGCACCACCAGTAAACCGCAGCACTTGAAACACATCAAATCAATATAAATTACAGTGACCAAATTTTAGCCATTTTGTACTGAATATTACTGATTAGCTATGGCAGTCATATTATATTGGATTAACTCAAAACATTAATTAGCTGCAGAGGTCCAACAAAGATTTAATCTGTAAGAATTTCATTAAAATCTGACCAATGGTTCATGGGATATTTTGCTAACAGACCAACAGGCTGACACCTAACCATAAAATGCTACAATATTAGGCAACGATCGGACTTAATTTCTCAACTCAGACATAATTTTTTTATTTTCTAAAATCAGTTGGGTGTAGTGGCCATTTTAATCAGGTTGACTTTAAAAATTAATCTAATGTAAATGTTCGTCCAACGATTAATTTCTGCAGGTTCCGTTCATATTTTGCTAACAAACACAAATGACACAAAAGCACGATTGCCCGCCTTCACCTCTCCACTGCATTCTGTAATAAAACCAGTCAGATTTATTTTTATTATGTTTTAATTACTGTTATGTGTAATGTGTTTAGTCATCAGCATCCAGCTCCAGTCGCAGCATCTCTGACCCACATGGTGGAAGTAGGTCAGCAGTCAGACAGATAATGTCATCACGCTGCGCTCGCGACGGTTCACGCCACGTTTTGGGAACTGGCTGCACACGTTCACTGCGAGCCCGCAGGCTGCACGACAAAATGCAGCTAACTGCTGAATACAAACAAGTAAAAAAAATTAAAATATTGTTAAAATTATACCGGAAGAAAAAAAACTGATCTGCAGGAAAAAGCTGTTATAAGCGCGCGCTTCACACAGAGGTGTGCTGGTTTATATGTTGCTGGGCAAAATGATTCTTCGGGACACATGTGGACCTGAACTGCGGCAAAAACTGCGAGCCGCGCCCCCCAGACTGGATTATTTTTTCCTTTTTTTTTTTGCCATCAGTCCTTGGGGTCCTCTGACAGCCACAGAGAGCAAACAAAGAGCACGAAAAAACGCAGACCGCTCACTCTGGCTGCTTTACCACAACAGTTTCTGGTCCCACATTACAGGTTAGAAAAAATTGTTTACTTTAAAGTAGTTTTCTGGTTCATAATTCTGCAAAAAGAAATCTATAAAAACTACACATGTTTGTGAATCTTTATTATATATCCTATCATTGCAGCCAAGTCTCTGAATAGGAAGACACTTATTTTATTTATTATTATTAACCGTTATTTAACCAGGCAAGTCCCATTGAGATCTCAGATCTCTTTTTCAAGGGAGGCCTGGGCCTGAAGGCAACCTATTGTACATGTTTTTACGGGTGGGGGAAACCGGAGTACCCGGAGAAAACCCACGCAAGCACGAGGAGAACATGCAAACTCCACACAGAAAAACCCCAAGTCCGAACCGGGGATCGAACCCAGGACCTTCTTGCTGTGAGGCAACAGTGCTAACCACTGAGCCGTCGTGCTGCCACTTAAAAATTGAATCCCTGAAAATGCTGCAGACTTAGCTAGACTCACTAGATCACTAGAAAAAACAGCTCAGACGATGGACTTCACCCCATTTATTGAGAAGTAATGGGTTAAATTAAATATATAAATATTGCAAAAAAACAAGCAGGTAAACACACCAGTGTCTATAAAGTGAACCAGATTTACCACCTCTAGTATCAACAACCACTATGCTCTGATATTAACTGTGCTTTTTTTATCTCATGGAACAAATACAGTAAAAATATGTTCCCAGCGTGACTTAATGAAATCTTTCCAAGTATTGATACTGAACACATTCATTATGCTATATTTACATATTTTTTAATTTACTGTGCAGCCGTAGTCAGTAAAATATGAAAAATCAAAAAGACTTCAAAACAATCAATTGTTATTATATTCCAATTAGTTTATTCTACATTTAGCATCAGATTCAATTATATTTGCACCTAATTGTTCTCAGAAATTAGTGGAGGCTAACTCTAACTGAAAACTGCTGACGCAAGGTCTGCCATTTGAACACAGACTTATGTGTATTTCCACAGTAATATCAAAATCTGGACTAAAAGCTCAGAAAAAACATTTATACGTCCAACAAACACACTTAAAAACAGCACTAAAGTAAAGGTTACTTTGCTATTAGCAGAACTGTGCCCACCACTGACCATAGTTCATGATAACCTTTTCATGTCTAATTTTATAATTTCACCTTTAAAGAACAAAATTTAAGATGCTAAATGTCATATGCTCAATTTTCTGTCATGATTAATTCATCATTTATAGTTCAATTATACTTAGACAAAATATTTATGTGCATAAAAAAGTTTTTCTATACGAATTGTGTTTACATTAATTAAAACAAATGCAAAATATAAGGAAAGCGAGTTAAATAATAGTGACTTTTTTTTAAATGCACCCACACAGCAAAATTAGTCTGGCCCACACAACTTGAACACTCAGCTCAGATGCTGCAAAGAATGGCGACCCTTTGGTGGCTAGCTGGCCCATGCATAGGCCAGCACCACATAAAAAACTACAACCGGGCCAGTTGTGCCATGCCAGGTCTGACCCACAGCTGTCTGCTGTGCGAGTAGTGTTCTACGTGCGGCGCTTTATTTTCACCTCCGCGTCGGTCATCTTCACAACACAGATGATCTCTGCAGCAGAATACAGTACGTGACGTCACCCAACATGGCAACACGCTTTCAGAGGCGGAGGCAGCGGAGAAGGGGGTGTGATGCGATTTTCCGCAAAAGCTGCAACGTTAGCGAGTAAAATGTGACAAACTAGCGCCTGAAAGCTGTCGCATCCGCGCGAACAATGCGCTTGCTTCTTTTAAAAATACTACTTTTCGGTTTGTTTGTTTGTTTGTTTGTTTGTTGCCTTTTGTCAAGAGGAAAAGTGCGAGTCCCTCATTTTGTGCCGCCCACTCCTGAGAGGAAGCATGGCACGCCACACGACCTGCTTCTTGCGCACCCATTTTATGATGACCGTCCTCCTCTATGGGCTGAACGAAAAGCCCACCTTTTTCGACTTCAACATCTCTCTGCACCAACTTCTCGTTGACGCACAGCATACATAAAATATGTCATAAAGTAATCTGAATTGAAACATTTAAACAGATCTGTAATTTATGTTATTTGATCTTTACTCTTTTGTTATTATTACTCGTCCCATCATTCAACTACATCATGTGCGCGAAGTTCAAAGCGAGTTAATGCTTTTTAAAAAGCACGAAAAGTCGTTTTAATCCACTTATTTGACACATAGTATTTAGGAGCAGTTTGAGTTGGATTGAAAACACAAAATAAAAAGGATTCAGGAAGAGTTTGTGTTTAGTTGACAGCAGCAAACCCGCGTTTTGAAACGCATCTCCTCCAGTCCCGGGTGGGCGTGAGAGAGCCAACTATTCAGCAGAAATAAACACCTTACAACCCGCTCCTTTCCTTACAGAGGCCGTGTTTCTAAAAAAAAGAAACGACGATTTGTTGGAGTTTAGTTGAATAATCATGGTTTCCCCACGCGGCGGAGCAGTTATAACAACAACAACAACAGCAGGAGCAGCAGCCTCCCTCTGCTCCTCGTGCCTGCCTGCACGCGAGCTGACACCATTTAAAAACGCATCCTCGCGGTTGTTTCGTGACATTTTGTTTAAGTAGAAAACGTGAACCGCAGATGAAGCCAGACCACGCAGCAGGCCATGTTGAAGAAAAAACAGTTTTTTCGAGACAACTCGGAGCTTGTTTTTAATTTTAATTAAGACTTTAAACCCGCCGAAAACAAAGACAAACCGGAAGCAGCCGCCGTCGGTTACCTTGTTGAGGACTTCCTCGACGCTGGTGGGACAATAATAATCCTGGAGGAGGGTGAGTGATGAAGAAAACGAACCCGCATCCGTAACCCGCTTGTTGATGTCTGCGCTCGAGAGTGGACCGTTGGGGGTAGGGGGGTTGGGGGGCGGGGGTACTGGATAGTTGTGAACTCAGTGCGCATGCGTCACATCCACGCCTCCATTTCAGAGCAGAGGGCTGCTGCTGTTGCTGCTTTTCTATTTTTTCTTTCCTTTTCTTCAATCAAACCATTTACATAAACGACGTATGACGTCAGCGTGCGTCCGCGCTCCGCTGGCCTTATAAGGACGGGAACATTACGCGGGAACAGGGGGCTCGGCCGCGGTTGCTATGGCAGATTGGAGAATGCAAGCGGAGGGGCGGGGCTTGTTGCTTTACTACACGACGCCAGATGGCTGGTCTGCCCAGGGCCCGCAGCTTTCAGGGGGCTCGCCGTCTAGCACCGAGGAGGGCTTTTGTTGGCTTGAAATGCGCGAAAACAACCAGCTTAGTGTGAAGTACAAGGTGGGTTACATATTTTAGCTCTAACCACTGCACAGCAAGAGCTAAAATATATATTAAAAGAAAAAAAAAAAAAAAACACCAAATCACATTTATTTAGTCAGATGGATCTGAACACAAGAATTTCTGAAAATACCTGCAGTGGAGCTGATTAACTAACTAATTTAGACACAAGAACAGGGCTTTTAGTTTAATAAAGAAGGAAATTGATCATATGCAGTTAATAATGCACTGCACTGACTGGAACTTATTGTAAAAAAATAAAATAAAATCGTTCAGGGATTAATTATAAGTCTGCTTTGGAAAAAGAAGATGATGGCAGATATTTTGCCTTTTGCAACTTCAATTAACCCCTTACAGTTGGCCTGAAATTCCTTAAAAGCCTTTTGACATTTTTTTATTGTATTTAAGGTGTCAGGTAAAGGTAAGAACCAGAGGAAGTCGTCTGAAACCCTGGTTTTAAATATATCAGCCCCCGGTAGCCTCTGGAAATGTCTGAAAACATTGAAATGGTAAATGGTCTGAAATTATATAGTGCTTTATCAAGCTCAGTTGGACCCACAAAGCACTTTATAGTTACAGTCATTCACCCAGTCACACATACATTCAAACTGATGATGGTAAGCTACACTGTAGCCACAGCTGCCCTGGGGCACACTGACAGAGGCAAGGCTGCCATGCACTGGCACCACCATCAGTAGGCAAGTGTCTTGCCCAAGGACACAACGACTGAGACGGCTGGAATGGAGGATTGAATCGTCAACCCTCTGGTTGCAGAACAACTCCCCTAACCAGTCAGACACATGCAGAAACCAAACTGTTTTGCCCACCAGTGGAACAAAGACTGTTTAAATATATAAAAACAAACACGTTACATGGAAATTCCTCAATTTCCAACAGACTGTAGAGAAGAATCTGATGCTGAGCATTTGGCTTTGAGTAATTGTGGCCCCCCTGAGCAATAGCCTTATATCCTTTACCTTTTAAATGTGTTTATTTTGTTATATTGAATCAAAGTTGACCATTGATATAAAAACTATTTCCAAATTAAATTCATAAAGAAAAATAATAAATAAGTTTAGTGGTGGCCTTGAATTTGACACATGATCTAAATAAGCATCAGATTCTTCTCTGTTGTTAGCTTTTGTTGCGGTGCTCTATTTACGCTGTCATTCCCCTTTGACATCACTTCCCGTCACTGCACATAATATCTCAACAACTGTGCATCTCAACGGCATGAAAATAAATAAATTTGCAATTTGTGATATTATCTTTCAAAAATAAATTTATATTTATTACAAAATTTGGTGTGATAATTTATCCTCTATAAGAAAAAGATATTAATGTGCAAATAGACAAAAAATAAGGTTTGTTTTGATATTGATGGGAAAATCTAAGGTTCAAAATGTAAAATAAGGTCTACCCTACTAATCTGTCAGCAGCTAAGAGAAAGTTAGATCCTAGTTGATTAAAACGCCTCACAATCATTATTTTTACTTGACTTAATTTGAAAGACAAGCCACAAATAACAGTTTTTTTTATTTGACAAACACGATGTTAAGCTGTCCAATGACACTTGTATATTTTTGTTTTCCAAAATGAAACCATGATTCTCTATATTTTCCAGGAGTTGTAGCTTCGTTAACATGACATTTAGAAATAAAAAGAATTTTCTAATATCTCAGCTATGAGTAAACAGCATGTAAAATAACACCAAAACATGTCTGTCATCTCAATAACTTTAATGGTCAACAGCACACTTCATAAATAATTCATTATTGCTTTTTTCTAATCTGTATTTAAACAACAAAGACTTAGTCATAGTGGGGTACATATAGTAGTGCTTGCAGGGGAGTGCAGTAAACAGCATTTTAATACTTGTTCAGCTGGTAAATTAAACACCTTATCAACATAATACTTTCATATTTATGAACCTGTGCTCTATTCATCATATGCATTTTGCAAAAAACGATTCAACGGTTTGGATACAAACAGCCTGCCTATTTCTTCACTTAAGAAAGTGTGACCATTTTTGGAGTCTATTGTTCACAGAAGCTAACAAAATGACTTTAAACAGGAAAAAAAGTGTTTACAACAAACTCAATACACCATTTTAACAACTGGAAACAATTCAAATGGATGGGTAGAGCAAGTCTATCTGATGAAACAAAATATTTACAATATGAGTCGAGGGAGGGGAAAGATCTTCTGACAAAAATGATAACAGCACTTGGACTGACACAATGAGGGCACCAGCTGGGATTCAGTGTTTTCACCAACCCAAGTTTTCATAAGCACACGACCTCGAACTGAAATAAACAGAGCAGACGTCACACTGAATAACAAGAGCTCAATTCAACAGTTTCATGTTTAAATTATACAAACAGAGCAGTATTTCTCTTGACTATATTCACTATGATATTAAATAACAGAAGGATAATATAGCCTGAGTCATGACAGTTCAGATTATAACACCCAAAGTAATGAAATTCTGGCCATGCATGTTCAACGTTCAAGTGCGAGCAGTAAGTCGGACAGTTAAACATGGTAAACTCATGAAAGGGGAAAAATATCTAACGCAGGTGTGAGATTTCTCCTGGAGGAGACAGGGTTTCACAGTGTAAACAGACTACGTCTTGAAGCAAGTACAGTTTTATAAAGACATCTAGATCAGCGGAACAAGGCAGATATGTTTGGTGCTTCAGTAGCCGGTGACTCCGTCTGGTTCATTTTCACGATAAAGTCACATTTCTCAGGTGTTTGAAAGGACCCGCCGCTGGAAACTCGTCAGAGTCTTAAAGAGCAGGACCACGTCAGGGTCAGAGGTCAACCCCTTTAACCAGCGCCGCCTCCAGGGTGACAACAAACTCGTTGACGGTTTGGAGGATCCGACAGAGGGAGTGAACGGCTGCGCGGTCCCGCAGCAGAGCTCCGTCCTCGTACGTCCGAGGGGTCAGAGGACACTCTGCCAGCAGGGGGAACCACTGGGACAGAAGTCTGTCCCTGTCGACAGAAACCACAGTTAGCTGAATATAAAACCTCCACGTTAACTTTCAATTAAAGAAAAACAATTATTTTTAATCAGAAATGAGCTTTAAAAGGGGACGTATCATGCTTTTAAATCCTTCCTTTTCACATTTAAATCATTCAGTTGTGGTCTATATAAAATGGAACTGCAATTCAACCTTTTTGCAATACAAGTACACAACGTGATAAACAGATTAACGGGTAAAAAAGTGGATTTTACATCATATGTACCCTTTAAACAATCAGTAACGAGGATGTTTTTTGTCATCCATGTTGTGTCCGATCCTTACAAACAGATTTATGCTGTTCAAAGTCGTTGTGCTTCTGCTCACCTGATTCCAAGACAGACAAACAGCTGGAACTTTCCCTCTTTTCCGATGTTTCGGGGCGAAGCATTGATGGCGTTCACGTAGTGGCATAGTAAATCCCACGGTGGACCTGTTGTCAGCGTGGATCCATGCAGGTCACCCATCTGATCGTTGGTCTCCATTGAAACCACTGCTTTCTCTACAGGAAAAGAGTTGAAGATACTTTCAGTTCAACCTGGAGACACGGCAAGATATTTGTGCCGATCTTTTACCTGATTTTCCCCTCCTGACAATCTTAAGAACGCCTGATTATTCTGATGGCTCTAAAGACAATCTTATGAGATATTCCTGCCATGTGTGGTGTGTTAAGAGTGATTAAATCGTCTCAGACCGCTTTCGATCTCATCTGAATGTTTGTGAGTGAAATCTGTTTGTGTGTTGTCTTTGCTGTGTGGCTGTACACCACACACAGTAGGAATAAACCTGTTGAATCTATGAGTTTTTTAGCATCATGTGTGGGGTCTCAGGTTTTAAAACCTTGCCGTGTGAACCAGGCATCAGACTTTGTGGCAAGAGTTCTAATATAAAAACGGACACGATGACCACTAGATGGAGACAGGAAGTAGAAATATCACAACACCAGCCTTACCTACAAACTCCCAAACGAACACGTTCCTCTGGAAAAGACTTTTGGATCGGAACCCGTGGAGGAGGAACTTCTCCAAAGCGAGCACCAGCCCACCTTCGCCACAAAGCAAGACCGTCAGATTCCCCCTCTGGGTCGACACAAGAGAAGAAACTAATGAGCCACGGTAAGAAAATACCTCAAGTTCTGATCTCTTCATCACAATTACACACCTCCTGTTCAGGTTTGTGGAAATGTTTAACGAGGTTATTCGCCGCCTCCCTCAGGTCCTCCTGAACTTCAAGAGAGCTCATCCCTAAGAAGACAAACGAGGCGTAAGAAATACACAGCAGCTTTACAGAAAAGCGATACACCAGCATGGTCTGTTATTACGACGAGCTGACAAACAAAGTAGGTCAGCTATTGTGCTAAAGTACGTTGTTCTTTGTTAGCACGTACGGCTTCGGCTGCCAAGAGATCCCAGCACGTTCCGCACACCCTGAGACGGAGACGTCAGCTCCGGAGGAGTTCCTGTCCACCGTCCAGAATCCTCCTCTGCACCGGGTGTCACCAGCTGACCGATCAGGACTCTCTCTAAGCTGCCGTCGCCCACACCCTTCCCCAGCCACCGGCCACACGGGAACCTCGAGGATGAAAAGATGCAGCGTTTTATTACATGTTAAATATAAAGAGATAGTGATTTTTAAAAGCAACAATTTATCCACAGTTGAACATAAAAACGCTGTATAAGTAAAAGGTATAAGAAAAAGCTGGAGGAGAATTTTGCATCAAATTAGGTTAATTGGCAGCAGTTTTGTAAGAAGTTTGGGTATAAAAACAGCATTTTAGAGAAGATAAATCTCTCAGAAGTAAAGACGAACAGATGTTCACCAGTCTGCCAAAAGCTGTGTCTAAATTTAGTGGAACAATTTAAGAATAATGTTCCTCAAAAAAAAAAAAAAAAATGCGAGGACTTTAAATCTCCCATCATCTTCAGCTCATAACACGATCAAAATATTTTAAGAATCTGGAGAACACAGAAAATTTTTGGAGCCGAAAGAAGCTGCAGGGATGAGAGTCTGTTCCTCCAAGTCTGACGCCGTGGTTCTCCACCGTAAAGGGGTGGAGTTTCCTCTCTGGGGGGCGGAGCGTCTCTGCCTCAAGGGGAGGAGTTTGAGTATCTGGGTGTCTTGTTCTCAACTAATGGTAGGATGACAGATCAACAGATTGGAGCCTCATCCTCAGTAATGAGAGCGTTGCTTCGGTCGGTCGTGGTGAACACCGTTCAGAAACTCATTTCAAATGGACTGTGGCAAAGGAGAACTGTTCTGTTCTGGTGTTCTTTCTATCTATAGTTACTGTCAGTAAGCAGATTATTCCAGATCCATGTTGGGACGCCACAGCATTTACCAACGCTCCGAGCGTTAACCTCACCTGTAGGTGTGTCCCGTGATCTCGTTGTACACCATCACGGAGTCGATGAGACACTTGGCCAGCAGGCCCGAGTTCTCGTGCACCCCCAGCTGCAGGGTGCTCAGCCTGCCCAGGTTCTTGCACTGAAACAAGAATCGCAGGGAATATTTTTCCTTCACAGGAAACATATTTCGACTGTGCATGTGTCGCTCCGAAAAAGTGGAGAGCACGAACCTGGAAAAAGATTTCTTGTGTGTTCTTTGGGACCTGTCTAACGCCTGAGTCGCCCAGCTCTCCGGACACGCACACCCAGGGGTTAACGGTGGCCATGGCGATGCTCAGCTTCTTCATGGGTATAATAACAACACGGTATGGGATACCTGAGAAAGAGCGCAGACAGTGCACTAATAAACCTTTCTGCGTCCATAAAAGCTGCAAGTCTGAATTCTTCCTGCTACTTACTGACGGAGGTGAAGGTGTGCGTAAAGCAGAGGTAGTCCACGGTGTTGAGAGACAGCAGGTGGAACAAAAACTGCTCCCGTTCTTCCTCGCAGAGCAGGAACGCATGAGGTCTATACAGCTGTCTGTTAGAGGGAACGCCATCAGAGAAGCTACAAACAAACAACTAACAGCTTGAAGGAACGGTGTAGATTCAGACCTGAGCAGCTCCTGGTTCGTCAGCAGCTCCTTCAGGTGCTGAGACAGCATTTTTTTCTCCAGAGCCAAATGGATCCAGGCTCTGGTCTGACCCACCTCAGACAGATCGTCTCTCATGGTTTGGATAAACCTGGGGAGAACGTACAGGCAGGCATGAGTGGACCAAAATAACACATCTCTAAAACACAAAACAGTCATTTCCTGTGCTAGTATCGTCATTTTAACACTTTTCTTCTTAAAACCAAAGGATTTTCATACATCACCTCATGTCTTGTATTAAGGAGCTTCTCGGGAGCAAAGCGCCGTCATCAAGCAGCTTCTGGTCCAAGCAGTTAGACCCTGAACAAGAAGAGAGTTCGACACAAATGTTCAGATGGTTTTTAATCGAATGATTTTAAATAAAATCCTGTCAAGTTGGGCTCTGACCTGATACATCAGCTGGTACCTCTGACTTCTCCTGGGCAGCCTGGTAGTGAAGCAGATGGGACCAAAGTGCCGACTTTCCCTGAACAGAACAAACTTGACCATCAGACCTTGTCTTTTTGAGCGGGGCCGTACGTTTCCACTTATATTGGACATCATCCTCATGAAAGATTATACGTCTGACCTGTTTCATCTGCAGACCGTGGCCCCAGGTTCTCTCCAGCAGATCACACAGACCGTGGATGAGTGTGTTCTCCTGCAGGCCTGTGATGCTGGCTTCTCCCTGACCCAGCTCCACGCACTCCTTCCCCATCCTTTCCATCAACATCCGCTTAGTCTTTAAAAAAAAAAGACGTTCTGCATTAACCTTGAGCTGTTATGATGAAATATTCATTGACAGCCGTGCATCTGTCGCTGCGCTCACCTTCAGACGACATTCGCTCAACAGCCCATCGGCGAACTCTCTGTGAGTCTGAGACACGGCCTGAGGCGACGGGTCGAGTAGTTTAGACTGACGGATGGTTCTCCTTGCAAAGGCGTGCCTCTGTTCAACAAAATAAAAAGGGTTATGCATCAGATAAAACATTGTGAGTTGATCGGTGTCTGAGTGAAAGACGGTACCTGTTTGGGTTCTTTGTCCTCTCCTGAGGGATCTACAACCGCTGATCTCTTGGGTTCAGACCTGCGTGAAGCCGTGACTCGACTGGACCGCCTAGATGAGAACGATGAAGTAAAATGTACCGTTCACTCTGCTGAGGAGAATCAGGAGGGTTCTGTTCTAACAGCAGGAATCGGAGGCTCACTTGTGAGTGTTGTGCGCTTGTGCGAGCACATCCGCCTGCAGCTTTGGGAAGTATCCTGGGTGGTGACGACCCTGACCGATCCTCATGTCCAGCAGGTGAGGGTGTAACGCCGTGTGGTCGGTCTTCAGGAGCCGCCGCTCAATAGTCTGAGCTGCAGACAAAAAGCACGGGCGTCATTTTCATTTGCTACTGAAGAGGAAACTAAAACAGTAAAGTTGTAGCTGAGGGGATTAAACAGCTGCTAACTTTAGGAAATTAAAAAAATGAAACAAAAATAAAGCTGAATTGCGACTGACAGCATGAGCACCTTCACGGTACCTGACTCGGAGAGCGTGGTGCACTTCCTGTAAGGACGGTTGCGGGACTCCTCGTCGCTCAGGTCGTACAGTCGCTCTCGATCCAAGCGGCTGTCAAACAGCTGCTGCAGCGGCTCCCGGTCCACCCAGCGGGACAGAATTTTCCCATCCACGAAGGACGAAAACATGGACGTCTCCAGGAACCGGGATAAGAAGTGCAAGTGGGCTGCTGGCTGAACGGACAGGAAGGAGCCCTGAAACAGAGTGAACCCAATCAGATGATTTACCTGAGAGCAAAAACAAAACTTGTTTTATTAGATCTGTCGACTGAGTTACCTTATCGAAGCTGCAGGTTCCCTCTCGGTTGCTCAGCCAGGAGTCTAAATCTGCTGCGCCGTTGACGATGAACTCCTCATACCTGCCAAAGATGGCAGCAAAGCGAACAGCGAACACCTCCCTCAGCTGAATGCTCAGCTTGGAGGCCTTCAGCTCCTCTTCCTCCTCCTCGAACACGTGTCCCAGTGTCTTCCCTCCCTCCAACGCCGTTCCTCCTCCGCACCGCTTCGCCAGAGCCTGGAGCCTCTCCAGCACTGCCAGCTCCTCGCCTCCGAGGTTCCCGTTCCTCCTGTCCTCCATCAGGTCCTCCAGCACCAGGCTGCTTAGGCGAGGCGAGCCGGCGGCGGCGGCAGCGCTCGTGGCGGGCTGAGTGGGCGCTCCGCCCTGTGGGGGGAGTCCAAAGTGCAACAAAACCTCACTCAGTTCCTGAATGAGCTCAGTCTGGTCCGGGAACAGGGGAAGGTCCTCGGGGGCTTCCACGCAGTGGTTGTCGATATCAACAAAGCACAGATTGGCCTGCAGAGAAGAATGGAAAGGATTTTCTACTTGACTTTAACCAATCAGATTTATCTCACAAAGATGAAGTGGCTGAGGTCCAATTAGGCTGCAGGATGAAGAAACTCCATTAACAAATTCTTTGTATTTCACTACGATAAGAGCTCGCAGGCTTTTATCTCATGGGAGGATTGTCCAGCGTTATCACAGCAGCACGAGACAGTGTGGGAAAATGATGGTGTCAGTGAGGAACAATGTCCAGAAAAAGGTGCAAACCTAGGGTTTATAAGAAGTACATTTACTTTCTTACAGTACTTGAGTTATTATTTTGAGGACTTTTACTTATATTTAGTTAAATTCAAATCATAAAAATATAACTTAACTTCTTTACTTTAAGATTTAACATCCAGTTACACGCTGCAAACTTAAATATGACCAACTCAACATGATAAAAGTTGGTCATAGTTTGATTAATTAAATTAAACACTTCAATTCTTAGAGTGTGTGCGAAAAAAAAGAAGATTATAATGACTTTTACTCAAGTACTTTTCTTATCAGGGAAATTCATTTTTACCAAAGTCATTTCCTGTTTAGGTATTTTTACTTTTCCTTTTTTTTTTTTTTTCAAGTACTTTGAATACCTCTGAAACCTGCTGAGCCTATCGTTCTCCAGGAGTAAGAAAGATGGGCAGCAATTTGAAAAAAAAACAAAAAAAAAACAGCCTCTGTAAGCAGCAGTCAGCGTCAATGCAACCTTCAGCAGTGACCTGAAGCTGACAGCTCAAAGCCTCGGGGGAAGTTGGGAGATGCAGAGGACTCTCTGCAGAATCATCCCCCACACTTTTCACTTTTTATCATCGAGTCGAAGAAGAAAAAACGATGCGCTAAAGATGGAAAAACATCTCAAGAGGTCATATTTTTTCAGAAACAACACAAAATATTCATCTATTTGCCCCCTAACAAAAACCTTCTAGAAATTACCCAACAATTCTACACGGGATTAAAAATAAGCCCGAAAAAAATAATCCCATTCTCTCATTTCCATTCATTATTCATTGAAGCCCATTATTTTGGATTAGTCAGCTCTGCGTTTTTCTTTTATCTCCTCCCAGGAGCTGTCTTGCTGCCGCCGTTTTCTGGGGCAGAGCGACTTCAAAGAGGATTCAGCCAGATTTTCACGGAGCAGAAAGGGATGAGGGATGCAGGCTCGGATTCAGATTTGGGACATCTCTGAAGGGAAAAACAGAGCGCCAGTTGGACTAGCCAGAGGCAGGAGGAGAGCTAAAGAGGCTTCTCAGATTTCTTTATATAACTGTCTCACTGCATTCTGAAGCACAGACCAGCAAAAATGCTGTTTTTTTTTTTGGTTTTTTTGCACGTCGGCTCCTCGTTTAGCACGATACCTCGTGTGGAAGGTGGAGGGAGGACATCTGCGCTCCGTCCCTGCGGTGGATCCCCATCAGGAAAGGCACGGGGGCGTCCAGGAGGTGGTGCAGTGGCATGGAGATGATGGGCAGGTAGACGTGCTGCCACTGAAACGGAAACAGCAACGTGGTGATGCCCTCCGCCACCATCATCAGACGCTGGTAGTCTGGAAGGAGACAAAAAGGAGAAGCTGCCAACATCAGCTTCTTAAATCCAGATGTCAGGACTGAAGTCATGTCCTATCTTTTTATTAGCAGGTTAAAAAAATCTAAATTATTTAAAAGTCTGACTTCAAAGAGCCAACATTATAATTTTTAGAAAAACACAAATTATATTTTCCACTAAGACAGATTTTTATTTTTTAAATAATAAAATCCCCAAAGTGTTTGTTTGAGCAGCTGCTTATTATTTTGTTTGACAAATTAGCTTTCAGGCCGGTGTTTTATAGGGATGTTAAGAAACACCAGATAAGTTCAGATCTTTTAAAGCAGGGTTCTGTGGAAAGATAAAGAACAATTTACTACAATAAGTTGGCAAAATCTCAATATAAGATGTATTTTAATAGTAGCTATATTGTTCTGTATACAAAGTTTACTAAATGTTCTTAGTCAGCAGGTTAACAGTTTCA
>JAUBOC010000011.1:15777895-15797183 GCA_032275365.1 Anablepsoides cearensis | reverse complement strand
TTAAACACAAAAACAACATTTTAATAACAACTAAAGGGGACATAGATACTTTATTATGGTATAGTATTTAAATATATTCCTGAGAAGCACATAATATAACCCCTTTAACATCCACACTTCTGTTAGAGCACTTCGGTCATCCAACCAGTTTCTATCTCTAAAGTTTAGAGTTGATCAGGCCTTTGCAGTTTCTGCCTCAAACCTTTGGAATGGCTAACCTCTTAGCATTCAGCCTGCTGAGACTGTTGAGACTTTTATATCTTTGCTTAAAACTCATTTTTACTCCTTGGCATTTCATTCTGGTAGAGTTTGAGATTCTTTTAAAGCCAATGTTTCCTATGTTTTTTTTCTCTATTTTATATTGATCTTATTTTTTTTTTTTTTCGCGTTGCTTTGTTGTTCTGTTAATTTGGCTGAGTTGTGAAGCACTTTGGTCAACTCTTGTTGTTTTTATGTGCTATATAAATAAATTGACACTGATATTGGGATTAAGAAGAATATCATTAACTTTATCTGAATTAAACTCTGTTTCTCCAAACTGAGAGCTATCTACAACAGATAAGATATTAACTGTTCAAATCCTTTCCACAGAACCCCACTTCCAAATCTCTGAACTGTTTAAATGAAGTATAAATTAATCATCTGAGGCAGTTCAGAAGCGACAGATCCATCTTCCTTTTGAGCAGTGAGTGTTTAATCCTGCTGAGTCAGGAGCTTACCCTTAGAGTAGAGCAGGACTTGTGTCTCCAGCAGTGCACAGGTAAGTAACTTCACCATATTGTCCACGCCCAGCAGGGAGAAAGCCTCGCCAAGAGGGTAGTCCCCCAGAGGAAGCTCCCCTGGTCCGGGCCGCTGGCACACAATGGGCCCCTGCACCCCGTGGAACCTCAGAGAGCGCCCGGACGGAGGCAGGGGCACCTCGTACAGGATGTTATAGACGTAGCTCTCCAGAGGGAGGGGCGGGGCTGTCTGCGACGCCACGGCCTGGTGAAGCTGAGCCAGAAACTGCCGTGACGCTTGCAGAAAGGGGAGCGGCGTGATGAGGCAGAGGGCTTTGGACACGTACAGGGTGTCGCGCGCCGCGTCGAAGGAGCCCACGCAGCCGAGGCAGCCGGAGAGCCCGGCCAGAGACTCTGCGTCTGACTCCTCCAGGCTGCTCACCAGAGAGTCCATGCTGGAGGAGGAGGGCGAGGAGGCGGAGGAAGACGAGGAAGAAGGCGACGAGGACGAGGAGGAGTGGTGCTCCACGTGGTGCATCTGATGCAGCGTCTGCATGGCGGTGATGATCTGGGGACTGGTCACCTCCTCGTAGAAGGTGTGAACGAAGCCGTAGGAGCGCGTGCCGTCATCAGAGGCGAGCGTGAAGGAGTGGAACCGAGGGTCCAGTCTGTCCGCTTGGGTGCAGAAGGAGAGACCTCTGGGCATGCAGAGCTGGAAGCAAGAAGAGCAGCAAATCTCAAATATCTTCTCATTGCTCAACACTGCCTTGTTCTTAAACCTCATCTTAAACACATTTTCAATCATTGGATTCTTTATAGATGCTTTTAGAAAGTGCATTTAAATAAACTTGACACAAATCTAAAACTTTTCTGTAAGGTAAATCAGATTAGTGCTCCAAATGTCTGTATGTTGTACAATAAAAAGAGTCTTAACCCTAAAATAAAACAAGCTAAACATAAATTCTGTATTGATATTCATTCATCTTTATTAGGAGATACTTAAAAATGATGCCAAAGATAAATAAAAAATGACAAATGAAAGGTTCAAGTAAAACAAATCCCCATCTGCTGCAAAAACAAACATTACTTCAGAGTTTTCACGTGTGACCAAGCATCTCACCATGTTGACAGCATCTTTGTTAAACGGGTTCCTGTCCGTGTTTTCCGGGTAATGCACCAGAACTTTGGACTTGAAGGACCGCTGGATGGGGCTCTGTTCGAAACTCTCGCCTGAAAGTCGGAGAGAAAAGAATGTTTTTGTGTCGTCACAGAGATTTCCTTCCACCAGAGTTAAAATCAGAGGATGCAGACGGGGCAGGCTCATCTGCCGCAGACTAGAAACAGGACGTTCATTTTTATTTTGCTGCTGGCAGAGAGGACAACAGCCGCTGTTCCAGGGAGGAAAGAGGCGAAGGTTATATAACGCGACTCATCACCATGAAAAGACAGACTGTTCAGCGCAGCTCATCTTTTGACACTCTGCAGCAAAAAACTCTTTGTGCATTCACTCAAAAGGGAGACAGCTGCACTTACAAGTATTTGAAGAGAACTCACATATTTTATCTGAATTCCCAAATGCAGTTCATGGATGCATGATAACCCTGCAGCCTCCAGCTGCGAGGTGTAAAGTGCTGCAGCACATTTACAATGTGATTCAGAGGGCAGAATCATCCACATTTTGAGTACTTTGTGTTGAAGTGGATTCACTGACATCAAAAAGCAAAATCCACAAATGATGAGTATATTGTGTTTGTGTGTGTCTGTGTTTTCATCATATGCATTTCACGTTTTCCAATCTGTTTGTCAATCTTTCGCATTCCTTCCTTCTTTTTTCTCTCTGTTACTTTTTCAATTTTTTCCTCTTTTTCTTATTCTTTAGATTTACTTCTTTTAAAAAAAGTGGTCACTGATGTTGAAGAAATAAGAAACTAACATTCAGTTTTGTTTTCTACTGAAGTGGCTTAAAAAAAAAAAAAAGCAAAATCCACAACAAATTAAAATCCAACATCCTCTAGTTCCTGGCTAGCTTTGACGCAGCAGCGGGAACGTCCCTTTCACCTGCCTACAAGATGACGCACAACACCTCGAGACGGGAAAACGGCACCACTGAGCGAGGAAATGAGTTAAACTGAGTCACGCCGGTGAGTGGGGGGAGGCGGCCGGCACTGAAACGAGTAGGAGTCGGTGCTCTCTCTCTCTCTCTCTCTCTCTCTCTCTCTGCAAGGGACCCAAATCGGAGGCTGAGGAGGCAGAATCAAGACACAGAGTTGCCATGGCACCCGTTTCCGCCGTGGCCATCGCAGACAACCATTAAAACCAAGCTTTTGTGCTCGTCATCGGTTATGTCATTTTTGGTTTCATCAGCTGGAACAATTAAAAAAAAACAACAACACCCAGCTCCCGGTACGAGTTCCCAGTTAAATGTGTTTAACAGAGCAGAGGAGGAGGCGGAGGGAGGTTTGTTTTAGTGTTTGAATGAAAGCTGAAATGTCTGTTTCAGTTAGGCTGTAATCACCAGCTATTAGCCAACTAATTCACACATCACACCTTATATCATCAGTAATTATAACGCCCTCATTGTTTCACATAACATGTCAGAAAACTGTGACAAACTACACATATTAAGCTAAAATTTGATCTAGAAACTAGATTAATATTATCAAGATTTGACTAAAAGCACTTACGTCTGTCTTTTCTCAACAAAGGTCTAAAACTAAAAGATGAGTGAATAATTCCTGAACTGCTTTTCTCCTACAAACATGGCCGCCCTCTCGTTGCTGTTCATTTTAGTATTAAATTCTGTGTTTCATACTCTTTCCACAGACCAGACCATCCATCTCTGGGATTTACAGCCCTGAAGTTGGCCTCCGTTCCTGAAACGGGTCCATTCTCAGCATGAAGAGCCATAAAAGTGGACATCACTCACACTCACAGGCTGAGCCGTCCCATTCATCACATCATTACACCAGCAGATGAGGGCAGACCTAAAAGAAGAAGCCACTGACTGATGCCAGTTTTGTTTTACAGATGTTTGTCCAATCAGGCTGAATCCATGAAAATAAAACACGGAAGTTGTCAAACTCAAAATGAAAAGTATCAAGTCTGAAGAGGGCTTGAATATTCAAACTGACACATGGTTCAATCTGCTGTTGCTGCAATTTTTCACAATGTGTGGTTCTCAAAGTATTACTTTCAGCTGCTACAATGTCACATTTTAGCCCAATATCTGACTGAGGTATGGACTTTTTGTTGTTCAGCTGTGGCAGCCATCTTGAATCAGGTTGACTCCAAACTAGGGATATAACAAATTCAGCCGATATCCGATAACCAATATTAACCGATATTACACAAACACACAAATTATATTATACATTATGCAGAAACACACTTGGGTCTTTTTTATATGGTAAATAAAACGTCCAGATCTCTGACATGGCTCCTTACTTCAGTTATTCCTGGCTGTGCAGCGTCAATATCACTATCATGATCAAACAGATGTCGCTCAACCAACCATCTCTCCCCCCAAAACAGAAACACAAAGATAAAAAGTAGGAAATCAATATCAGACGTTAATATCTGCCCAGTTTTACATATCGAACCGATACGATATTCTAAAAAAAATGACCAATATCATCCGATACCCATATCAATACCGATATTCGCGCATCCCTACTCCAAACGTTTTTCAGTTGTAGATCTTCATCCAATGATTACATTCTGAAAGGTTCAATAAAACTTGTCGTTGATTCAGGGGGTGGAGGGAGTCCAGTTCGGTGGCCTCAGGATCGTTATCTGCAGATGATGCAGTCCTGTCAGTTTGCAGTTTTGCAGACTCTGTACTGGTCTGTTGTGGTGAAGAAGGAGCTGAGCTGTAAGGCGAAGCTCTCTTGTTTACAGGTCGGTCTATGTTCCTACCCTCACCTATGGCCACGAACTTTGGGTAGTGACCGAAAGAATAAGATTGCGGATACAGGTGGTCGAGTTTTTCCCTCAGAGAGTAGCTGGACTCTCCCTTAGAGACAGGGTGAGAGGTTCTGTTATCCGGGAGAGACTCAGATTAGAACTGCTGCTCCTCCACATCGAGAGGAGCCAGTTGAGGTGGTTCGTCTGGTAGAGATGCCTCCCTAGAGAGGTGCTTCAGGCATGTCCGACTGGGAGAAGATGCCAGACACGCTAGAGAGACTATGACTGTGTCCAAAACTGTTTTGGACACAGTCATAGTCTCTCGTTTGGCCTGGGAACACCTTGGAGTCCTTCCAGAAGAGCTGGAGGAGGTGGCTGTGGATTGAGAGTTCTGGGCCTCCTCGCTCAAGCTGCTGCCCCTGAGACCCGACTCCAGAACGAGTGGAAGATAATGGATGGAGTTTCAATAAAATCCAGTAGTTCCTGATATACTGCAGTTTGCAAACAACCAGAAAGATCTGGTCCAATCAGTTGGTGCTAAAGTACGTGTTGGGAATAACTCTCAGCTACTATCACCTCAAACTTTAGCTCATTATTTGTAAAACTGACTGACAGTCAGTTTTGTTTTAACTATGGTCAGTTAGTTGTAGGTTTGTGTGTATATGTATAATATAATTGGTGTGTTTGTATAATATCGGAAAATTTTGGTTATCGGCCAAAACAGCCATATCCATATCGGCTGAAATTTTCATATCGGTGCGTCAGTGTATCTTTTGGTCATTGGATTTTCATTTTAGAAACAGGTATTAAAAATCAAGAAACGAGTGGTTAATTGATTTTTGTTTCAAAATACTGAAATTAAAATTAAAATACAAAGCCTTTCTCATTCTTAGTGTCAAAAAGGGATAAACAAAATTTAAAAAATGATTTGAGTTTCATTTTCTGTTTCAGATACCAAAAAAGAAAATTATTTTAAGACAGAAACGAAAAAAAGGCTGGTTTGTTTGTATTCTACGACTATCTATTACCCCACCAGAAGAGGTGCTCGCCTGGTAGCTCTGCATAATAAAACACAAATTTCTGTGAATAAAAGGCTGAAACACAGATGTGTTTGTATGATGACTGTTGCTCTGTGACCAAAGGCTTTGCAGAGGTAACTCATATGGCTTTTGGCCAAATAAGTCTCTTTTACTGAATACATGTTGGTTACTGCCTCCACTTCACCTCCATTTCTCTCAATCAAAAGCAAAATAAGATAGCTTTAATTCTACTAGTGTGTTGTACGGTTGTTGTTCTGTAAGCAGAAAAGTTTTTTTCCCTCCAGATTTTTGACAAAATCTGTGCTTTTTTCTGTCAGTTTGCATCCTCAGAGTGTCCCTTTTTGGGGTGGGCGGTACTATGACTTTGATATTGATCTTATACCAAATAAATATTTGGCAAATATATTTGATACCAAAGTCAACATCAATGCTTTTTACTTGTTATAAGATGTTCATTGAATAACTTTGATATTTCAGGCACCCCTTCTGGTGATGAAACAGTTTATTGTAGGGATACAGTAAGTTGGGACGACCTGTCGCGAAATATGAACAAACAAGGCTTTTTTCGTTTCTGTCTTAGTTATTTTCTTTTATGCTATCCGAAACAGAAAATGAAACTCAAATCATTTTTAAAATTTTGTTCATACACTAAGAATGAGAAACGCTTTTGTATTTGAATTTTAATTTCAGCATTTTAAAACAAAAATCAAATAACCATTTGTTTCTTGTTTTTTAATACTCATTTCTAAAATGAAAATCCAATGACCAAAAGATACACTGACCTCGGTGCATCCCTAGTTAGTTGTAGTGTAGTTGTAGTCATTTTGTTTTTTGGTAATGAGTTTTTTGAGGCACCTTTCAGGGTTATTTAAAGTGAAATTCTGCCCTGGATAAGAGCACTGAACTGTCTGCTTTACAATTTAAAGCAGATCTGTTCGGTCAGAGAGTTCTCCCCCCTGCACCGATGTCACACACCCCCACCCCCCACCCTGTGACCACCACCGGGCCTGCCCTGCAGCCTCGGACGTCCAGCATTCCAACAGGCAGACTCGTGTGAAATGTGATTAGGCTGCAGAAAACACTGGCCCGTCTATTGAGAAGCCAACAAGAGCAGATTGTCTCTTCGTGGGAATTCACTAATTACACCATCGCACAACAACAGATGCCACGCTACCTCATCCTTCATGTATCATGCCAAGGTTTTTTTATTAGTATTATTATGGACGACTTGTTTGGTGTATAATGTGTGTACAAAGAGGCAAAAAGGAGCTACGAGAACTACGAGTCTAAGTTAAGTAAGCAGCTCAGATGGCATAGTCACTCACTGCAACAGGAGGGGGGCGGACATCAACTGAGTGATTAGTTTGAGCTCTGAAAATTCCTCCAACGTCAAATAAAGCTTGACCTAAATTAGCTGTTTTTTTTTATTAATTTGCTCAGTGCTTTAAGTCAAAACCCCTCCCCGGTGGAGCAGCTAACAGTGAGGACATGGGGAGGACAGGGTGTGACTATTGTCTGCTGCTCCAGAACCTGGAAGTGACGTTGGGCACACTCAGATGGTTCTGTTTCCTCACAAACAGACACAAGCAAACGTCACAACCCCTGCAAAAAAAAAAAATATATATATATATATATAAAGAATAAAGGATCCTCTAAGAAAATAATACCTCATGATGGCTTTTTTTAATTCCAGAGACGCCAAACACAAATAAATCTTGCTGTCATCACATCCATTCTCATAAACGAATATCCATTTCCTCTAACCTCCCTTTTTGCCACGGCTTTTGTTCCTCTCAGATCCCAGAATTACAACATTGTCATCAGCCTTGAGACAAAGGAGCCATGACACGGATGATTCTCTGCCTTTTTTGTGACTCTGGGAACACAGAGATCCCAGGTCTGCAATCATCCCTGAGCCTCTGCCTCAGTTCTCCAGCTGTGCTCCAGCTTTAATGTACAGGACAGGATGTTGTTGTTGTTGTTGTTGTTGTCACAGCCTTGTTCTAACTGCTGTGTTCCTGATCCAAGAAAAATACTCACAACTGACTCAGTCTAAAAACAATAAAATACAAGGAGCAGTGTTTTTCTCAGGCAGAGGTCAGACAAAAGGACCAGACAGTGCAGATAATTAGTGTCTAAATGTCATTTTAGATAAACTAAAATATGTTTTATGTTATTTTCTGGTATTTTTAAATTTATAAATATGTTTGTTTTTTAATAAATTCATGATATGTGAAGCAATCATAGTGACAGTGTGGTTGTTACATAAATCTGGGAATATTTTATTTCCCATATAGGTCATCTGCCTGAGAAAAGCATTTCTAAATAAATCACAACACAAAAGCCTTTATGAAACCGATAAATCTGTCATAGAAACATCATCTTGTTGCTGTGTGGGTGTTTTTTTTTATGTTATTTCCTGAGCATTTACCCGCTCCATCGTCCGGCTCCAGGCCCGTCTCCGTGTCCACTCCACACACGACAAAATAGTGGGCGAAGCGGCAAGAAGCCGACGGTCCTCCGGCGGCTCCGGTCATCCTGCAGGCGAGGACGGTGCGACGGCTGCCCGGTTACTGCTGCTCAAAGCTCCGGGCTCTCATAGCGGAGGAGGAGGAGGTGCCGGTGGTTCTGTTCGGTGCCGCCTGGTCCGGATGTTCCCACCGTCTGACTGTGATGGAGTCCGGAGCGCCAGCCGTGGTCATCCGAGGGAGGAGGCTGGATGGGAGGAGAGAGAGAGAGAGAGAGAGAGAGAGAGAGAGAGAGAGAGAGAGAGAGAGAGAGAGAGAGAGAGAGAGAGAGAGAGAAAATTCTGGTGTAATAAGATTTTAAATTGTGATATTTTCGCTAAGATATTTGAATTTTTACACAGTTCATGAGAGGAAACAAAGAAAATAGGCCTATTTAAAATCATGATGAATACGCTTTGGCTTTGTTGTTTTTAAAGATTTCAGAAAATTTAAAATAAACACCATTTAATGGTCACCGGAAGTAGGCGGTCCCAAAGAGGGAAAATGTACGGTAACTCTCCATGTTTTCTTCTGGCTTTTATGACTAAATTAGTAAGGGAAGGCCAGCTGCCACAAGAAAAAAAAAAAAGGTCATATTTATGAGAAAGTATCCCCAAATGATGATTTACCATCTCAGAAACTATGAGATGTTTAGTCATTTAAAATTAGGATGTAGAATAATTACAAGATACAAAGTCATTATTTTTATAAAGTTATAATAGAAACTAACAAGTTATCTATATTTTGCTTGGACACAAATTACCAGATTTTTGGTGAACTAATGTATGTATGTGTATGTAAGTAAACCATGTCCAGCTCAAAATGTACTTTTTATTAATTTGCTGGAACAATGTAAACGTAAATATACAAATATAAAACCAACTGATTAAAATTAAGATAATAAACCAATAAAAAATTAAGTGCCTACAGTATACTGCTTAAAGTGCCTGTGACATCAATTTTTTGTAGTAAATATGAACACATTTTTGAAAAGATAACACTAATAACATATTTCAAATCTAATTTCACGCTGCTGAGATGGACAGTTGTTGAGATATTGGCATGTGAAAAAACAGGAAGTGACGTCAAAGGGGAATGTCTGCGTGTAAACAGAGTCTTATCTACAATAGATAAGACAGACTGTAGAGAAGAATCTGATGTTTTAGATAATTTTGAGTCACCATTGGAGAGATGAACAATTAAAGTTTAAATATTGGTTCAATAAAGACCAGAGTTGACTTTCTCAAAGAGTTTCCTGTTTCACTTTAGCTGAGCAAAGTTCAAAAGAAAATGTGATTTATGTGACAAAATGAGTAAAATCGTGTGTATTATGTGAAGTTTCTTAAATATAAAGTTGTTTTATTTGACTTTCTGTATCTGAAGTATATACACGTCACAGCCACTTTAAAAGCAGCTGTAATGAACAAAAGCAAACATATTTTTAAATGTTCATTATGAACAGCATGTTGGAAGATATACATTTTAATTTAATGTAGATTTCACCCATCTTAGGTGTAATCTCAAATGAAAAGAAATCAAAATGTCAAAATTGACATAAAAAAAAAACAATACAGTATGTTTCCATAGAAGACTAGGATGATAGTATGATTTATGCATTTATTGAACAATTTAAAGAGACAAAAAAACTAAACAAAAAAATAAACACTAAATAACTTATTCTATTTGATACAAATGATAAATTAGGGCAAAGGTCCATCAGAAATTGTCCATACATGTTTTGGTAAACCATTATTGCCTGAGAGATATTTAACTCTAAATCCAATAAAACAGGTGTCCAGAAAATAAAATGTGTGCAGCATTTCTTAACCCCACCCACAAAATCCTGTATTTAAAGCCATACTGTCAGAATAGTCACATTAGTTCCACTTCTGTCTGCAAATACTAAACAAGTGCATATAAACCCACAGCTCCAGTCCAGCAGCTGCACAACAGGTGGCTCCGGCACATGCTGTATTCTGAGTGCATAGATTTATATATCAACGCCTTACATTTCACATTCATCACTGCTGTCATTAAACAACTAAACATAGAACATAACAATCATGGCTATCTGTTCTACGCAAGTTTGTCTTGCTTTTGAATTTAAATCCACATCTCCTGCTTGATCTTTGTGAAAGTTGTAGACCAGTAACATAAACCCTTTTTTCCTCAGTTTTAAAGTCACAGAGGGGGAAAGCCAGGACTCTCAGACCTACCAAAGGTCAGAATACTTCTTTAAACTGAACATTAGTAATAACGTTTTGGTTTATTTAGAAAAAAAAAAATACATTTCTTTAAAATCCAAAACATTTATAATACATTAAAGTCTCTTGTGGTTCATCCGTGCAGTCTTTCACATAATGAAACATTTTAATGTAAACTTTTGGCAGTGGGGTTAGATTCAGAAATTTACCTGAAATAAGTTTCCAGTGATTTAAGCTGAGGTTTTCAGAAGACAGTATCGTGGTTATTAAAAAAAAAAAAAAAAAAAAAAAGAGAGAAATGGGCTGTTTTGACACCCACACACCAAAGAATGGTGCTTCCAGCTCATTTACTAGTGAATTGCAGTGTAGGATGCTGGGAAACAGGGAGGAGTGTCTGAGGTGAAGAACTTAATTTAGTTTTCTGTGGTAACAATATGGATGGTCCTGTGAGGGACGGAGTGTTGCTGAACATCCACAGGAGGCCACA
This sequence comes from Anablepsoides cearensis, assembly GCA_032275365.1. Lineage (NCBI taxonomy): Eukaryota > Metazoa > Chordata > Actinopteri > Cyprinodontiformes > Rivulidae > Anablepsoides > Anablepsoides cearensis. The sequence continues at coordinate 15,786,323 of JAUBOC010000011.1, read as the reverse complement.
AAGCGCCTGAACATCTACATGACTTATGTCAAAGATGTTGAAACGTAAAGCAGTGGCAGGTTGGTGCCTGTGGATCACAGGTGCAGAAGAGGGAGGTCCTACGTCAAAATACGAGCTACCTGGGCCTGAATCTCCCCGTCAGGGTGTGACAGCAGCTGGACAAGTTTGCTGTGGAGCTGGGAAGATTCGTCCAGCATGACCCTGAAGAGGCTATCCTGTTTCCGCCGCAGCTCATCGGCCACCTGCGTCGAGGGCCGCCACGCCTTCAGGTTCCCAACAAACGTCAGCAGTCGCAGCAGCACGGCGGGGGCCGTCCGACCGTCAAACAGCAGCAGCACAGACGCCGGTGCCTGGACCAAATCACACAAATTAAACTGAGAATTTACAAGAGCATGTTTTCATTGCTTCTGTAAACAAAGTCATGCCACCTTACCTTTTCTCTGTGTTAGCTAAAAACATGCAAACTGCCAGGTGGATTTGCATAAATACTAAAGGATAAAGAATTAAAGTGCCTGTGACATGAAATTTTAATAATAAATATAAAGGCATTATTGGAAAGATAACATTATTAGCATTTTGCAAAAACAATTTGTCGTTGCTGAGATGAACATTTGTTGAGATATTTGCATGTGAAGCAACAGGAAGTTATGTAAAAGGGGAATATCTGCATGGAACAAAGCACTGATAAAATAGCTAACAACACAGACTGTAGAGAAAAACCTGATGTTTCTTTAGATTATTTTTGAGTCTCTACCAGAGAAAGATGAAGACGAGTCAGAGTTCAAATAATATTGTTTCAACAAACAAAGACCAGAGAATTCTCTTTCTTAAAAGTTCCCCTTTGATGTCACTTCCTGTTGTACTTTGGCTGAGTCAAGTTCAAAAGAAAATATGCCATTTATGTGCCAAAATGGGTAAAATCAGATGTTTTATGCAAGGTTTCTTAAATAAAAACATGTTTTCTTTGACTTTTTGTGTTTGATGGATAGGCATGTCACAGGCACTTTAATGTCCCTCTTTTTAGTCTTACCTGAGCTTGAACTATGTCATCCACCATATCTGGATTGGACGACAAATTCACCAGGACTTTCAACGTCTGAACCTGGAACAAAAACACAAAAAATATATTCATCAACACTTTTGGTTTCCATTAGTTTTCCCACAGATTTATCCTCATCCTTCATTCTCCTCTGGCTCTGGATCAGACTTTGGCTCCAACATTTAAGGCTGGATGGACAAGTCTTCCCGTGATGACCTCTTAATTTGTAAAGAAAACGTTTTGGTGCTGCTAGATAGTCGTAACCCCCTCTATCAAGCTAGAGCGAACCAGTCTGGAAGCTGGGTGGGATGTGAAGCGCCTCATTTGGATTTAAAGAGACAGAGTCAAAACAAGTTGATCTGAGACACACCTGAGAAAAGAGGGGCTTGTGGAGTTACAATAAGGAGTAATTCAGACCAAAGCATTGCAGTTCCACTTTTAATAGACCCCAACTGAATAATTTAAAAAGCATGATAAATCAACTTTAAAACAAGTTGTTTTTAATTGTGTAAGATAATAGCTCAACATCAATACAAACCTGCAGCGCTTCACTGCTCACAACCAGAAGAGACAGGAAAAGCATAATGGATTCCTTCAGCAAATGTTGATGTTCGTCTGTCACTGAGAGGTTTGTCAGCAGCCGCAGAGCACCAAGCTGAAGGTCTGAATTCACCGGTGACATTTCAATCAGTTCCAGCACTTGTGGCACATAAAGCTGTCGTACAAAACAAAATCAGTTATTTCTACAAACAACGATATGTCAACAAAAGAGCAGAACACCAACCAGTTACATCTTAACTGTTGTGCAGGATCATGTTTACATCCACGTACCTTTATTTGTTCCTGGTTTTGGACGTTCATACATAAATTATTTAAAGCGTTCAGGGTCTGCACTCTAACGTCTGCTGCAGGATCAGAAAGGAAGTGAGCTATGATATGAATCCCTTCCAATTCCCGAATTAGATTCTGAAGGATCAATGGAGCAGAAAAAATAAAAATCAATCCAAAGACAATCCAAACAAAGCAATAAGTCAGATATGTGTCAAATAATTGATTGACAACAAAAAAGTGCAACTTGAATTCTGAGATGAAAAAAAAATGACTTTCAGTTCAAGAACAGGTAAATTTTGGTTTAGCTGACTGAAAACATTCAACTTAAAGTAAGCACATGTGTTGATGCATCGCTTTCCAAAACTCATCTCAAGCTTAAAAACCTAATTTTTCTCAGAAACACGCCTGTGTACCTGGCTCAGGTTTGTTGTAGAGATATTTTTTGTGTACCTGATTTACAGTGAAGGCAGCAGCATTTCCTAATGTGCGAAGAACCCTACACTTCTGGTTTTGATCATCACTGTTCTGCAGACATGACAGCAACATCTTCAAGTGCTGTGGGCCCAAAGTGTTAGGAGACTGGTGGATGATCCCGCCTTTAGGACAAAACATTGTTCATCTGTATTATAATGTAGTTTGAACAGAGGAGACTTAAACATTTAGTATTCTAAGATGCATTCACTTTACTGAAATGGATAAACTAACTTAGCAGTGATCTCCCTGTTGTACTTGCAGAATTCATGATTCTTTGATATTTACCTGCTGCAGCTTCTTCTGACCGAGGACATATTACATCCAGCCCAGACACTCTGGCCAGCAGGCTCCCCGGCTGTAGCTTAACTTCACCTGGCAGGCTGTTTTTAACACCAGGGCTGCTTTCACTGGACGTGCTCTTCTTGTTTTTCTTCAAACGTTGCCCGCTGATGAGTTTATATAGGCCATACGAAGCTCCAGCACCAGCGATTAATCCAAGCAAAGCCTTCATGCTGCCGAGCCTCGGAACAACACTACCATCGCCCATGTTAATCTCCTGCTAACTGGTTAGCAACCGATGCTTCAAAGAACGATTCGAGTCAAACCAGTCACCTTTATAAATCAACCCAACTCATCAGTTAGCTAACACTCATTATAAATACAGCCCTGAAACAGGTTGGACATTTGCATCTTTGTAAACGCGCTATAACTTTGCCGAAAAGCCGATTGACTCAGTTGTTGTGGACTAGCAAAGTGGCCAACCAAAACTATTCCTGAGTGACTTTCCCAAGTTTCTACTTATGATTTGCTATAGTAAAACCGTTAATCGGCTTTAAAATACGTATATAGTTTTCAGAACTTGTTAAAAATCCATATAATTCATTAAAAACGTAGTAAGTGGTTGAAATACAGAACTGTTACTCTTATAAACTATATCCTAACTTCCTGCTGCTGCAGCTAAACGCATTGGTTGTCTAACAATTAACGGCGCTCCAATTTCAAAGTAGAAAAAAAGGCCAAAAGGAGAGAAAAAACGTTTTTTTACGCAAAATCTGCAACGCAAGTCTGTAATATTTAAGAAATAGACAAACTATGGCTGTGGAAAACACTGAGCTAGTTCTGAGAAATGGTGAACTCAAACACAGTTTGTCAAGGTAAGAACCGTGAAAAAGTCGCATCATGTTAACATTTAGCACAGTTTGACTGAACGCATGGTGGCTCACTTTTCCAACATATGACTAAAAGCTTGTCTCTAGACCACATGTGTCAAACTCAAGGCCCGCGGGTGACTCCCGTGTAGACCGCCAGGGGGGACCAAAACTTAACATGAAGATTGTTTGTTATACCAATGTAAACTTAAAATTTATGCTTAATTGCAACAAAATACACTTAAAAAGTTGAAAGATAATAATTGTCCTGAGCTATTGGCTTTAAGCAACTGAGCAATTTAGTTGAATACAGTATTAGTGTCTGAAAATAAGCTGCTTTAAAGTCAGCATCAACCATAAATGTGTACATAATACTAGCTGCTCACTCATCACTGAGTAAAACTATTGGTTTTACTTTTAATAAAATTTCTGTATTTATTTCAGATTGTCAGTCACTTACCTGTAGTTCTTATCAGTGTTTGAAAGAGGACATGTTAAAACTCTGTTTAGTCAAAGTTAAACATGAAACGCCAAAGTTCATTGAAACTCCATAACGCCCTCGTTGAAAGTGAGTCTGACACCCCTGCTCTAGTCCACCAAATCTGCTTCAGTGAAATGTTACTCTTTTACTTTTTCTTCGGCAATTAAATACAATTAAAAACGCACGTAGTGTTTATCTTTAGTTGAGCTGTAGGGATGTTTAATTTTTGTTGTGATTTAAATAATCTGATGCAATGAATAACCTCAGTTTTTTGCACTTAGTGAGCTAAATTTTTCTTTATCTTTAGGCAGAAGTTTGTTGCAGAAACAGATAAGCCGACTTTAGCCTCCTTAAAACACAAGGCTTCATATTCAGTTTATGGAGGCAGAAAAGCAAACTACAACAACCCTCCTCGACTATGTGGACATGGACTATTTGGGCCAGGATGACAACATGGTGAAGTATCATGTACATTGGCTTGTGAAATAACTCAAATGTATAGTTTGTGCTTCAATATTTTGCAACTAATTACATTACAGGAGTCCAGTGGTGGGCACAGTTCCCCTAAAGCACTAATAGGGGAACAAATTTCCTGATTAGTGCTTTTGCCAATTTAAAAATTTAGTGGTTTAGCACATATTTTGTTCATATGTGTGCCACTTACCCACTAGGTGACAATATATGAACTCAAATAAGGCTGTGGAATGTCAATGATAAGTCTTAAGAGAGCAACATGGCAATATGTGACTCATGTTGTCTGTTGAAGAATGTTCATGGGTTGATTTGGTTATTTTAGTGCTTTAGCATTTGCTAAAAGAATTAGCAGAATTCAATTAGCAGAATTAGAATTAGGAGACCTAAATATTTGAGTGGTCTAGTGGAACAAATTTTTAGATTAGTGCTGCTCACCACTGCAGGAGTCCTTTCACCTGTTTTACAAGGCTGTTTCCTTTTACAGACACAAACTTACAAGCTTGTTTCAAGTAAGTTTGTGTTATTGCAATAAATAAATCAACAGCTGTTTAGCTCTTAAACAAGTTTAGTTTTGATATTTGCAACAAAAGCATCATTTTGGGTTACAGTTAGATATGTGCAAAGAAAGACGTGTAAAACCAGCCGAGTACTGGGTGTAGTTGAGGAGCATCAAACACCAGAAACTTGATTTGCAGCTGGAAAGACATCCTACTGAAACCAAAAGAAGAGAATTCAAGTGAAAAGCACAACTTAAAGTTCAAATGGTATCTGAAAAATTTTTTTTCTTCTGGAGTCATTTGAGATGGTTTATTTACCTTTTATCACATTTGCTTCTTGTGTTTTAAGCTCGCCATCTTGCGGCAGCTTTCTGCTGTTGATTAGCAGCCTTGTCTTGAACCTGCTGATGCTGAAAATAACAGGTTTTTGACAGATATGATGTAGCCCTCCCTGAGCGGTTTCCAGACTTGATGTACCTCTTTACAGAGGGCCGCAATGACTTGTTAGACCTTTGGAGGGGAGACCTTTGTGCGTTCTTCCAAACAACACAATTTAAACCCGAACCTGTGGGTTCAGGCCAAGAGGCAAAATTTGTGGTCTCTTTTTTCAAACCGTCTGAAAACGTGTTCAAGTCATCTGGTTGGTTGAAGGTCTTCAGAAGACCAGCTTTCCTTGCATCCTCATAGCCACCATTTAGAAGCAGGAATCTATCTTGAGCTGAAACAGAGTTAATTTGATTTTTAGCTCTCCAAGATGGGATTCCTTTCTGGGTTGAATCTATGCCGTTGTATTTTGTATTAACATTTTGAACGGCAGAAGGTAGATTTCGATTGTAGTGGTGGGATTTCCCAGTGTTTTCTGAATGACTAGCAGGTTGGAAAGGCTCAACATCAACCTTTTGATATCCCAAAGAGGTGGAAGGTCTGTTTGAGCCACGCAGAGAAGATTTCACTTTAAACACCAGGTTGGATTTATCCAGCACCTTCTGAGGTTTATATAAAACATTTGCTCTAAAATTCTTCTTCTTTCCCTTCAGTGGCAAACGATTGTTTAAATTTGAAACAAATTCAGCAGGTCCAGACTTTTGGACAGGAGGAGTATAGTAGTCATTAGTTTTTTTGCCAGTGCCTGATTGGTATGCAAGTAATGATTTTGCTGCCTTTTTCCTACGTTTGACTTCGTAATTTGGGACATATATTTGATTTTCTGGTACAAAGTAATTCAAAGATGGTGGCTTTTGGAAGGAGACAGCTTTTGTGTTTTTGTTGAGGCCTTTACTTTTGTCAAAGCTCATCAGTGGAGTTTTATAACCTGTTTGATACACGTATTTTGGCTTTTTGACATTTTTCTTTGAAGGCAAAGGTATTGGCCTGGATGGCTTCGGTGAAAAGTAGGCAAAATCTTGAGATGGTCTGTTTGAAGCATCAGCAGGAGGGCCAGTTTTTCTAGTGACCAGATCTTCATGAAGTAGTAACCCAGAGGGAAACTGTGTTTGTGTTGGCTTCTTGTTGGTTATCTGAAGATGCTTGTTTTTGGAAACATTATTAAAAAAGTCATTACGTCCACTTGGAAGACCAGGTTCTGAGGCAGGTAAACGCTTGTATGTGTGGAGAGCAGGTTGATGGCTGAACACTTCATTGCCACGAACATCAGTGGAGTCACCAAGATTATTCCAAGACTGGTGTCTATTTGGCATTTGGTGACCATTACCTTGTCCAATCCAAACTTTGTTCTTACTGTTGTCATTGTGGGCAGCTGAAAACATGCCTCTCTTATTTAGGAAATCTGGTTGGTTTCGTTCTCTTAAAGCCTTTGTTTCATCTTCATAGTTTGTGTTTAAGTATCCTCCAGGAGTTAACTGGGTATAAGTTTGTGGACTTTTGTAAAGATAGTATCCATGTGCGACCATGTACCCTATCAGAAAACAAAAAGTGCACGGAGCTCATGGTTTGTTTTGGTTGTAATGTAAAAACTACTGAAATTCTTACCAGTTTGTGGAGCAAAACTAATGGAGCCCCATAACAGCATGCATATCCAGGAGACTCTAAAAAACACAAGAAAGTTTGAATACCTGGAATGTGACAAGACAAGTTAAGGTAGATTTAAAATGATGTGATTTTATGTACCCAAATGAAAAAGCCATGAGAGTCCACGGAGTCCACCTACAGCAGAGACAGCAGCAGCAGCCGTTTGATTCAAGCTGCAGCTGATAGTGTGACAATCTAATTAGCTGCAGGTGCTGCAGTTATTTGGAGGGTTGAACTTTTGATTTTGTTTATTTTTTTGTAAACTTGTCTTTCCTGAACATCCTGAAGTGCTGGTGGGCTTCAGAACCTTTTCTGCACACTCCTGTATTTCTTTGGACACCTTTCACCCGTTTATTATTGGAGCTGTCAATCAACATCCTCTGATGCTTCAGCTGAGTTACTGCAGACCCCTCACATCCTCCCTGCATACCTGCTCACTGAATTAATGATGGGCTGTGCTTGCTGTTGGGTGACAGGAAGTGGAAGATGTTCATCACACAGAGAAAAGGCCACATTGTGGAGCTGGCTCAGAAGATTGATGAAACCGAGAGGAACTGCCAACGAAAAGCGCTCAACAAGTGGTTTATTTGGGCAAAATTACGCCAGAAGACGAAAGCTGGTACATGAAAACCATTTCTCAGTGAATAAATTATGATGAATTGGTTTTTGCAAACGGTCTCACTCTCAGGGAAGGAGCCAGAGAAAACATTTGGTTAAATAACGTATCCAAATTTTCCAGACGTTCATTTCTTCCCTGTTGACTTCCACTTCAGTGACTCATTTTGTCCCCGAGCATCTTCTCAATGTTGACTTTGTTTTTATAGTCTTGGGATTAGTCCAGGATAACTTGATTTGTGATTTTGCTGTGTGACTGACCCCATGACCCTTTCAGTCATTGAGATATAACTGGAGATTTACAAAAACATGTCAATTTTTTTTCTATATTTAGCTCCTGTTGATAAACCTCTTTAGTAAACACCAGCCACCTGAAGCGCATCAAGGAGGACTCAAGGAGGACAAAAGAGTACTTTAAAGTATTAGAACTTTAATCAAATCGTTATACATTTATTCTCCTTTTCTTGTTTTTCCATAAACATTGCAGAGGTTGGAAATGAGTTTCACTGTAAGCAACAACAACAGATTGGTGAGCGATTTGATGGAAAACCCTCCCATCTCTCATCATTCATGTGTTTATTTTTATTCTTTATAGTCAGTGAAGCTGATTAACTCTTGTTCAGCGAAGTGATGGTAATTTTTTAAAGCTGCAGCAGATCTCTTCTATAACCTTTCAGTGATGAGGTCATACTTTTTATATAAACTCCGCTGTAACTATACATCCAGTCTCTCAGTGCACTTAATCAAAATCAGTTCCAGCTCATTATATATATACAGGTGCTGGTCATAAAATTAGAATATCATGAAAAAGTAGATTTATTTCAGTAATTCCATTTAAAAA
>JAUBOC010000011.1:15764370-15774590 GCA_032275365.1 Anablepsoides cearensis | reverse complement strand
TCACTTTTTAAATGGAATTACTGAAATAAATCTACTTTTTCATGATATTCTAATTTTATGACCAGCACCTGTATTCATTCAAATCAGGTGTGTTGAAGCAGAGAAACAAGTAAAACATGCAGGGCTGCGGACCTCCTGGACCTTAATTGATGATCCCTGTTTTAGACTCAAACGTTTCTAAATGCACCTGGTAAATTTATAAAACCTCTTACTTGGCGTGATTTCCTAGATTTCGGTTGCTTGGGACTTGAAGAGTACGTATGAGGCTTTCCATCGGGCAGAGGCATTTCCAGGGGTTATTGTGTAGACGCAGGTAGCGAAGGTTCGGCATGGGGATCAGAGCTTCTTCACTCAGAGTACTCAGTCGGTTGTGTTGCAGCAGAAGGGTTGTAAGTTGTGATAAACCATCAAAAGCCCCTTCCTCTATACGAGAGATCAGATTCTGTTGGAGGTCCAGACTGGTCAAACTCTCATAGCCAAAGAAGGTTCCGTCACGGAGGACTTTAATTTGATTTCGAGCGAGAAGGAAGAACTTGGGTTCTATGGACCAGGTGTCTGAGGCGGGGATGGAGGTGAGATGTTGATCCTGACAGTCCACAAAGTCTTCTCCAGATTCTGACGACTCCAAACAGTTTGGTGCCACAAACCTGGATCTGCTCTGGCGTCTATGACCTCTTACCCTCAGTCTTTTAAAACACACAAAAATATCAGATTGTCAATAATTTTACGTTGTCATTAAAGTCAGTGGTACAGATTATCACCCAAGAATAAATCAATACCTGTCCTGTGCAAGTTTCTGTCTTGCTTTTTTAAGCCCTCTGCCTTTCCCGGGTTTTTTCATCTCAATGATTGGAAGCAGCAGGAGCAGCAGAGGGACTAAGTACAGAAAGAGGATCAGACGCATCCTGAGACCTGCAGAGTTGTCCTTCCAGCAGCAAGAGCTTCGGCCAAAGCAGGAGATCAAAGTCCTCAGGCTTGGAACTAAAGAGAAAGTGTCAAAGGGCAACTGTGTTATTTTAGATGAAACACAGCTGCTGTTTAACGTGCAAGGGAATAGTTGAAAGGAAAAAAAAATGAGAAGCAAGACTCCTAAACACATACTGCATTATTTAGTTTCATGTATTAGTCTTACTTTTATTATATCAAAACACATGTCAATGTCAGTTTATTTATGTAGCACATAAAAACAACAGAAGTTGGCCAAAGTGCTTCACAGTTCATGAATAAAACAACAAAGAAACAGCGCAAAAATAAGTAAAATTTATATAGAATACAGAAATACAACATAAAAACTCCAGCTCTAGAAGAACCTAAGATGTGTCTTGAGCATAGATTTAAAGGTTTCAACAGTCTCAGTGGTCTGTAAACAAAGTTAAACCATTCTACAGGTTTGGTGCAGAAACTGTAGAAGCCCGATCACTTCTGAATTTTAGCTTAGATCTAGGAACATCTAAGAGAAACTGGATGAAAGTTGTCAGCTTGTTTGAGAAGCCTTTATCTTTTTGTTTCATTATGTGAATGCAGAAATCTACAGGAACTCAAGGCGTCAGAGTTTATTAATGTTAAGATGAGTAAACATTAGGTTTGAAGCCAATCCAAAAGCTTGAATAAAAACCCTCTTTAAATGACACATACACATTAACACTTCCACAACCTAACTTTTAATTGTTGGTTTAATTCCACCTCATAATAAATAATATGCAAAACATAGACAAAGTTCATTCCAGTTTGATACAATTCTGATCCAAAATAAATAAGTCAGATTTATATCATAACTATACAGATTAATTGAAATTCAGTCTAGTTTAAATTTAATCCAGTTAAATTCTCTGTTTTTGTAATTATTAAACGTCTGTTAGTAAAAGTTTATCAAGCTAAAGAAGCTAACAGAATGTGTTGAGTTCTTATTTTATTAAAGTCTTTCACAGTTTTAACAAGTATTTTTGAAAACATTGCAGCAGAAACCTCCTTCAGAGAACTTGTAACATCTATAATTTACTCTTTGATAGGACCCAATGGTAGAGGATTACGGAGTGCTGCCCCTGCCTGCTCTACTTGAATCTTTCCTGCACACTCATCACAAACAACACTTCCAAATATCCAGGTAAACCTATAGTTACGGTAAAAACCCATCATCTTTTAAGCCCTGTCACCGGATAACTTCCGATTTCATGCCTCTTCTCTCCAGCTGTCTTCTTTTAGTTCCATGCTTAGCTGCAGCTTTTTCATGTCCAGATGCAGCCTCTCTTTTATTTTACATTTTTGTACTTAATATATTAAATCAGTGTGATTAGATTCATCCTAATGATTAAAAGGAACAGATGATACAATTGCAACTGCTGGGATTTTATTATGTTGATGTATATAAACTTCAAAGTACTGTAATTAATTCAAAGTATGTTTTACTCACAAGAAGCTAAACAAAAATGTACTCGTATAAAATGATTCTCAACAGAAACGTGTCGGACTTCAGTACCTGAGTCTGGCTTACTGCTGCAGATTCACAGATGAAGGGTTTCTGTACCTGACCACAGGGACGGGCGGCCGCAATCTCATCCACCTCAACCTGCCGGGCTGCTCAGGTCAGTTCTTAAGGTTCCTCTCAGTTCGGTAAAAAGTCTCTCCTCTCAATTTCTGCAGACTGAACGCTGTTTTTTGCTTTCCGTGTGTGTTTTGGGCAAATCACCCCTCTCTGCACGTGTCCAATCTTGTTTCTGCCTTTACTGTGATGCACTGAGCGAATGGAGAAATATTTCACTCAGACTGGGAAGGCAAAAAAGAAAAAAAAAAAACAGCTGTGACGAAGTGGAGTGGGTTGGGTTTATACCGTCACCTCTGGGGCCCCCCCAACCCCACCCCTCACTATTTGTACTCTGTAACATAACACACTCGGCACATTATAAAACACTTTTTCCTCTGGGGGTGTGAATCAGTGCGACTCCAGATGAACAACTTGTCTTTATGGGGCACTGAAAATGTAAAGAATGAGTGAAAAACTGGAGTCAGGAGTGTGATTCATAGGCACTGATTTTTATTTCTTTTATTTCTTTCCTCCCAGATGACAGTAAATGGCTTCAGATACATTTCTGCTGGCTGCCCGTCACTCAGCTTGTGATCAACTCTGTCAGATAGCTGTGTTTTTGGTAAGAGTGTTCTACAAAATATTTCAGATGTCACCTCATGGGTAGTTTAACCTCTTGCATCACAATCTTGTTTTGCTGTTTTTTTTTATTTGTTCTGACTTTACTCACCAGATGTTGTCTTTCCTCTCTCTCCTTGTTGGACGCCCTCATCTTTCTGACGTTGCTCTTAAAGCTGTTGCAGAAACATTCAATCTGAGGGCTTTATTATAGAAGGTGAGATCATTTTACACTTTCCTGAATGTGTGGAAAAATATGAACTCTGTTCCGGTTCACCTGTCTGTTCATGTGTGCTTTAGGTAACAACCAGCTCACAGACATCAGCTGGAAAGCCCTCTGCAGACTTCATGCTTCAGAATGCCCCAGAATGACCGACGACAGCCTGAGATCTGTGGCCACCCTGGAAAATGTACAATACCTGGACATCTCATGGTGCAACAGGTATTCACTTCTGTCTGACATTTCAGGCGCTTTGATTAATTGCAGTTATTGACATGATGTGTTTCAGGGTCAGCGATATTGGAATAGAGTACCTGACCAAAGGCTCCTCAGCCAATAAACTGCAGAAGCTAAATGTCATTGCAGTCACATCACTAACATCTCTGTCAAGAGGATTGCATGAAGGTATTCATCACTTAAAACTTTTATGTGTTTAATTCCTTTAGGTCAGGGATGTTAAACTCAGAGACAAAATTCTAAATTTGATCCAAGCCAAGGGCCAATTTCTATCAATATTTATTAAAAATGTTACATAACAAATATTCTCTTTATAGAAATGACCTTTTCTTAATTATGTTTTATGTAGCATACATCTAGCATTTCTTATACCTTCCACTCTATCGGACAATGTTTTCATTTTTATATTTTAGAAATACATTTTATCGCAATCCAGCAAATCAGGTAAAATAAGAAAATTGACTTTAAAAATAAAAATAATGAAGTTAATTGTCTGTTACACTTTTGACACCTAAATCAAAAATTACTGAAAAATTCAAACTTCAATTTCTTGGCTTGAAAGGTTGTCGATCTTTCAGGGGAAGAATCCACTAAATCCAGTGTCAAAAAAAAAACAACATAAAAATATTTCACATTTAACGTTTTACCTTTGGGGCCGGATAAAATGTTAATGAGGACCAGATTTAGCCAGCGGGCTTTGAGTTTATGCTCTAGACTTAGTAACATATCCAACATATTTATTTCAACCTAAACATCACCTGAAAATACGTGTCTAAACAGTTCAACACCCTAACAGCATACTTTATACAAGTATACTCATTTTCTGTGTGAGTGGTGTGAAGAAGCTTTCTTTCATGTTTTGTAAACTGTATCAGCTCAGTCTGAGTTACTGTGAGAGGCTAACGGACGTAGCTTTGGAGTGGCTGAGTGGCACTTCCTTCAGATCTCTTGACATCTCTGGATGCAACATTCAGGATCAGGTACTGTTTGCACACTTTATGCACTTTAAAAAAAAATAAGGCTAACTTTTCATATTTAAGAACAGTCTGTGTTAGAGTGATTGCTCTTGTAGGGACTCGCTACACTTTAGAGAATTTGCCTGAAGGAGATAGTACTCGCTGAGTGCGTATACATCACTGCTATCGACATATGTACAAGTATTTCATTGCTTAAAGCTTTTAGTGGGGTTTGAGGTTTCTTCCTTTCCCAGAGTTAAATAACATCAAGAGTTCAGAGAAAACAAAGTGATTCCACAGAAAGTCATTCTGAGTATAGAAGATTTACTTCTTACAAATCCAGATGTGAAAAAATTTAAAAATTGTTTATGTAATTTTGCATCTGCTTTCTTCACTTTTTTTGTGGGACAGAAGTCGTGCAATAAAGTGAGGGACCTGGAAGAGGTTGATGTTTCTCACAGTGTAGCTCTGTCGGATGGAGCGGTGAGAGCCTCTTCATTTTACTGCAGAGGTCTGGTTGTGCTGCAGATGGCAGGGTGTGTAAAGGTCTGGTACACACACACACACACTTTTATATACATTCATTAAACTCAAACATTACCTTGCTAAAAGCTTGGTGTCATTAAAGCCATGTGGTTCTGCACTACTTCAGATGACAGATATGACAGTGCAGTATCTGACGAGCCGGTCCCCGTAACTGTGAGAGGCTGCAGTTACCTCACAGATCGTTCCCTTCGATACTTGGAAAGGATTTGTCCTCTCGCCTCCATCAGTGTGAGCTGCTGCAGCGGCATCTCCAGGTACAACAAAGGTCCGAACCAAGAATGCAATGATAGTCATTTAAAATAAATGTTTTTGTAACATTGAGTATTTGTATCCTCAGAGCGGCTGCCTTAAAGTGTCCGTGACATGTCTATCCTTGAAATACAAAAAGCCAAAGAAAATATCTTCATATTCAGGAAAATTGGCATAAAATACATGATTTGACACATTTTGTCACAATTCTGGCATATTTTCCTTTGAATTTGGCTCAGCTAAAGTGAAACAGGAAGTGACATCAAAGGGGAACTCATTAAGAAAGAAACTCTCTGGTCTTTGTTTATTAAAACAATATTACTCTCTCTTATAGGGACTAAAATTATCTAAAGAAACATCAGAAAATTCCCTGCTGTCTGTGTTGTTATCCATTGTAACAATGCTCTGTTTTCATGCAGACATTCCCCTTTGACATCACTTCCTGTTACTTCACATGCAAATATCTCAACAACTGTTCATCTCAGTGGTGCGAAATTGCTTTTGCATTATGTTATCTTTCCAAAAGTGCAATCAAATTTATCACAAAAATTTAATGTCACAGGCACTTTAAAGCTGGAGACGCGCGTCTCAGACTATGAGTACAGCAGTGATGACCCTGCACACCGGTTTTTTGACAGAGAAAACTGAGCTGCCGACATCGAAGTTCATCAAGACTGATGTTTGGGAGGTGGTAGAGAAGCACACAGCAGGTACATGTACTCAGATCTAATTTACTTTTTTGTTTTACTACAAGTAGAGCCAGTAATACTGGGAACATACTGTATTTTGACTCTACACCGTCACACAAACAGCTGTTTTTGGGACATTATACACAAATATCTGTTCACAAAGCTTCATGATAACATTATTATATTAATGAATGAACTAGAAATTAAATTTGAAACAGAAAATGTTACAGTTCAACTGCTTTTTGATGCTTGTTATATTTAATTGCTATGGTTTTGACATGTTTTTAACAGATATTTTGTCTATGCACCTCCTGTGTGTTTTGCTCATAAAGGGACAATAAACAGTAGAACACTGTTTGATATGTGTAAACCATTTTAATTATTCACTGTCAAGAATATTTAAATGATTGACTTCCATTAAGCAGAGTCTTATTTTATAAGTAAACAATGTCACAGTTTGAGGTCTTTAGATGCACTGTAGAAAGAACTGTAGAAAGAACATAAATAAATTGTTTCTCCTATAAAACTAGTATTCTGTACAGAACATCCTGAGCACAGTTGTGCAATCTAATAAAATAAAAAAAATAAAGCCCAGGGGGGAGTGACGGCATTAAACAGTTACGAAACACGTCTTCTAGCTTCCTAGTTTCAGAGACTCAAACCAGCTTTGTGTCCTGAGTTTGACAGGTCCTCTGTCAGCCCGAGCTTTGACCCACTGGTCAGCTGGAAACTCTCCATTCAGACCGCCTGAGGGAAACAAAGAGCAATAAAAATATAAAACACAGTGTTCTGTTCCCTGTTCAGCCTCGGGTGTTGTGTAACTTTGTAATTATAATTAATTAAAGATAAAAGCTCACCTGTAAGTGTGGTGCAGCCGTCGGAAGTGTTCTTTTCCGCTCGGTGCAGAACCACCTCCGGGCTGACATCCACCGACGCTCCGCAAAGATTCACACCAACTCTTAACAAGGGCGAGACGCGCACGCTCACCGCTCCTACACAGGCCAAACAAGTGTTAAAAAGAAGAATATCACCCAAAAGATACAGCCTTAAAAAATAAACTGTTGTGTCTGTGCTTTTACCTTCCTGACTGTGCAGTTCAGCAGTGCCACCATCTCCCACATAAGCATCAACATCTCCACTGTTAGAGGAAACTTTCAGGAAACTATTCGAACCATCTGCAAAAGAGAAAGCGAGCCTCTGGTGTTTTTTTTTTTTGTCTACCAGGCTCTGATAAAAACCATACATGGGTCACGGTGCAGTCAGCCAGTCTGCTTACCAATAACTGTATCTCCAGACACGTTCTTCACAGTAGTGTTCCCTATAATGAAGGAAAGCACAGACAAAACAAATCAGCTGCAATGTGTTTCCACATGTTATAGAATGCAAGGCTCCTTTACACCAGGACTAAATTAAAATTCCTAAAGTATGATGAGATTTTGTCTATTTTATTTATTTTTTTACCTCTGAGCGTTTTGTCTTTGTGATCAAAGATTTGGTCTGTTAAAAGCTAGCTTGCCTTTATAGCCATCACAAAACAAAATAGTTGGGAAATATGTGATAGATTGAGACCACATTGCATTTAAATCAACTGTCCTTGGATGTGAGCCCGGATACTTTATGTATCGTGATCCTGCTTCACCAAGAGACTTAACGTAAGGCATGTGTGCATCAGAATTTACTCTGGTGTCAAAAGCAGCAGCTCTCCTTGTGGATCGTAGAACATTTCAGTATTTTGTTAACTTTTATTTTCTTAATTTAACAAATTCCTAGATTAAACTGGGTTCCATTCATTCTTATTAGAGGAACTGGATGTTCATTTTGTAATTTTCATAGGCACTTTGTTCAGGGTCACAGGGGGGGCTAAAGCCAGCTATTATTGAGAGGGGGGGAGGGGGGGGTGGACACTGACAGAACCTAACTATGTCCGTTTAGTCATGTTTCATTGTGCAAACCACAATTTCCTGAACTTAATTACTTTTAGCTTCACTCTGCACTGATTTCAGATGTAACAGAAGCCCCCCGCTTCCTATGAATCAGCATTTTTAGAGGTAAAAAGGCGGAGGCAGCTGTTTGCTCACCGTGCACATGTCCCAGCTCAACCCGTCCTGAGCAGGACAAGACACGGATGGACTCGGCATAGATGGCTTTGACCTGAAGAGACCCGTGTTCTGTTGAAACGTTCATTGTCGTGCCCTGGAGCTTTTTAACATTCACCACCTTGCAAATTAAAAACAAAATAATAAACAGATGAGAACATGTGGTTTTAAACAGGTGATGATGGATTGAATCCTGTTTTTCTCTCTTACAAAAACATCACGTTGCATCAAGCTGTTGCTGCCCCCTAAAGCCTGCTGAGGGTAAAAGCAAGTAAAAACCTCCTCTACTCACACTGTCTCCTGTTGTTCTGATGTCCACATTGCCATGGATTGTACCCACACCTGTGACATGTCCACCGTGGGACCGCACCTCAACCTGATGACCCTAAAACACAACAGAAACTATTACCTGGAAGTCTCTGCAGATGTTTAATTAATCAAACCAAACCTTCAGCTTTAATAAAAGTGCTCACTTTTCATCAGGATGAAATTCAAAAAAATTTAGAAGCAACTTTTTGTGGACAAAATTATTATTTTTTAATTTCATTGATATATGTAGTTAGAGAGGAAATGGAGGTAGTTAAAATGATGACCCACCTTGACAGAGTGAAGTAAACAATTCCCCTGGTGTGTTTGTACTTTGCAGATCTCACACTCCATCTTCTTGACCTCTACGTTTCCTTTTCCTTCAGTAGTGATGAACAGATCTGACAAAAACAAACTATCAGTGGTGGGCAGTAACTAACCTAAAAATTAGTTCCGCTAGTCCTAAAACACTAACTATACTAAATATTTAGGTCCCCTAATTCTAAAGCACTGCCGAACTGAAAAAATTAGCAAAAGCTAATAAAGCTTAATAAACTCTAAAGCACTAATCAGGAAATTCGTTCTACTATTAGTGCTTTAGGGGAACTGGGCCCACCACTGCAAACTTTATGATTCATAAGAGCAGCTCTATTAACAGCTGAAAGGAAATTTGTATACTTTTTTGAAAACTTACTACTTTTGATTGGCGCATCCATCTCAATAGTGACGTCACTGTTGACCTCCTGAGTGGAGATCAGTAGCTCCTGGCTCTGCTCGTCATAGCGGACCTGTAGGTGGTTCAGGTAGTCCACCTGGTCGCTGTTCGGACCGCGTACTGTGATGAAGGCTCGGTCAGCCTCAGGATAGGCGTGCGGGTCCAGCGGGTGGATGGTGATGTTGCAGGCTAATTGAGCCCTCACTGTGGTGAAGGGGCTGACCGACAGAGCCCACCGCCGCAAAGATTGGTGTTTTGGTGAACTGGAACACGACCGCGAAGACAGCTGAGGACACCGGGAGGCTGTGGGACATCTGTGGCTGACAGTCAATGACCCGCAGCGGAGGAGTCCGACGTATCCTCGCTGAGCTGCCGAAGCCAGAAACATTTCCGTGAGCCGCCGGGAAGCCAGCTGTTTAACTGATTACTGCTGGGGGAAAAAAGTAACACAAACTCCTGAAGTACATGTGTAGCCATTCAGTCATTCAGGACAAGCCATCAAACCCATTCATGATCACTGTTGACAAGTAGCATGCGCTAAGCTAACGGAACAGAAAACATCCGGTTAGTTTCAAAATAAAGGTTTGGTTTTTACATTTTCAAACTGGTTTCAATTTTAACATATCTGCAAGACAGCAAAAACAAATCTAAATGTAACTGCTAAAAATGTTGTGTAGTTTGCACTTTAAAAAGTAACAAAAGTTATGTATATAAAATATATGGTATAGGCGCACAACTTCCATATTGTCACTTTGCCTTTAGTAAAACTTTAGATAAGAGTAGCAATTAAACACCCAATGTACAAGGTACTCATGGCAAACAAACAAAACCAAAGGTTTAAATGGCACAGTTTCAAAACATTTACTCCATTAGTTTCCCTGATATACTGATATTTAGTTAAAAAAATATGGGTATGCACTGACTCTTATCAGTTTATTTGTGAATATCGGCAAACCTTTATTTAAATATATGTGAGAATTAAATTTAGAGTAGGGCTGCACAATATATCGAAAATTTATCGTCATCGCGATAAATCGCATCGCAATATGCATATCACAACAACTGCA